>OY720454.1:38544453-38646953 GCA_963082715.1 Harpalus rubripes
TGTATGTATGTATGTATGTATGTATGTATGTATGTATGTATGTATGTATGTATGTATGTATGTATGTATGTATGTATGTATGTATGTATGTATGTATGTATGTATGTATGTATGTATGTATGTATGTATGTATGTATGTATGTATGTATGTATGTATGTATGTATGTATGTATGTATGTATGTATGTATGTATGTATGTATGTATGTATGTATGTATGTATGTATGTATGTATGTATGTATGTATGTATGTATGTATGTATGTATGTATGTATGTATGTATGTATGTATGTATGTATGTATGTATGTATGTATGTATGTATGTATGTATGTATGTATGTATGTATGTATGTATGTATGTATGTATGTATGTATGTATGTATGTATGTATGTATGTATGTATGTATGTATGTATGTATGTATGTATGTATGTATGTATGTATGTATGTATGTATGTATGTATGTATGTATGTATGTATGTATGTATGTATGTATGTATGTATGTATGTATGTATGTATGTATGTATGTATGTATGTATGTATGTATGTATGTATGTATGTATGTATGTATGTATGTATGTATGTATGTATGTATGTATGTATGTATGTATGTATGTATGTATGTATGTATGTATGTATGTATGTATGTATGTATGTATGTATGTATGTATGTATGTATGTATGTATGTATGTATGTATGTATGTATGTATGTATGTATGTATGTATGTATGTATGTATGTATGTATGTATGTATGTATGTATGTATGTATGTATGTATGTATGTATGTATGTATGTATGTATGTATGTATGTATGTATGTATGTATGTATGTATGTATGTATGTATGTATGTATGTATGTATGTATGTATGTATGTATGTATGTATGTATGTATGTATGTATGTATGTATGTATGTATGTATGTATGTATGTATGTATGTATGTATGTATGTATGTATGTATGTATGTATGTATGTATGTATGTATGTATGTATGTATGTATGTATGTATGTATGTATGTATGTATGTATGTATGTATGTATGTATGTATGTATGTATGTATGTATGTATGTATGTATGTATGTATGTATGTATGTATGTATGTATGTATGTATGTATGTATGTATGTATGTATGTATGTATGTATGTATGTATGTATGTATGTATGTATGTATGTATGTATGTATGTATGTATGTATGTATGTATGTATGTATGTATGTATGTATGTATGTATGTATGTATGTATGTACGTACGTATGTATGTATGTATGTATGTATGTATGTATGTATGTATGTATGTATGTACGTACGTATGTATGTACGTATGTATGTATGTATGTATGTATGTATGTACGTATGTACGTATGTACGTATGTATGTACGTATGTATGTATGTACGTATGTACGTATGTATGTATGTATGTATGTATGTATGTATGTATGTATGTACGTATGTACGTATGTACGTATGTACGTATGTATGTACGTATGTACGTATGTACGTATGTACGTATGTATGTATGTATGTATGTATGTATGTATGTATGTATGTACGTATGTACGTATGTACGTATGTATGTACGTATGTACGTATGTACGTATGTATGTATGTACGTATGTACGTATGTATGTATGTACGTATGTACGTATGTACGTATGTATGTATGTATGTATGTATGTATGTATGTATGTATGTATGTATGTACGTATGTATGTATGTACGTATGTATGTATGTATGTATGTATGTATGTATGTATGTACGTATGTATGTATGTATGTATGTATGTATGTATGTATGTATGTATGTATGTATGTATGTATGTATGTATGTATGTATGTATGTATGTATGTATGTATGTATGTATGTATGTATGTATGTATGTATGTATGTATGTATGTATGTATGTACGTATGTACGTATGTATGTATGTATGTATGTATGTATGTATGTATGTATGTATGTATGTATGTATGTACGTACGTATGTATGTATGTATGTATGTATGTATGTATGTATGTATGTATGTATGTATGTATGTATGTATGTATGTATGTATGTATGTATGTATGTATGTATGTATGTATGTATGTATGTATGTATGTATGTATGTATGTATGTATGTATGTATGTATGTATGTATGTATGTATGTATGTATGTATGTATGTATGTATGTATGTATGTATGTATGTATGTATGTATGTATGTATGTATGTATGTATGTATGTATGTATGTATGTATGTATGTATGTATGTATGTATGTATGTATGTATGTATGTATGTATGTATGTATGTATGTATGTATGTATGTATGTATGTATGTATGTATGTATGTATGTATGTATGTATGTATGTATGTATGTATGTATGTATGTATGTATGTATGTATGTATGTATGTATGTATGTATGTATGTATGTATGTATGTATGTATGTATGTATGTATGTATGTATGTATGTATGTATGTATGTATGTATGTATGTATGTATGTATGTATGTATGTATGTATGTATGTATGTATGTATGTATGTATGTATGTATGTATGTATGTATGTATGTATGTATGTATGTATGTATGTATGTATGTATGTATGTATGTATGTATGTATGTATGTATGTATGTATGTATGTATGTATGTATGTATGTATGTATGTATGTATGTATGTATGTATGTATGTATGTATGTATGTATGTATGTATGTATGTATGTATGTATGTATGTATGTATGTATGTATGTATGTATGTATGTATGTATGTATGTATGTATGTATGTATGTATGTATGTATGTATGTATGTATGTATGTATGTATGTATGTATGTATGTATGTATGTATGTATGTATGTATGTATGTATGTATGTATGTATGTATGTATGTATGTATGTATGTATGTATGTATGTATGTATGTATGTATGTATGTATGTATGTATGTATGTATGTATGTATGTATGTATGTATGTATGTATGTATGTATGTATGTATGTATGTATGTATGTATGTATGTATGTATGTATGTATGTATGTATGTATGTATGTATGTATGTATGTATGTATGTATGTATGTATGTATGTATGTATGTATGTATGTATGTATGTATGTATGTATGTATGTATGTATGTATGTATGTATGTATGTATGTATGTATGTATGTATGTATGTATGTATGTATGTATGTATGTATGTATGTACGTACGTACGTACGTACGTACGTACGTACGTACGTACGTACGTACGTACGTACGTACGTACGTATGTATGTATGTATGTATGTATGTATGTATGTATGTATGTATGTATGTATGTATGTATGTATGTATGTATGTATGTATGTATGTATGTATGTATGTATGTATGTATGTATGTATGTATGTATGTATGTATGTATGTATGTATGTATGTATGTATGTATGTATGTATGTATGTATGTATGTATGTATGTATGTATGTATGTATGTATGTATGTATGTATGTATGTATGTATGTATGTATGTATGTATGTATGTATGTATGTATGTATGTATGTATGTATGTATGTATGTATGTATGTATGTATGTATGTATGTATGTATGTATGTATGTATGTATGTATGTATGTATGTATGTATGTATGTATGTATGTATGTATGTATGTATGTATGTATGTATGTATGTATGTATGTATGTATGTATGTATGTATGTATGTATGTATGTATGTATGTATGTATGTATGTATGTATGTATGTATGTATGTATGTATGTATGTATGTATGTATGTATGTATGTATGTATGTATGTATGTATGTATGTATGTATGTATGTATGTATGTATGTATGTATGTATGTATGTATGTATGTATGTATGTATGTATGTATGTATGTATGTATGTATGTATGTATGTATGTATGTATGTATGTATGTATGTATGTATGTATGTATGTATGTATGTATGTATGTATGTATGTATGTATGTATGTATGTATGTATGTATGTATGTATGTATGTATGTATGTATGTATGTATGTATGTATGTATGTATGTATGTATGTATGTATGTATGTATGTATGTATGTATGTATGTATGTATGTATGTATGTATGTATGTATGTATGTATGTATGTATGTATGTATGTATGTATGTATGTATGTATGTATGTATGTATGTATGTATGTATGTATGTATGTATGTATGTATGTATGTATGTATGTATGTATGTATGTATGTATGTATGTATGTATGTATGTATGTATGTATGTATGTATGTATGTATGTATGTATGTATGTATGTATGTATGTATGTATGTATGTATGTATGTATGTATGTATGTATGTATGTATGTATGTATGTATGTATGTATGTATGTATGTATGTATGTATGTATGTATGTATGTATGTATGTATGTATGTATGTATGTATGTATGTATGTATGTATGTATGTATGTATGTATGTATGTATGTATGTATGTATGTATGTATGTATGTATGTATGTATGTATGTATGTATGTATGTATGTATGTATGTATGTATGTATGTATGTATGTATGTATGTATGTATGTATGTATGTATGTATGTATGTATGTATGTATGTATGTATGTATGTATGTATGTATGTATGTATGTATGTATGTATGTATGTATGTATGTATGTATGTATGTATGTATGTATGTATGTATGTATGTATGTATGTATGTATGTATGTATGTATGTATGTATGTATGTATGTATGTATGTATGTATGTATGTATGTATGTATGTATGTATGTATGTATGTATGTATGTATGTATGTATGTATGTATGTATGTATGTATGTATGTATGTATGTATGTATGTATGTATGTATGTATGTATGTATGTATGTATGTATGTATGTATGTATGTATGTATGTATGTATGTATGTATGTATGTATGTATGTATGTATGTATGTATGTATGTATGTATGTATGTATGTATGTATGTATGTATGTATGTATGTATGTATGTATGTATGTATGTATGTATGTATGTATGTATGTATGTATGTATGTATGTATGTATGTATGTATGTATGTATGTATGTATGTATGTATGTATGTATGTATGTATGTATGTATGTATGTATGTATGTATGTATGTATGTATGTATGTATGTATGTATGTATGTATGTATGTATGTATGTATGTATGTATGTATGTATGTATGTATGTATGTATGTATGTATGTATGTATGTATGTATGTATGTATGTATGTATGTATGTATGTATGTATGTATGTATGTATGTATGTATGTATGTATGTATGTATGTATGTATGTATGTATGTATGTATGTATGTATGTATGTATGTATGTATGTATGTATGTATGTATGTATGTATGTATGTATGTATGTATGTATGTATGTATGTATGTATGTATGTATGTATGTATGTATGTATGTATGTATGTATGTATGTATGTATGTATGTATGTATGTATGTATGTATGTATGTATGTATGTATGTATGTATGTATGTATGTATGTATGTATGTATGTATGTATGTATGTATGTATGTATGTATGTATGTATGTATGTATGTATGTATGTATGTATGTATGTATGTATGTATGTATGTATGTATGTATGTATGTATGTATGTATGTATGTATGTATGTATGTATGTATGTATGTATGTATGTATGTATGTATGTATGTATGTATGTACGTATGTATGTATGTATGTACGTACGTACGTACGTACGTACGTACGTACGTACGTATGTATGTATGTATGTATGTATGTATGTATGTATGTATGTATGTATGTATGTATGTATGTATGTATGTATGTATGTATGTATGTATGTATGTATGTACGTACGTACGTATGTATGTATGTATGTATGTATGTATGTATGTATGTATGTATGTATGTATGTATGTATGTATGTATGTATGTATGTATGTATGTATGTATGTATGTATGTATGTATGTATATATCTATGTGTGTGTGTGTGTGTATGTATGTATGTATGTATGTATGTATGTATGTGTGTGTGTGTGTGTGTGTGTGTGTGTGTGAGACACAATTTTTGCCTGCGATATAACTCTAATACTACAATTCTAAAAATTATAATTCTTTCGTATTCTTCTTCGTTACATCCATATGAAAAGCTGATTAGCTTTTGGTTGTAATTGGTCAACCGGAAGTACCCTCATTTGATGATTTTAACAGTTTTTCTTGTAAAAACGATGTTAAATATCATTTTTTTACATTTAATGTTATTATAAATATTTTTTATTTTATTTATTTACGGGAAGCCAACAGATTACCCAATAATAGGCTTCCGCTTATGTACAACAAATATTTACAGAACTATACACTATGAGTATAAATATATGACATTTACCAAATACATAGAGAAGTATATAAAGAAAAAAACCACAGATAATGTTGTATAGTGTCATAAGTGTGTAATGCATTTTTTTAAGCATTTTTTAAAGTGATTTAAAGATGAATTAAAAATACCTAAATGTTGGAAATATTTACTATAACATAACACAATTCTAATGATAGCCGAGTTTTTGTGATTGTTAGATTTGCATTTCAAAATATAAAAAAGATTTTTATTCCGTGTGTTGGACGGAGTAACGTGGAAATTTATATTATCGATAATAGAAAAATTATCAATAGAATTAATTACAATTTTGTGCAATAGAAGCATATCGTTTGCAGTTCTACGTTGTTCCAATGATTTAAGATTTAATTGTTGTAGGATATCACTGTAATTTTCATTGTATAATGAGAATTTAAATTTTAATATGTTTACAAATTTTTTCTGTACAGATTCTAAGTTATTTATGTTTTTATTGTAAACTGAGTTCCATATTTGCGATGCATATTCAATAATAGGAAGTACTAGCGACTTGTATAATAATAAGAACGAATGAAGTGTATTAAAATGTTTACAATATCTGTAAATAAATCCTATTATTTTATAAGCTCTGCGAGCAATGGTATCAATTTGTTCGATAAAAAGTAATTTCGAGTCAAACAGAACACTATGGTCTCTAATGGTGGTTTTGCGCTCTAAGACCAAATCATGTAATTTATAATTAAATGAGAGAATACTCCTGTTTCTAGTGAAGCTTATGACAGAACATTTTGAAATGTTTAAGGTTAAGTCGTTTTCAACGCAGTATTTGTCAAGATTTGACAATTCGTTCTGCAGTAGGTAACAATCTGTTAAAGAGGTAATACTTTTAAATATTTTTAAATCATCTGCGTACAAGAAAAAATCACAATGATTGAACCAGTCACCTATTGAATTTATATAAAGATTGAATAGTAACGGCCCTAAATGTGATCTTTATGGTACACCTGAAGGAACATTTATTGTACGCGACTTATAACCAACGTAGAAGAGTACCGTGAATACCGTAAGATGCTAGTTTGTTTGTTAATAAAGTGTGATTAACTCTGTCGAAGGCTTTGCTAAAATCCGTGTACACACATCTACCTGTGTTGTATCATCTAGACACTTGCTAACAAACTCAGTAAAATGGAGTAAATTATTTAAGACAGACTTTTTGTTACAGAACCCTGTCTGTTTGGGAGGGATTATGGTACTAACATCTCGTTTTATTATATTAACTATTAAAGTTGCTTATCGCAAATTTATATCTAATACTGAACAGAACATTGTTAACGACCCAAAAAAATTTTGGTCATTCATAAAGAAAATGAAACAGACCACACGTATTACTAGCAACATGCATTTGAAAGACGCACAGCTTCAGTCCACAACATCCATTGTACAAAGTTTTGCAGATTACTTTAATAGTGTTTATCCACCAGATAATCAGAGCATTGATTTCAACAGCATCTCGTCAGATTCAACAACTCTTGATCAACTAAGCCATTAATTCGGTTACTAGGGATGATATTAAACACGCCATAGATGAGCTCAAAGTTTCCACATCTCCCGGCCCTGATAACTTTCCAGCATTTATACTAAAGTGATGTCGAGATATATTTATTGAACTTCTTTTTATTATTTTCAATATGTCTCTTTGTACTAGTACATTTCCCACTGTCCTTAAAAAATCCCTTGTTTCTCCTATTATTAAATCTGGTAATCCCCACAATATAGAGAATTACAGACCTATTTGTATACTATCCAACATTGCAAAATGTTTTGAAAAAAATCTCTATAATAGTTATTTATGCAACAAGTGTGTAAAGTAGTACTTTTTTGGTCGAGTGCGATGTTTTACGCATGAGGCGTAGCTGAATGCGGAAATTGTAGCACGAGACAAAAAAAACACTATTTTACACACGTGTTGCAAGCAACATTTTTCCTACAACCGAAATGTTACTTATGTTACTCATAATACTGAGAGTACAGGCATCCAGCATATTCAAATACTGTTGGTGCACTTTCTCATAATACTGTACAAAATGTAACTTAAACACTTGGAAGAATCTCAGACAGAAGTGGATTAGTCTTCTATTATTGTACAAATTGTACATTTAATATTAATATTAAAAATTAGGTTAGGTTAGAATACATGTCAAAAAATGTTAATGTTCTTAAAAATTAGATTAGTACTCAATCTGTTAAAAAATTATTACATTTGTTTCATTTACAGTGTATATTAATTTCTTAAGAAATTTTATTACTTTCATTATTATTTACTACGTAATTATCTACCTGACAGGTAAATTAACCGAATTTTACTGTTGACTAGCAAAGTTTATTTACTTTTCAAGCACTAGTGCGTGAAAAGTACTTTTCACGCACTAGTGCTTGAAAAGTGACTCTTTACGCACTGTAAAGAGTGCGTGAAAAGTACTTGTCACGCACGGTTGTTGGAAAACAAATTTATAATCATGTTACCAGCCCATCACCCCCTGTCAGCACGGTTTTGTCACTGAAAAGTCCACTTGTACTAATTTAGTCAATTTTACTGAATTTGGTGCTAAATCACTAAACAAAAATACTCAAGTGGATGCAATTTTTACTGACTTTGCCAAGGCTTTTAACAGGATAAATCATGAAATCTTGCTTTGGAAACTTCAGCATCAATTTAGCTTCTCGCCTGCTTTAATTATCTTTTTCAGATCTTATATTAAATATCGAGAGAATTATGTTTACTATAATGGCTGTAAATCTAAAAGTTTCATGCCTTCTTCTGGAGTTCCACAAGGGTCTAACCTTGGTCCGTTATTTATCATCGTTTTTTTAAATGACATTACTTCCCATGTTGAACATTCTGAATTATTATTATACACTGATGACTTGAAAATCTTTAAAATTATTAATACATATCAAGATTATTTATTTCTTCAGTCTAACGCCGCCAATATCCATAAATGATCTGTTGCCTCACTTTTATTTTTTAACATTTATAAATGTAAAGTAATGGCATATTCTACGAAACAGAATCCTATTTGTTATGTAAAATACACATTTAAACTACCATTAACAACAACCAATTATGAACTTGAAGCACCTGTTAGGAGAATTAGTCACATTTTTAATAATCATGTTTCGAACACAGATATTGACATATTTAATAGTAGTCTGATGCAATTTAAAAACTGTTTACCTGCGTATTTTTCTTAGGCTTAAAATTATTGTTATTTTTTTTTCTATTGTACACTTACGTCTGAAACTATATTTTCTTTGTTTTTTGTATATATTTTTCCAGCCCTCAGTAAGTGGGATACTTTTCGGTATCCTGTTGAGTGGCTGCTAATAAATATATAAATAAATAAATAAATAAATAAATATTCGAAAATTTTCGGAAATACTCCTGCCTGGTGATTTATTAAAAAGTAGAAAAAGTGGGTACGATAGGTAATAAGCACAGGTTCTGATAAAGCTAGGGTGTATTCCGTCTGGTCCACAACCCTTTTTAATATTTAGTGTACATAGACGTTGTGATATTTCATTTTCCTGTATTACTACATAGCCTATATTTAAGTTCGAAGAATTATGTTGTGTGTTATTAATGTTGCAGTGAGTTGTGTACACTGATTCGAAGTAAGTAGCGAAAAGATTGCTTATTTTATCGCCCGACAGAGCAACAGTATCGTTTAAAAACATTGAATTTGGTAAATTGTTATCTTGCCGGAAATTTTTTGTGTGTTGCCAAAAACAATTAATATTTGATTTCATGCTATTTTCAATGAATTTAATATAATTATTGTAATCTTGAAATAAAACAACTTTATATCTTCTACGAAGTATCGAGAACGTATTGTAATCATCAATATTATTGTAAGTTTTCCATTTTTATTTATTATTTTTATGAGAGATTTTGAGAACCTTTTTGGATATTTTCTGTTTTTATTATATAGAAGAGAACAGAAGGTATCCAAAAGGCTGTATAAAATATCATAAAATGTTTTTACAATGTCATTAATATTTTCATGACTTAATTTAGTGTCCCAGTTGATAGCGGATCATTTATATATGATATTTTCATAATCACACTTATTGTAGTTGTACCGTGCAAAATAATTATTTTCAAGGGGTTTGAAATTTAATAGATTAAAATGTATTTCTAGAGCAGGATGATATTGATCTAATTTACTAATTGATTCGTTACAATGTGATATGATTAGATCGATTGTACAAAAAATTAAATCTAAAATAGTGCTTTGATAATTACAAATGTAATTATACTGTCTTAAGTTGCAGATAGAAATAGTGTTTATTAGCAGGGAATGGGTATCAAATCTTCTTAGGATAACTGGCGAAGGGAGAGTTTTTGACCACTGTAATTCTGGCAGGTTATAGTGACCCATTATTAGTATGTTGTCCGAAGCAAGTTGCAGGGAAACGTCATTTATCTTGTTGAAATTGTCGCTGTACATGTTAGAGTCACTTTGGGGAGGAATGTATACACAGCATATAAAAAATTTCTGGTTGTTGCTGCTAGACACAGATACCCAGAGATGTCTTCAGCGCTCGAATACCAATCTGAATACGACTGGGAATAGTATTTGTTGGACACTAAAACTAAAACACCGCCGCCTTGATTTTTGTTAGGATCCTTACGATCAACAGAGTTCAATATCATTAACAGGAATCATTAAGCCAAGTTTCACTCAAGCAAATTAAACCGCGAACATTTTGGTAGTATATACTAATCATATTTAAAAATAATATGATTATTGTTGTATTATATTAACATTTTTGATTTAATTTAATTTACCTAGGTCTTTTTCGGTATAAATTATGATTATCGGACTATCATTTTTTTTACGTACAAAAATTTTGCAGTTTTTAACCCACGAGTATTTGAAACCTTTTTCACGAGCAGGTCTTCTGTTTTTTTTTTAATAAAAATTTATTAGTAGGGCTCATGTGATCATTTACAAAAATTCGCGATTTTTCTTTAAAGTTAATATCGGTGGTGAATAGGTCTTTTTTAGACGAGCATGAGCAAATTTATCTCTCTTTAGCCTCGAAATGAACCTGACAATTATATTTTTAGGTTTGTTCGAGTTATTAAAATGAGAAACTCGATGTATTGCGTCCAAATCATTTTCAGTTGTAGGGCATTGTATGGTGTTACTTAAATCAGATATGATAGATATTAATTAAGTTTTTCTGGAATACCAACAATTTCCAGGTTATTGGAGCGGGATCTTTGTTCCAGATCAAAAACTTTTTGCTTTAGCATTTCGCATTCTTTTTTAAGTTTAAATTAATTTTATCCGTCCACAATTTGATTTTATTATCGAAATCATCCATTTTATTGCAGCAAAACTCAACCGATTTTTTTAGTTCCATTACAGGCGCCTTGATGTCATTTAAAGTATAATTTCAACTGGATGGGGATTGAGTTCGAAATGCCGGTTGATCTTTTTGATCTTTACAAGGTGTGTAAACCCAAACTAAAAGTTTAGAGAACAGCAGAATATCTTTTTCCGATTGAGGTATATTCAACAGCTGATGTAATAGCATGAATTAAAGAATATTTTATTCGCTATACGATTTGAATGCATTTTATACTTCATATTAAATGGATATAGAGTTAAAAAAATCTGATGTGGCCAGCACATTACCTTCCGTCAGTTCTATGTATTTTGTACAAATTTCATACGGAAAGTTCCTTGTTAAATTAAATACATACTCTATTTCTTGTACATTACCTTCCGGCAGTTGCATGTATTTTATGCAAATTTCATACAGAAAATTATTATTTTGTGACGTTTTCTATATACAGTGTAACGTATCTGCAGAAATAAAAGATTTATTGTTATTATTATTTCTTGTACATTACCTTAAAGTAGTTGTATGTATTTTATACAAATTCCATGCAGAAAGCAAAAAATCCTATATTTCCAGTAAAATTATAAGACAGACACACTATGTCAATTTCACTTGACACTGACATCTTTCAATCAGAATTTTGTTAATATAGTAGCTGTTTCCACAGCTATGGCTACTTTATGAAATTTAATTTCTTTATAATTTTTTAACTCTATATCCATTTAATATTAAGTATAAAATGCAGTCAAATCGTATAGAGAATAAAATATTCTTTAATATTTATAATAACATCAAATGTGAAAAAATTATATTTAACATAGTTTTTTCAAGAAAAACTGTTAAAATCTTCAAATGATGGTACTTCCGGTTGTCCAATTCTAACCAAAATCTAATCAGCTCTTCGCATGGATGTAACGAAGAGAAATGCGAAAGAATTATAATTTTTAGAATTGTAGTATGAAAGTTATCGTAGACGAAAATTTTGTTACACACACACACACACACACACACACACACACACACACACACACACACACACACACACACGGACACACATACATACATACACACACACACACACACACATACAGACATCATCGTAAAAATAGTAAAATCGTATTCTAGGGACCGTAAAACGTGCTTATTCATCAAAAACTCACCACTGAATTTTTTGACCAAAGACAATACCTTCCTTACCTAAAGGTGACGGAAGGTAAAAATATAAAGAAATTAAATATCACATATTAGCCAGCTATGCTATAACTCTGGAAACAGCTGTTATATTAAGAAAATTCTGATTGGAAGGTCTCAGTGTCAAGTGCAATTAACCCTTGCCTGATTAAAATAATTCTATAACTTGGGTACCCAAAATGGGGTCAACTGTGACCCGAATTTTATTGCGTTATTTTGTTGTTAATTTAACAATATTTATTAATGTTTTATTTTTTATTATGTTTATTAATCTTATTTTATTAATAATTATGCAAATTTGTATTTGTTTAATAATCAAATTTAATATTAAAAGAAAATATACATAATTATAAAATAAAACTTATAATTCTTTTTAATCTAAATAAACATTATCTTAAATAATTAATATAATATAAGTAAACAAAATATTTCAAAATTTACTCTCCGTCTCCATCCTTGGGCAATATAAACAAATTATTTCTTTTATTTCTTTATTTTACTATGGTTATATAATAAAATCGAATACCAAAATCGGGTCATCGTAAACCCAAAAAAAAAGTTAAATATCTCAATACTTTTTAAACTTGTATAAACGAACATTGTATATAACAAGGGGAATTGTTAGTAATATTTCTATTATGAGAGTTATTAACAACAAACCGGAAATTGGGTCAGTTTTAACCCGATTTTGGTCAGGCAAGGGTTAACATATGTTTGTGTTATAATTTTACTGGAAATATATGATCTTTTGCTAGAAACTTTCTGTACGGAATTTGTATAAAATACATACAACTGCCTTAAGGTAATGTACAAGAAATAGAATCTTTTGCAAGGAACTGTCTGTAAGACATTTATACAAAATACATAGAACTGACGGAAGGTAATGTGCTGGCCACATCAGATTTTTATTAATTTTTTATTAAATTGCTTATTATCCACGTATATTTTCAATTATTGCCCACAATAGTTATTTAACATATTTTTATGTGCGTAAAAAGTTCAATTTATGTGACTCCAATTATTAGCGAAGTCCACTGTTTGAGAACAATATCATCTCGTATACCTCATAGAATATAAAAAAAATATTACAGCTTAACGAATAACAATAAAGATTTTCTAAAACTACAAATCCCTTTAACTTACGATGAAGTTTCTTAAAAAAATATTTAGAAAATAGTGGAGGATCCCGTCATTGTGATATTTTATTTTAGTAATCAGTGTTTTTTCCTAAATGTGTTTTGTATCTGCGCCTATCTAAATATTTATATTTTTAAGCCTCCGGCGGTTTTGGCCTCGCTATGCCTCCTCTTTTTCATTATTTCTAATATGGTCACCCTACATATGAGATAAAACTTCCCATGTTGTAAGTTCACTTTCAAAACTAGGGAGGTTGTTCTGCCGCATCTTGTGTATGGGAAATTTTATAGTCACATCAAATTTAACACCCACGTATGTTAATATCACGTTTCAAAATCTCTGAAGTCTAATAAGAAAATAACAAGAGCTTGTTGACACGTGCATCCATATGCTTAATAGAAAGTTTGTGACGCAATCGGTACCTACCTGGTGGAGGTGCCCGATCACTACACACATAGAGTTGTAGTAGCTGTAAGTCGTAATCGGGGTCGTGGAACGTGATATTGAAAGATTGAGCTGCCTGAAGTAAAAAGAACAAAATATACTTAACTAGACTTGTTCGGGACGCTCCTGTCGGGCCTGGAGCAGACCGAGCCCACCTGTTGCGAGCTGGCTGGCGTGTAACAGACCTTGGGCAGCCCTAGCGTTGATGTGGCTGTTGGTGGTTTCAAGGCCACGCCGGAGTGTTGGCCTCAACAACTAGCGTGACTCACTTGTGGTTGATATAAAGTATATTTTGTGTCGGTGGTGGAGAGCCACTTTAGTAGATTGAAACCAAAGAGTACGGGGCAGTTCTATCAGCTGCTTGTTGTTGAGCATGTGCCGCAGTACCTCAGCCTGTGGGGTTGCGGGTGGCTTTGGCACCAGTCTGCTTGTAGCCCGCAAAGACGTACAACTCGACACCAGGCAGACCCAGCTACTTCACACCAGGGCGAAAAATAACTACAAAATTAAAAGCAAACAGTAGATAAATGCGCTAGTGACAAGATCGCTTATGCTTGCACAAAAATTCTCCTCCAAAAAGAAATAAAAATTTAAAGTCACAAAAGGACCAGCAAGAGAGAAATAAATACTGAATTTTTGTGGAGGTAAAAGTAACTGAATGTTGTAAAAAAAATGAAGATGCACGGCAAACAAAATAGCATAAAAAATATTTATACAAAAAATTTCCAAAAAAATATACTTACAGCTAAGGATTTTCCTGAATGAATGATGAGTTGGTTTACAGAAAATCGCAGCCTTAGTCTGCCTACCCAATATAATAGTAGCTAAGGGTGACGTGATGATGATGAAAGTCAGAAGAATTGCTGTAGAGAAAGACGACACAAAAAAATACGCAAAGCGCGACGTAGAGTTCCGAGCAGGATTGACAATTGCGCTCAAAAGCTTAGCAGAATATTTACTTAATTCTTACACAAGTTGTACGTTCGCTACAGAACGAAACTAAAGAATAACAACTGGCTGAATCTGTAACAAACTAAAGAATGAAAGTAACAAAAAGCAACCAAATAACTTTTGAGAGAAATGTTAACTGAAGTTAAATAAAATTCGCGAACGCGACTTAAATAAACTGCACAAATTATCTTCGCAAATAACATTCGCTCAACATCCACTCTGGGACTGGTAAGGCTAGGATCGTGTGTTTGTGTTACAGTACAGTAAATAATATTCTACGAAACAAACTAAAACGGTAGGAAACAAGACGCTGATACAAGCGTATTTATGCTTGTACAAAACATCTGAAGTTAGGTGAAAAATAAAGAGTTTGTAGAAAATTATAAAAAACAGGGTTAGCAAAAAGTAGCCGGTACAAGTTACAGGATGAAAATTCAATTTAATTTGCGTATATTAGATGCTAATATTAGAAACAAGCTTTATCTACTTGTCAATTACATAAAGTAATTAACAAAGATTAAGTTAAACAGATTCTTCGTATGTTTAAAGGTTTCATAAACATAAATTTGCAGACACGTGTACAAGTACCTTATTGGACGATGTAAAGAAGATATGATCTAACATTTAATTATAATATTCAATAGCATAGTAACTCTACTCTTACAGAAATTCTGATATGATATTAGTTTTGGAGAGCATAAAGCAGTTTGTGTCCTTCATTTGAAGAACCTATGAAGAGCACCGATATTTCAAATTTTACAACAAAACCTATTTCAAACTCATTTAATACGAGAGTCACGCTAGAAATATTTAAGACTCATGGTTCATATTTTTTTAGAATTTTATTATAATTGCAAACGTTCAAAGTAGGTCCCTTTAACAAGAAGACGCTTCACCATTCTTTACTTTCATATCTTAAAAGCTCCCTAACTAATTAATAATAATGTCTTTATTACGTGATGTAAGTATTTACATGTGTAATCGTCATGTACATATAAAGAAATAACAAACATTAAGAACATTGTAAGTAATCGTTTACATCGTAGAAACATTTAGAGACTAGGTATTGTCTTAACTTGTTTTTAAAAGCTATAGGAATTTTACAATATTTTATATCATCAAGAAGTTTATGGAAAACATCAACGCCAATGAAGTCTAGAAATTTCCTATTTCCTAGTGCAGTTATACTTAGCCGATGATTTATGAAAATTATTTTTGTGCCTTGTATTAAAATTATGGACGTCTTTACGTCGTTTACATTTATTTTAATTTATATATATATATATATATATATATATATATATATATATATATATATATATATATATATATATATATAAAATATCCATTTTATTCAAAGATGTAGTGTCATGATATTGTATTCCTTAAAGAAAGGTTTACATGATTGTTGGCTGCTAACTCCAGCTATACATCTAATATAAAAACCTTATTGGCATGGGTAGAACTGCCCTAAAAAAGTATTGCGTAACGTAATTTAGCTTCAATTGTACAATGGTAAAACATTATTAATTGATTAATGTTTAATAAAGTTTTCAAGAACTTTATTTAGAAACAAAACTTACGTAAACAGGAAATTATGTGTTCGCAATATTTCCCATTTAAGTGATTATCTATTTCCAGTTCTAAGACAGTAGTGCAATCTACATTGTGAATGGTTTATAATGTTTTCTGTTCCAATTATCCTTGCCATCAGTTTAAATTAGAAATACAAATAATCAATACTACAATTGATGAAAAATTAATTAAATTATTCTGTTTCGCGTGAAAAACTACAGATGTTAAGATCGTATTTTGACTTTTACGTTTTAAGTTCAAAGTAGTAGTAAATTATAAAAAATAAATCCAGTACAATTTCCATTTAAAGTGTAAATTAAACAAGCTTCATATTTGTTGTAATTGTAAATGTAAACGAAAATTTCTTCCCCATTCATTTCTAAACAAAAGTATAAACAAATTTATCAATATAACACAATGAAATGAAAAAAGCAACTGCATTGTTTTATATTGTTTGAGTTAGACAATTTGAGTTTATTTAAATATTAGCTTCATTATATATATATATATATATATATATATATATATATATATATATATATATATATATATATAATAGTGATCATAAGCTATAGGTACAACACCTCGTATTCAGGACTGGTCAAATCTTCCCTAACCCATAAAAAACCATCCGGGTTTTGTTTTTAAAAAAACATTTAAAAACCCACGTGGGTTTTTGAAAAAAAGACAAGTAACAAACTTATAAAAACCAAATTAATGCAAAGTACCTAATACAATTTATTAAAGTATGAGCAAATATAATATATAACAAACATGTTTTCAATTACAAAGTTGCAAAGTCTGTAAATACGCACGACCCGAAATCGAAAAATAATACATATTGGATTTATTCGTTATAACAAGTATAGTAGTTTAATCACTATATCCGGGTTCGTTATGTGCATTTACATTGAACTTATGGCCGTTTCTTTTATGCATTTAAAAGCTGTTCGTTATAACAAGCATATTAGTTTAATCACTGTATTTGGGTCTGTAGATTTGTTTTATTTCTCATGACACTCTGTTAACCAACAGATGTAAAAATAAATTTACGTCTATCTCGCGTCGAGTATGTATTATAACAATAAATTCAGAATATCTTTTGATTTTAAACTTTTGTTCTAAAATTAATGGGGAAGAAACTATCGTCAAATGAAAATTTTACTATTATATTTCCTATATAACAATGAATGTAAATCGATACTGCCGAGATAAAGGTAATAAGTTGATTTTTACCTTCCGTCACCTTTAGGTAAGGAAGGTATTGTCTTTGGTCAAAAAATTCGGTGGTGAGTTTTTGATGAATAAGCACGTTTTAGGGTCCCTAGAATACGGTTTTACTATTTTTACGATGATGTCTGTATGTGTGTGTGTGTGTGTGTGTGTGTGTGTTGTGTGTGTGTGTGTGTGTGTGTGTGTGTGTGTATGTGTGTGTGTATGTGTGTGTGTGTGTGTGTGTGTGTTTTTTTAATACCTTTATTGAAGCATGCTCCATACAATATATTACATGCTTTATGAAAATACCTTACTTTATACAATGATTTAACCTATATGTTATATTTATATAATTATAAAGATGTAATTTTTATTTGTGTTTATAACTAAATAAATTATTATCTACCTTATCTAATACTATATTTACATTTCAATTTTGCATATATTCTGGGATGGGGGAGAAGTTTTATTATTATTGTAACGTATCGAAATCTATAGAGTTTACAAATTTTACAAAATCTTCCATATGAAGTTCTATGAAGTCGTTAAGTGAGGGGGGCCAGTTTCCATTGCTTCTTGTGATGCTGCTCTGGAGAAGTCGGCGATGATCATCTAATATTTCACAGTCATATAAAATGTGGTCTACAGTTTGGTTATCACTACCGCACTTGCACTCTGCACTGTCTTTTATTTTGAATTTGTGGAAATAGCTGTTTAATTTTCCATGTCCACTTAATATTATCGATAGATTTGGTGAGTATGGTAGTTTTATTGTCAATCTGGTTTTGATACTAGGGAAGAATAGTTTTGTAGTGCTTCCGTTTTTACTGTTTGTCCATTCATTTTCCCATTTATTTTTACTGGTGATACTTTCACTTGTTTTTACCGCGCTTTTTGTCACTTTATCCACGAGATTAGGGTAAGTTTTAATTTTATTGTACACTCTGACACATTCATTTAATTTTATAAGTACAGGGGTGTTTCCGCTAAGTAGGCAGGACGCTTCATAAGAAATCGTTCGATATGATTTAAGTATTTTGATGTTTATTAGTCTTTGCACTGTTTTGAGTTTCTTTTGATTTTTCTTTCTCTGGAGGGCATCGCACCAAGCTGGAATACCATATGACAAAATCGGTAATATTGCACCTTTATAAATTGTATTTAAAGCTTTCTGTCTTAGTCCCCAGGTGATTTTTGCTGATTTCGCCAAACTATAAATCAATTTACTGCATTTTTCCGTTATATATGTTACATGTTCGTCAAAGCTGAACATATTGTCAATTATTATGCCTAGGTATTTAATTTTATTCACTTGTTTTAATATTTTATAGTTGAGGAAAATGTTAATTTCTTTTTTAATTAATGATCTTTTTCTTGTAGCAAGCATAGCTTGTGATTTATCTTCGTTAAATTGGATTTTATTTTCTTTTGCCCATTTACTTATTTTGTTTAGTTCTATGTTGGCTCTATTTTCAGCTTCTAGGACACTTCTTCCTTCGGTGAGTAAGATTAGGTCGTCTGCAAATGCGATCGCTTTAGTATGTTTTTGAAAATCCAGTTTTAGTAAGGAATCATACTGGATGTTCCAGAAACCTGGACCACAGCATGAACCCTGTGGACAGCCTCTTTCTACCTCTTTCTCAACTTTAACTCCGTTCACCTCTAATATAGCATGTCGGTCTGTGAAGTATCTTTTCGCCAGGTTGTACAAGTTGACTGGGCATCTGAAATTTTTAAGTGAGTTCATTATTGCTATTGCTGGCCACCAGGCAGCATTTCTTGTCTCTGAAGTGTGTGTGTGCGTGTGTGTGTGTGTGTGTGTGTGTGTGTGTGTGTGTGCGTGTGCGTGTGCGAGTGCGTGTGCGTGTGCGTGTGCGTGTGCGTGTGCGTGTGCGTGTGCGTGTGCGTGTGCGTGTGCGTGTGCGTGTGCGTGTGCGCGTGCGCGTGCGTGTGTGCGTACGTGCGTGCGTGCGTGCGTGCGTGGGCGTGCGTGTGCGTGCGTGAGTGTGCGTGTGCGTGCGCGTGCGTGCGCGTGCGCGTGCGTGTGTGCGTGCGTGCGTGGGCGTGCGTGTGCGTGCGTGAGCGTGCGTGTGCGTGCGCGTGCGCGTGCGTGCGCGTGCCTGCGTGCGCGTGCGCGTGCGCGTGCGCGTGCGCGTGCGTGCGCGTGCGCGTGCGCGTGCGCGTGCGTGCGCGTGCGTGCGCGTGCGTGCGTGTGCGTGTGCGTGTGCGTGTGCGTGTGCGTGTGCGTGTGCGTGTGCGTGTGCGTGTGCGTGTGTTTTTGGGTGTGTGTGTTTGTGTGTGTGTGTTTGAGTGTTTGAGTGTTTGAGTGTTTGTGTGTTTGTGTTTGTATGTGTGTGTGTGTGTATGTGTGTGTGTGTGTGCGCGCGCGTGCGCGTGCATGTGCGTGTGTGTGTGCGTGTGTAACAAAATTTTCGTCTACGATAACTTCCATACTACAATTCTAAAAATTATAATTTTTTCGAATTTCTCTTCGTTACATCCATGTGAAGAGCTGATTAGATTTTGGTTAGAATTGGACGACCGGAAGTACCCTCATTTGAAGATTTTAATAGTTTTTCTTGAAAAAACTATGTTAAATATCATTTTTTCACATTTAATGTTATTATAAATATTAAAGAATATTTCATTCTCTATAGGATTTGACTGCATTTTATACTTATTATTAAATGGATATAGAGTCAAAAAATTATAAAGAAATTAAATTTCATAAAGTAGCCATAGCTTTGGAAACAGCTACTATATTAAGAAAATTTTTATTGAAAGATGTCAGTGTCAAGTGAAATTGACGTAATGTGTTTGTCTTATAATTTTACTGGAAATATAGGATCTTTTCTGTATGGAATTTGCATAATATACATGCAACTGCCGGAAGATAAAGTACAAAAAATATAATCTTTAGCAAGGAACTTTCTGTATGAAATTTGTACAAAATACATAGAACTGACGGAAGGTAATGTGCTGGCTACATCAGATTTTTTCATTTACTATGCTTTTGGGTTAAATTTGGCACCTAAAACCTAACTAGAACCGTATCTACGCAAACTTATATCCTTGTTCTCAGACAAAATTTTGAACGTTGGGACTCCAAATATAATTCAAACGCAATAATTGAACAAATAGACTTATGACCTTTTTCCCCGGCAGTAGCAAAATAAACACCCGGTTGTTGCTAATATGATTAGCAGATATTTGACCCAATTTATGATTTTCTTTATAAACATTCTGAGACTGTGACGTCATAATTTTGTACACACAGCACGGGTGAGACTTCACAAGACCGCAGAATTGTGGCATCATTTGAAATTGTTTCTGTAAAACTAGAAACTTATGTGACATGAAATATATATTTATGTAAGTAGTTTTAAGTGTATTTCTAGAAAAAAATAAAATTGGAAAATGTGGTATGACCTCATTTCCCTCTCTTAGCACGTGTTTTGGTTTCTGTGATACCTACTTGAAGTTTTTATAATACTTTTTTATTATTTCGAGAAGAACATACTTGGACATAAATTTCCATTACCTTGTAAAGAATTTATTGTTCCGCATTTCTGCAATACATAGTACACTTTTGCACTACTCTGCACTACTACAATTTTTTTGTAACTGTCAAAGTTAAAATCCTAATTCAATTTACTCTAAATATTGAAAGCTAGGTTTGATTAACAATCTTGTTCTTGTTAACATGATTATCGTTTTCTCTTGTTTCGATTACGTGTTCTGATTGGACAACAAAATCAGAAGCAGCGTGGTAACAAAAGAATCGATTTAATTAAACAAAAGCTGGCAGACTACTAGTAGAAACATATTACTGTTAAGTGCCGTCAATCAATACCGTTTATTTACAATACAGCTGTACATTAACGGAACCGTAGAATAATTATATATTAGATAATACCGTTCTCTATAAAATTTACATATACGAGTAGCTATATTGAAATTATAATATGTAATTTAAAGTAGCTTATTAAAGAACGAGTTTTATAACACATGTTTTTCGCACACGTCAAAATGGGGTCATACCACATTTTCCATTTTTTATTTTTTTTCTGAAAGTACACTTAATAATACTCACGAAAATATATATTTTGTCACATAAATTTCTAGTTTTACAGAAATATTTTTTTAAAGTTTATATAAAATTTCAATGTCGCCTACCGAGTAGAAAGGAACTACATTTGACATTTTTCATCAAATAAGCAAGACTAGTCTTTTGGAGTATCTATTGTCTTGTACCATCATTCCCTTACATCTTGAGCCATAAGAATTCGAGAAAAAAAAATACTTTTACTTCTCAACGAGTTGTTGTCGCAGAACGGCACAGAACAATATTGTACAACCATTGTAATATCTAAATCAAACATAAATTGTATTTATAATATTTATTTAGCATATTTCAATATTTGTACTTACTTTTTTAAAAAACAACTTTTTTCAAGGATATTGAAGTTACTTTCAAAATGTTGGTCATATAAGGTTTTGTTAGAAAAGTGACAGATCTGATTCATATAGACTACAGGCACGAGTACGTGTGTGCCTCACTATCATGTATTTGTGCACAAAATTGTGACGTCATAAAATCAGACTCAGAATCTTTATAAAGAAAATCATAAATGAAAAGCCTAATAATATTAAATATTTTTGAGCACTGGCGAGTTTTCTAAATGACAGGTGCGAAAAAGGGTCTTGTAAAATGAGTCCTTTATACTATTTTTTTATATTTTGCTTCTTTTATATAGATACTGAAATATTAAAAAAAAAACTACTATACTTATTAAACCAAGTTGATTTAAGCTTGAATTGCATTATACTATTTTGTCTAGATTTTAGGTCGATTTTCATAAAAAATTCTAGTTGGAAATATACGGTCTGCCGTATTTTTTCATTGAAATTTTATACTAGATTCAAAGTACGCAGGCATACAATATAATAGACAGTGTTACCAACACTTACCAATGACTTGAAAGGTAAAAAGCATATACATATTAACTAATACATTGCTGATCCTTTGCTTTTCTTGAAGCCAACACTGTGAAATGGAAATATCGTTGCTGCATAAGTCTATCTCACACAAACACTCAACCTGGAATTATGCGCATACTCGTAAACCTTAACTACTATTGGCCAACAACGACATCATGATCACTTTTATCATTTAGATTGCGAATCACAGCCCGAAGGAACATAGCTGATATGAGTTCTGATTATTGACGACCAGTGCGAGAAACTTTAAATTTTGAGAAATTAAGTAATGTACCTACTATTTATCTTGTGTGCAAAACTCTTGAATATAAATATTAGTAATAATAAATAACAATAAAATGCTCTACGATTAGTGTTAAATTTAAATTAAATAATTTACTTTGTTAAAAATAATATGAAATGAATACAATCTGGTCAGGTTTAATTTATTTAGGTGACAATAGGTAAAGAAGAATAAAATAAATAATTTATAAAATGTTTATTGATTTCTAAATAGCACAATTCGATGTGCTTTTACCGGCAGTAATTTCGTTTCGTGATAAAATCTAATTTTTTAAAATGTGTCAATAATTTTCATAATTCGTGTTTTGTGGTTGCCTAAAATAGTTCGTTCTTTGGTGTGGTTAACAAATTCAGTTGTATTAAATACATAAGGAGAACATTGCTCAAACACATTAATAATCACGCGTTGTTTTAACTTTTTATTTTTGAACATTTCCTGTTGACTTTGCCTCAATACCCTTTCAGCCTTTTTACAAATAAATACCACATCCTTTGAGGGATATAAGAAACTCCCCCGATTTTTTATGTTAATTAATATGCTTTTATCTTCTATACCTTGAAGTACAAGTACAAACAGAAATGAAATCAAATGTCAAACCATGTGCTCGCTGCATCAGCCGGCCAGCTGTAAGCGTTAGCCAATAGTAGTCAAGATTTACGAGCATGCGCATAATTCCAGGTTGGGTGTTTGTGTGAGATAGACTTATGCAGGAATGATTTTTCCATTTCACAGTGTTTCCGTCACCTACTCTTATGCGAAAAATACGAGCATTAGCAATATATTAGACTGATAGGTATATTTTAAAAAGGTGTAATTCATGGTTATGTTTATATATTTTTGTTTGTCAACCCGTCATTTACGGAAACACAGAATACGTAGACGGAAATATACGGAATTAATCGATACTGCACGAATATATATTACTAAAATCGGACTAAACTCGGATGAAAATCAAACGTAAAATCTAGTTCGAGAATATGAGAAAATAGTGTAATGTAATTCAAGCTTTAGGGAAATTTGGTGGTACTTATGTGTAATGTTTCAGTTGGTAACATTCGATTCACATTTATTCAATTATTTAAAAGTTCTTGTCAATTTTTATTTATGAATATAGTTAATTTCATCTAGTATCAACCTTCTAAAACAAAAAAATGCGTATCGATATGAAGGCTATTTTGATACCCAATTGGGTTTCGTAATGATTTCATAAAAACGCAAATTATAAAAATAATAATAAACGAATAAATGGATATAAACTTTGCCGAACTCCTAATATACTTAGGGCCGGTACTTCAATCTCCTGGTAAACTGTCAAGTAAATTTTATCTGTCCAATAAGCAAAATTTCGTTACTTCATAGGTACTTCAACCAAGGTTTCTCAGCAACATAAATTTATTTACCAAGTAGATAAATTAGTGGCCAGTTCAAATGTCCGGTAACCGATTTATCTGGCTGTTAATGTTTGAAAATGTCAAAATAGTTGCAAAGTATTTTACAATTCAAGTGTTATTCAAAAAAATTTATATTAACAGGTGGATTCTGACACGGAAAATATATTAGAAGACGATGATAAAAGACAGTGGAATATTTGTTTGAGAAACGTGTCTATATTGTACGGGAGAGATAAAATAATTTTTTTTTCGTAATCCTTTAAATTAATTTTAGTTTTTGGCCCAACCCACGAGGTCAACTCTGTAAACTGATTTAAATTTTGTAGAATTCTTATTTAAATGTCAATTCAGATTTTTAACAAAATACAACTTAATCAAAACTGTAAATTTATTTTAATTTTGTAGTTTCGATAAAACTTCCTCGAATAGTTAAAAAACTAAAATAAGTCAAATGGGTAAATAGATTTAAAATACTTAGTCAAATAGTAAACAAATTTAAACTTTAAAAATCAGCAATATTAACTGAATTGAATTACACTTTGTCGCATTTATAATAAACATAGTCACATTGTAAAATTAATAAAACTAAACGAAAAGTGTAGGTATATGCATTTCAATTTTCTCGAATTACGATTAAAGTCAAAACCTAGTCAAATTATGAACAAATTTAAATTTTGTCGAAAATTAACTGAATCGAATTACATTTTGTCGAATTCCTAATAAACAAAGTTAAATTCTGAAAAAATTAAACTAAGTCAAACTGTAAACATATATAAACCTTCTCGAAGTTCGACTAAACTTATTAAAATTGTGAAAATCAGTCAAATCAGTAAATAGATTTAAACTTATCTAAAATGGGCTGTTGTAAGAATTTTTATATGCCTTTTAAGTATTAAATTTTAAACGATATCATTGTTTAAATAGCCTCAAATTTGAAAATATCAGCATATATCCATTAGATATTTTACAATTAATTTTTGAATTTTGGATAATATTTTGAAAAAATTACGTGATCTGAAACAGAATGTGACGTTACAACACATACATCTTCATCGGCTCCAATGGGCTACTTACCTGCCATTTTTTATTTAATATTTTTGAAGAGACGATAAAAACTTGCTACCCATATTTTTTCTTTTGCAAAATTTTTATTAATTGGCCAGAAAAAAATTATGTATGACGTAGAATTACGCCGAACCAATGAATGGCCGTAAAACAATAACATCGGTACGTCCAATAGCAGCGGCACTCCGAGTAATTTAAACATGACAGATCGTCTATTTGACGTTTGAATAATAGTTTGGAGGTTAATATTTTCGTTTGTCATTTTAATCTTGTACGAGTATAAGCTAAGTTAAAATCCTGCTTAACAAATAGAAATACGTAATAATAGGGTACCTTTATAACCAGGGTATGGCCATGGGCCAAGATCGCCGCCATTGTCGGTAATTCATTTCCCTATTTATTTGTTATAAATGTGATATTATATTAAAAATAATATTAAATAATCACAATGTGAATTTAAAAAGGTAATAAAAATGAATTTATTTAAGATATATACAATTATTATTAAGACATACATTTATAGGTTATGTAGAATATATGATATGTGTTGTTATTATCACATCTAATTTAATATTACTAGTTCTTAATTACATAATAATTATATATTCTAAACTTACCTTTTAAAAATTTAAATGATTGTGCTTAATATTGGTAATTTTTAGTAGTTTTCAGTGACAGTAATCGTGATGGGTATCTTAACAATCTACACAAGTAAATAAGATAAAATATATTATTTACACTTTAAATACATATTAAAATAATAATTAAATGTGTTTTTCATTAAAATAAAACAAATAGCCACGAAAATACATAATAATTTGCGCAAGAACAACACATATAACAGATGTCCCGGTAATGGCGGACGAAACGTGAGCCACGCCATGGCCATACCCTGGTTATAAAGGTACCCTACGTAATAATAAAGATGAGAGACAGTGACAGAAAAATGAACTAATGTCAAAATCAAATTAAAACTCGCACTCGCTCGCCATCTACAAGTTACATTCTTAAATATGCATCCCTTTCTCCAGTTCAAAATAATGACGTCAAAGAAAATTTTCTTTCTTAATTTATTAAAAAACATATATTTTTTGAAATAAAATTTATATTTTTACGTACGTTTTCAACTTTACTTTAGGTATTTAGTGATAGATATCAGATTTTCAGTACCACGCAAGTAGCCTATTGGTCCCTTTAGTGTCAATTCTTTGTGTTTTGTTACAAGTGTTATGATAAGTATATTGTCAAAGTTGTCAAACAAGTGTCAAATTTATTAGTTTGGTTCGTGTTAGATAATAAAATATCTAATACAAAATACGTAATTTACAGTATCGTATTGTGCTTTCTTGCAAAATTGCTGCTAGGAGCAAACCTACTATTGAATTTATAAATATGCCAAAAGATGCAAAGAAAATTGTGGCTGGAAGTAATAGGTCGAAGAGCTGATAGTTGGGTTTTTACATTTAGTTTTTCCTTAACTCTTTAACACACCTTATTTCGGCAGCAATAAAACAATCGTTTTCTGATATAAATTCAGCCACCAAAGCTATCGACTTTCAGTAAACTGTCCGACTTAGATTGAGTGTAGTCTGTATTAGCCATTATTACTTTATCTAACGTATCCATATCTACAAATGAGGTTTGTAATAGCCCCGCTTAGAAAAAGAAAAATATTTTGTAATTTCCACATAGTTGGTAAGAGTGTCGTGCTGTTGTGATGGTGCGGTAGCGGTACGCGTGCGGGGTGTGGTCTAGCCAGACAGCGTCGGTTACTAAAGAAAGAAACAAGTGGCAGTGGAGCTGCGTAGTTCAAGAAGAGCATGTCGCTCTGAGCTGTGGGTTGAGCGAAATCCACAACATAACGACGCCATTGTGGTGATATCCAGTCCATTTTTGAGAGAAGAATTATTACGTTTCTTTTGCTCAACTACCATTTTCGCTGCGGGAACGGGACCTAATACTGTCCGTTCGTCCACTAGACCCTGAACGAGAGAAAACACCGGGGGATTGTGTTCTCATCATCATCAGTTCGTGCCTGCACGTGCTACTGGCCGACCCCAGACATTTACCACCAAGTCTAGATAAGTTTATTTAGTTATTTTTAATTTCTTTTGTAAATTATAGACCTAATCTGTTGTTGAATATATTTAACCATTTTCTGGTTTCAATGTTATATTTTTCTAACCTAAAACACCTCCCCAACTATTCAAGAACCCGGCTCTCCACTGACGGCGAAGGAGGGTCACATTTGGCGCCCAACGTGGGGCTTGAATTTGGGGAGTTGTATATGTAGTGTGTTGGATATTATTCACATGTATAATCTAATTGTGAAAGATGAGAGGACGTAAAAAGAACAGCGATTCGGCGTCATCGCCAACCTCGCTAAATGAAACGTTAGAGAGGTTAGCTCGCGGCATAGAGAATATGACTGCTAGTATGAACCAAGGTTTAAGTCAGGTTAAAGGAAGCGTAGATAGTTTGTCAAAAAAAGTAGACGGTATAAATATGTCTAAAAATAATGAAACTGATGTTAAATTATCGGAACCAAGTAGTAATGAAATCAAAGAGAAAAAAATTTCGGAATGTAAACAGACAGAGTACGATACATTCAATAAAAATTATATATCTGTTTGGAAGGACCTTGGGGGGTTCAACTTGTTTTTCACGCAGGGCGGTGCGATGCATCCGGTAATGTTTATAAAAAAATTACAGACTATGTTAAACGATGCAGGTGTGCCGGAAAATAAACGCGTGAACTTATCAGTAAATTGCTTACGTGGCTCAGCTCAGGATTGGGGAGTTCTTAAAGAGAAATGTATGACGTCGTTTGCCGATTTTAGGGTAATGTTTCTAGAACGATACTGGAGCAGGGACCATGAACGGGAAGTGTGGAACCAGGTAAAATTTGGCAAATATGAACGAGGATCATTAGCAGATTATTTTTTGAAATTAATGCGACATGCGGAATATTTGACGGACGCGCCGACTGAACGGGATTTGATAAAAATGTTAATGTATCATTTTCCAAATGAAGTTCGACGGGGAATCATCTGTGGGGGGTTAAAGACGTTTGATGAGGTCGAAAACTTACTTCGTGATATCGACAGTGCGCGAGAGGATGAAACTCCGTACAATCCGCCAAGAAATACGGGTGCCTATAGACGCGGCGGACACAATCAAACCCGGGAACAACCGCGGAACTCGCAACCGAACCAAAATAAATCTTATCGTAATGCAGATAATGAAAATAATAAAGGGGAGGCATTAACAATTATGCTAGACGATTTTTCGGACTTATTGGGCGAAAATGAAAGTAAGGAAGGGAAGAGTGTGACTATAGTACCTTCGATTGAAGTAGAAATCGAAGCCGTGAATACCTGCGTGTTAGTTGACTCAGGGAGCCAAATTACGTGTATATCAGGGGAATTTTTGAATAAAGTTCTTGCTATTAATTCGCAAGTACCACGAATTCCGACAAACAATATGATAGTAAAAGGGGCTGTAGGTTCAAAGTCGCAAAAAGTATCGGAACAAGTTTTTCTGAAAGTGAAACTAGGAGGGGGAACGTTCGACTTTCCATTCATAGTGGTACCAAATTTATCGCGCGAGGTAATCTTAGGATGCGACTGGATGCAGGATTACGGGGCGAATATAAATTTTGAAAAAGGGGTAATAATGTATTGTTGTAATAATACACTGTACGATATTGCATTTCGGAGTGAACGTAGTGCAGACGCTGAAATAAATATGTCAGTTAGCGAAATTTGTGCAGAGGAAAAAGTGCCTGAGATACCGGTAGTGCTGAGTACTGCGAATTTTTATTCTGAGGAGCAAATTCGAGAAGTTGCGTTTAAGGCGGAATGTTTCAATGAGTCGGAAAAGGAAGAACTCTTCCGATTATTGTTAGACTATGGGGAGGTATTTTCAGATCAGCCGGGACTGACTCATGTATATGAACACCAAATACTATTACGCGATCATACACCATTTCATCTTAATCATATCCCATCCCACATGTATATCGCGAAGCAGTGCGCCAACAATTAAAGGAAATGGTAGAAATGGGTGTAATTGAAGAAGCGCAAACGGAATATGTTAGCCCGCTTGTAATGGTAAGAAAAAAAGATAACACAATACGAGTGTGTCTCGACGCGCGATTTTTAAATAATCGTATGATCAAAGATCATGTAACGCCACCTAATCCGGCAGAAATATTAATCAATTTCAAGAAGGGGCAATCTCTCAGTACGTTAGATTTAACCGCCTCTTATTGGCAAATACCAATTGTCAAAGAACATCAGAAATATACCGGTTTTGCGTACGAAGGTAAAACATATGTTTTCCGAGTGCTGCCATTCGGATTGTCCACGTCGGTAGGTAGTTTTATCCGAGGTTTAAGTCAGATTCTGGGCGACGAAGTTGAAGATTTTGTGATACCGTACGTTGATGACTTATTAATTTATTCAGAGTCAGTCGAATGCCATTTACTACATTTAAAAATTATTTTTGAAAAATTTAAGAGGGCTGGGTTAACTGTCAAACTAAGGAAGTCGGTGTTTGCGGGCCAAAGGGTCAAATTCTTAGGACATTTTATTACTATGGATGGTATCAAAATGGATGAAGGACGTATAAAAGCAATTCAAAATTATCCCCGTCCAAAAAATATTCGGGCGTTACGATCCTTTTTAGGGCTCATAAATTTTGATCGTAGATTTTGTAATCAATTTACGGCATTAACAGTACCACTCTTGGCGCTTTTAAAGAAAAATCATTGTTGGAAATGGAGTTCGAAGGAAGAAGAAGCATTTATAAAAATTAAGGAAAATTTTTTAAATGTTACTATGTTGTATCATCCAAATCCAAATTTATGTTTTTACGTACAAACTGATGCATCGGGTTATGGGCTTGGCGCTTATTTATTTCAAAGAGACGGTGAGAATGCGATTAAAATAATAGCTTTTGCAAGTCGCACTATGAAACCGCCTGAGATGAGATATACCATCACAAAACAAGAAGCGCTCGCGATAGTTTTTGCAATGCAACAGTGGCGTGTCTTTATTTTGGGACGGAAGGTCATAGTATTGAGTGATCATAAGTCATTGTCTTTCATTAAAACTTGTCGGTTTCTAAGCAATAGAATTACCAGATGGGTATTGTACCTACAAGAATACGATATCTCTGTAGAATATTGTAAGGGCAGCGAGAATAAGGTAGCCGATGCGTTGTCCCGTTATCCATTAAAAGATAAAGTTTCTCATATAGAAATCCCGGAATCGACGTCATTAGAAATAGCCGCATTGAAAATTTCTAAATTAAGCAAAGAAATTCAAACGGACATGGGTACAATAAAAATACTCCAAGAATCGGATGAGTTCTGTACAAGGGTGGTAGATGAGATAGACAAGCCTCGAAACAGGGCATGGTTTTTAAAGTATAACGGGGTTCTCTTTAGAAAAAGTTCAGATACTGATTATCAGTATAGAGTGTGTATTCCGAAATTACTTGTCGACAAAATAGTTCAACAGGAACATACGGAAAATGGGCACTTCGGACCGGAGAAGTGTTGGCGGCAACTTTCAAAATTTTATTTCTGGCCGAAAATGAAAAAATCGATTTACAAATTGGTGCGGTCATGTGACTTATGCCAAAAAACTAAAGTATCCCCACATTTAGTTGGCGAAATGGGCAGTGTTTTGGCCGATGCTCCGTCTGAATTAGTTAGTGTAGATTTGATGGGACCGTTTCCGGTATCAAGGGGGGGTGCTACGTATTTACTAGTGTTTCTGGATGTTTTTAGTAAATTGGTGGCGCTATATCCACTAAAGCGAGCCACAACTAAAGCTGTTCTAAGGTGTTTGACTGAGAAATATATAGAGACTGTAGGGAAGCCGGCCGCTATTCTATCGGATAATGGTACGCAATTTGCTAGTAAGCTTTGGCGAGAGACTTTAGAAAATTTGGGTATAAAAATAAAATACACTTCCAAGTATTATCCTCAGGGTAATCCTACGGAGAGAGTTAATCGAGAAATTGGGAGGATACTGAGGGCCTTCTGCCATAAATGTCATACAAAATGGGCTATGATGGTGGCTGGTGCTGAAAAATGGCTTAATAGAGCTATTCATGATAGTACGGGGTTCGCTCCCGAACATTTACATTTCAACCGTAAACCTACAAATGTATTGACTAAAAAATTAAAAGTTCCTACAATTGAGAATTCCGAATCGGTAGATATCGTTGTCTTGGCGAGGGAAAGACTGATGACAAAAGCTGAGCAACGTAAGTATCGGCATGACCAAAATAAAAGTACAATTTGTTTTGAGCCGGGAGATAAAGTTCTGGTTAGGATGCATTCACAGTCTAGCGCGGAGAGTAGAGAGATTAAAAAGTTCTTTTTATTATACAAAGGCCCCGGGGAAGTTTTGTCGAAAGTAGGGTTAAATTCATATGATATTTGGGATCCGGTTACTAAGTCTTCTATGGGAATTCATAATGTTTATAATTTAAAGAAATATGTGGAACCTAAGATGACCTACACTTCCGAGACCGAGCGCTCATACTAGTGATGCATAAAATAGATTTCAAGAAACACGGATGTAATGTGCTTTTCTATTTCCTCTCATCTATTTTAGCAGGGGGGTGATGTAATAGCCCCGCTTAGAAAAAGAAAAATATTTTGTAATTTCCACATAGTTGGTAAGAGTGTCGTGCTGTTGTGATGGTGCGGTAGTGGTACGCGTGCGGGGTGTGGTCTAGCCAGACAGCGTCGGTTACTAAAGAAAGAAACAAGTGGCAGTGGAGCTGCGTAGTTCAAGAAGAGCATGTCGCTCTGAGCTGTGGGTTGAGCGAAATCCACAACATAACGACGCCATTGTGGTGATATCCAGTCCATTTTTGAGAGAAGAATTATTACGTTTCTTTTGCTCAACTACCATTTTCACTGCGGGAACGGGACCTAATACTGTCCGTTCGTCCACTAGACCCTGAACGAGAGAAAACACCGGGGGATTGTGTTCTCATCATCATCAGTTCGTGCCTGCACGTGCTACTGGCCGACCCCAGACATTTACCACCAAGTCTAGATAAGTTTATTTAGTTATTTTTAATTTCTTTTGTAAATTATAGACCTAATCTGTTGTTGAATATATTTAACCATTTTCTGGTTTCAATGTTATATTTTTCTAACCTAAAACACCTCCCCAACTATTCAAGAATCCGGCTCTCCACTGACGGCGAAGGAGGGTCACAGGTTGGATTCCTAACAACACAGCAGTATTCAAATAATGATCTGACTAATGAATTATACAAAGTAATTATTGTTTCTACACTAAAATATCTACTTTGTCTGAAAATAAAATTTAATTTACCATATGATTTTTGTGTGATATATACATAGTGCTTTTTAAACTTAAAATTGTTTTCAAATATAACTCCAAGATCTACTGTGTCCTCTACTTTGTTCAATACAGTATTATTTATATGGTAATTATAATTAATCGATATTTTCTTTCTAGTGAAGGTCATTGTTTTGCATTTACTTGTCAAAACAGTAAATTTATTTAAACTTTGCCGAATTCTAATTAAAATTACACAAATTATAAAAAAATATCAGAATCAAATAAATACATACATTTAAATTTTGTCGAATTTCAATTATATTTTAATTAAATGTATACATTATATTGATTTACCAAAATTATTAAAGAGAGATTTTATCCGTAATCGATGTGTAAATATCTATCCATTTCCTGGACAAATTTTTAATGAGCAAATAAATCTTAATCCGTCTATCCTGAAGGTTTTACTTTGTGAAACTAATGACATAAATTTTTTTCTAGGATTATGTAGCAATCGTATTACGTAAAAAAGGATATATTTATTAAGATTTTGCAGGCAGAGTATCATAAGAGGGGAATTACGTACGTCTAATTAAAGATTTATAAAAATAATTTGTTTGTAATGAAGAAAGAATATAATTTTGAATTTGGTATTTTTATTTTCACTTAATTTTAAGTTTAAGGATAATTTTTAATTTTATTATGAATCACCAAAAAAAAATATTGTTCAAATAATATAATTTCTTGAATTCATATAATTCGAAATATTTTTCAACTTGATTACAGGCTCTTTTGAAATTAAATTAAACGTTTAAGACCCGATCCTACCACCTCTTGTTAAAGTGAGTGTTTATTAACCATTAGTAAAGAATTAAACTGGAGGTTAGCTCTATCCAACGGTGGGGAAAACAATTTTGCAACATAATCGTTGATTATCACTAACTGGCATTTTAACAAGAGGTTGTACGAGCGGGCCTTAATGTACAAAATTTTAAATAACAGGTACATAAGTATATCATCACGATTTATTACCTATTGCTGATATACGAATCTGCTACTACTTGTATCAGTGTTGCCAACCGTACGGTAATTACAGTACATGTACGGTATTTTCTGATTACTTTACTGTACCCAATTCTACGGTAATTCCCTGAAAATTCATAAGTAGCCAAACATTAAAATATGATTACCATTAACAACAAAATAAAATTGCATAATATATTTTTTAATGAACATTATTGGGTCATCCATTGGGAAATAGTTAAACTACGATTATAAATTATCTAGGAAATATTTATTGAACTCTAAGTATATCTAAATTACTTGTAAAGAAGAAAAAGAAGAAAGTATTCAAATGAAGCAGATACTCATATTTTTTATAATATATCTCTTTTTATTTTAAACATAATGGCTGGTACCACAAGCCTTGTTTTAACTAAAAAACTGTTTTAAAAAATGTCTAATTTAATTTCACCCTTATGTTTAAAGAACGATTTTTTAAAAATATTTGTTTGAATACAAACTACGTTCTGCTTTAAAATTATATTTTAAAAAAAATCATATTTATTATTATTAAATAATGAAATTTGAAATTCCTTAAAACAGCGTTTTAGTTAAAACAAAGCTTGTGGTACCAGCCATTGTCGTTACCCCATTGTAATGCTGCGTGCGAGAGAGTTTTTAGTAAATTCAATTAAAACAAAAACCAGAAAGAAGTTAATAATGGAAACTATTAATGGTTGCCTTCTTGCAAGTGAATGTGTAATGAAAAACGATAATTGTATAATTTTTTCCCCAACTAGAAATATGATTTCCCGAATGACAAAACAAAATATGTATCCAATATCAAAACATCAACCCTCTTATGATATGATAATAGTGGTACTTATTAAAAAATAGGATGTACAATAGGTATAACAATTATTAGTTATTAAGTTTGTGTACCTTAGTAATTATGTATAATTATATTTTATGTTATATAAATGTATACTTTTCAATTTTTTTTTAATTCAACATTTTGCATATTTAAATTTTGATTATCCTTTTATTTATTTATGTACGGTATATTTATGTTAAATCTAGTAATTCTGCGCGCCAAATACTTTAATTCATTCTTCGCAGGTTGGCAACACTGACTTGTATTACTTTAATATATACCGGGTGTAACACGAAAAGCGAGCCATAGGCGTTTAACCTAGGAGAGTGGCCTATTAATTTTAAATAATAATGCTTCAAATAAATGTTTTAGATAATTAAATTCTACATCTAATTAAGTTTCTGACGACCTAAATGTCATTACATTTGTTTGTGATTTTAATTCAATACCATGGCTAACACTATAAAAAAGAAATAACTGAATTAGATATAGAATTTAATTGTCTAAAATTAATAGGCCACTTTTGCACAAGGAAAAACTGTTTTCCCATGTTAAACGCGTATGGCCCATGGTCCGCTTTTCGTATTACACCCGGATATATATGGCTGATTCAACGTAGTGACAAACACGTGGAATACACTAGTCACTAGTGCATTAATTTATATAGGTCTGTTCATAGAACAGTTTGAAACATTGAAACAACTAACAACCATCATAGTCCTGCACAGTTGCAGAGTTTAATAAATAATAAATGTTCACAGTCAAAAAATTTTAACCCTATGTCTATTAGTTCAATGTTTAAGTAACTTTCTAACCGGTTGCAAACAAGTTGACAAAAGTATAATTTCCAACTAGTACAGGGACGTAACTAGGATTATTTTCTGGGTGGGCCAAAGATGGCCAATGAAAAATCTGAGTGGGTTGTACTTATATCATAAGAACAGTATTACAATAAAACTAAACTACATATCACCATAATATATGGATTATAGATAGCAGCATAGAAACTGTAAAACAAAATAAACAAAAATTACAAACACTTCTAAGTAATAACTAAAATTTCAAAACAGAAATTGCACTGAAATTTCGAATTGTTAATGCAATGACTAAAGTTCCCGGAAAATATAATTTATAAATATGTTATTAAACTAGTAGGGCTAATATTGTTTTTATTACAGTTTTACATTAATTTTCATAAAATTTTATTGTGTTGAGAAGTAAATGATATTCTGCGTCAAGCATATCAATTTGTGTAATGCTTAGCAAAAGGAAACATTTTCTATAACTAATGTTAAATGTGCATTACAAAAATTATCATCTTCTTTACTTTTTGACATCTCCTCATTGAATTACGATATGCTTATTTCATGTTTGCAAAATCCAGAATCTGTTTTCAGGAATCATTGTGTAAAATGCAGCGCTCATATAAATAAATACATACTTTAATTCAACAATTTAAAAATATCAAACTAATCTTTATTGAAGTGTCGTAATCGATTTCGAAATTTTGGTTTTAGATACGAGCCTTTCGTCATAATAGTTCGTCCTTGCTTAGAGCAAAAAAATTTTTTTGTATAATTTAATTTTATTTCAATATTGATAAATAATGTAATAAGGAATTATCAATTTACTATATTCCATATAAAATTTGTCGTAAACGCTAATTAAACATATTGTAATGTGCAGTGCCCGCCCTCGCCGCCACTGTTACCGCCTCTGTCCCCGTCGGTGTCGCCGCCGCTGTCGCAGGGACGAGCGAGCGTCTATTGTTAGCGATGACGCAACCGACTGGCCGGCGCCTGCTTAATTACGCGGTTGATGTAACCTAGTGTGTTGTATCTAGAAGTATTCCCGTGCGTTCTCGAATTTTCGGCTACGGTATATAAGCACCGTTGGCGAAGGCACTGAACAGTCTGATATAAATAAGCGTTGGTAATATAAACAGATAGTAGACGAGTGGTGAATACAAATAAATTGAGTCGACGTTGACTCACCGACCTGCGCAGGCGGTTGTCAAAAAATTTAAACTCAATCATGGGTTAATTTAAAATTTATTTATAATTTAAAAATTGACTGAATGTAAATTCAATTTTTCTGACTTGATAATGGCCATAACCATGTGCCGAAACGTCGTCTTTTAGTTGTCAACATAATAAACAATTTTTAAAAAACAAAGAAGCTTTCTATCCAATAAACCTTCCAATTAGATAAATAAATACAGTTGTATAAATAAATAAGTGATCTATATATTGTTTAAATAAATAATCTTAGTGTTTAAGTGTTTTATAATATTCTTAGTCTTAATTAGTGTTTAATATTTGTTTAATCGTAGTGTTCGTTATATTTATCATCTTTTAATTATATTTAATTTCTATTTATCATTATAATAAACTTTTATTTTCATTAATAACAATTGTCTAATATTTACACTTCACCCAAATAAATAAAAACGTTACAATTGGTGTCAGGTGTGGGGTTAATAAATCGTGAAGTGTCAATTAAAAATAAATAAAATGGCTAAACTATTAAAATTATGTGAATTAAAAGTAAGTGATCTGAAGACAGAACTGGAAGAACGAGAGTTAGATACGACAGGAAAGAAGTCTCTGCTTCAAGAAAGACTGCAGCAAGCATTAATCGATTCCGGTGAAAGTCCTGACGATTACTTATTCGATATATCCAACATAAGAACATTGAAAGAAGAATTGACAGAAACTTCTAGAACATTAAAACAGGAATTGACAGAAAATTCTAAAACATTAGAACAAAAATTCGAACAAAAATTTGAGGACAGTTCTAGAAAATCAGAAGAAAGTTCTAGAAGTTTAGAAGAAAAATTAATGGAAAGTTCTAGAAAAGCGGAAGAAAATTCTAAAACACTAAAACAAAAACTAGAAGAAAATTCCAGAACATTAAAAGAAGAATTATTGGAACAGTCTAAAACATTAGAACAAAAAATGGAAGAAAATTCTAGAATTCTGGAGCAAACTTTAGAACAAAAATTAGAAGAAAATTCTAAAAATTTAGAAGGGAAATTAGAAGAAAATTCTAGAAGTTTAGAAAAATTAGAGGAGAATTCTAGAAAGACTGAAGAAGACTTGAAGAATTTAAAAGTTGACTATGACAAGAAGATTGAAGAATTACGAGAAAAATTCACTGAAATTACATCGTCGTCAGAGTCGAATTCCGATGTAGCAAAGGCAAGTCTAAGAGAGGAAAACAAAGTAGTAAAACAAGATAGTACTACAACAATGCACATTAAAACACCGGAATTTGACGGAAAGTCTTCGTGGCCGAATTATTTAAAACAATTTGAAGCGGCTGCGAAAGCACATAACTGGACGTCCAAAGAGAAGGCTACAGCATTGACTGTTTCTTTGCGTGGGGAAGCCATCGACATTCTACAAACGCTGAAGGAAGAAGAACAAGAGGACTACGACCAACTAGTCAAGCGGTTGGACATGCGGTATGGCAATGCGCACTTGGAACAGGTGTACCAGACGCAATTGAGGAACCGCTATCAGAGTTCAAAAGAAAGCCTTCAAGAATTTGAAGTCGACGTAGCTCGTTTGGTTCGTCTCGCACATCCTGCAGCTCCTGACAGCGTTTTGGAGTGCTTGGCTGTTCAAGCATTTATCTACGGAGTTCGAGACAGCGAAACACAGCAAGCACTGCGATTGGCCCGCCCAAAAACATTAATTGACGCACTCTCATATGCACTAGAACATGAAGCTGCTAAACAAGATTCACATAACCAATCTCGAGTGCGAAATACTGATGCCGAGAGAAAAGAAGACACGGAAGACCTAGAAGAGAAGATGCGACGAATTGTAAATGAAGTGGTTGCTGAAAGAAAGAAACTTAGTTCTTCGAAAAATGCAAAAGCATATGGAATCGACAAAAGAAGAAAAGGAGTTGGAAAACAAAGTCGGGTTGATGCGAAGGGGCAATCGTCTACTCGTAATCAGACAGCCCCACAATCCATCAGTTATGTCGCATCCCTTCATCATCAAGCCAGTAGCATCTACGTGAATGGCTCTGTTAATGGAAGGCCACTGAAAATGTTACTAGATACGGGTGCGACAAAGACTATAATCAGACCCGACTTAGTAAAGAACACAGGCAAGACGCATCTTCAACCAACCAAGTGGCGATTACGTACAGCAACGGGAGAACAAGCTACCACATTAGGAGAAATAGATCTGACCATCACTATTGGAAACACATCCTTTAAACATCGTGCGCTGGTAGCTGACGTTGAAGATGAATTAATACTCGGTATGGACGTAATGAAAAAGCACGGTTTTAAACTTGATCTGAAGAATGGTGTGATGATGGTCAATGAAGAAGAACTTGTTTTAAACCCACGAGAAGACAAGGCCGTGCGCGTACTAATGGCCGAAGATGTTACTCTTCCAGAACGAAGTGAATCTATCGTGCAAGCGCAATTAGATGGTAGTTTCTGTGAGGGGAATATTGTTATGCTTGAGTCCAAGAATGATGATGTGAAGACTGGTACTGGACTCGTTGTAGAAAAATCACTGATTAAAGCCGAGCAAGTAATACCAGTTCGAATAATGAACCTAAATTGTTATCCAGTTGTTCTTAAGAGAGGAACAATTGTAGGAGAATGTTTGGCAGTATCCTCGATTATTCGAACTGTTAAGGCCAAAGGAAACCTATCTCAGGACGTTCCGGACACATTAATTAACCAATTATCAACCTCCTTCCAAGAACTGAATGCCGACCAGAGAACCAAGGCGAAGAAATTAATTGGAAGATTTCAAGATGTGTTCCAAGTTGACAAGAAGACCAACGGGAGAACTAATGTGGTTCACCATAAGATAGACACAGGCGACGCAAGACCCATCCGCCAACCAGCAAGAAGACTACCATTGGCGAAGCGTAAAGAAGCAGAAAGAATTATTGAGGACGTGAAAATGGAAGGTGTGATAGAACCTTCAAACATTCCATGGGCTTCACCAGTGGTGTTAGTAAAGAAGAAGGATGGCTTTACACGATTTTGCGTCGATTACTGTCAACTTAATAACGTGACTAAGAAAGATAGCTACCCGCTACCTCGAATAGACGATACACTAGACACTTTGGCTGGCTCAAAGATTTTCTCTACTCTGGATCTAAAGAGCGGATACTGGCAAGTGGATTTGGATTCAAAAGATAAGGAAAAGACAGCCTGCACCATTGGTACCGGACTCTGGCAATTTACTGTAATGCCATTTGGGCTCTGCAATGCCCCTGCAACGTTTGAACGACTTATGGAGACAGTATTGGCTGGGCTATCATGGAAAACATGTTTAGTCTATCTCGACGACATTATTGTGGTAGGTAAAACATTTGAGGACCACATGAAAACTTTGGAAGAGGTTTTCCAGAGATTACGGAAGGCTAACCTGAAGCTCAGCCCCAAGAAGTGTCACCTGTTCCAAAAGGAAATTCATTATCTTGGACACGTGGTTTCTGATAAGGGTATTGCAGTTGACCCGGAAAAGATAAAGGCCGTGAGAGATTGGCCAGCGCCTAGAGACAAACACGAACTTAGAAGTTTTCTTGGTTTGTGTACCTATTATCGGCGATATGTACCTGGATTTGCTAACATAGCCAAGCCATTGACAAGGCTTACTGAAGAAGGTCGAAGATTCATCTGGGAAATGGACTGCAAAGTTGCGTTCAAAGAACTAAAACATGCTTTGACAAGCGTACCTGTCCTGAGTTATCCGTTACCTGAAGGAGAGTTCATACTAGACACAGATGCAAGCAACGTGGGAATTGGTGGCGTTCTTTCCCAGATACAAGACGGACATGAGAAGGTTATTGCCTATTTTAGTAAGACCTTGTCCAAACCAGAGAGGAATTATTGTGTTACCTGAAAAGAACTCTTGGCAGTCGTAAAATCCGTGGAACATTTCTACAAATATTTATACGGAAGGAAATTTTTGATAAGAACTGACCATGCTGCATTAAAATGGCTGCTACAATTTAAGAATCCTGAAGGGCAGGTGGCTAGATGGATTGAAAGACTGCAGGAATACGATTTCAAAATCGAGCATAGGGCAGGTACCAGCCATCGTAATGCCGACGCATTGTCCAGAAGACCATGCCAAGACGAATGCAAGCATTGTAGTCGACTAGAAGAGAAATTTTCCATCGTAGCTAGAACAACAGTAGTCGACGATAATTGGCAGCCCGATGGACTTCGCGAAGACCAAGAAAAAGATCCGACTTTGAAAATTATACTGGAATGGAAAGCAGAGGAGAGCAAACCAGTATGGGAAGATGTTGCACCACACTCACCAAGTGTAAAATCGTACTGGGCGCAATGGGACTCCATGGTGATTGAGGATGGCATGTTAAAGCGTGTGGTAGAAAATGCTGATGGAACTGAGAAGAGAACTCAGTTAGTTATTCCTGAGAGTAGAGTACCAGACGTGTTGAAAGAGATCCATGACGGATCTGGAGGCCATTTCGGAGTCATCAAAACGCTGGAAAGATTGCGCCAGCGGTTTTACTGGGTTAACTTCACGGAAGATGTTAAAGATTGGTGCAAGAAATGTGTGGTTTGCGCGGGAAGTAACGGTCCGCATAAACGGCAAAAAGCTCCAATGCGTCAATACAACGTTGGCAGTCCATTTGAGCGTATTGCGATTGATGTGGCTGGACCATTCCCAGAAAGTGACGAAGGAAATAAATACATCGTGGTTGTTATGGACTACTTCACCAAGTGGGTTGAAGCATATCCATTACCCAACCAGGAAGCCACCACGGTCGCTGAAACTTTAGTTAAAGAATGTATATGCCGATTCGGAGTACCGCGTGAACTCCACTCCGACCAGGGAAGAAATTTTGAGTCTGCCGTTTTCCAAAATGTCTGTAAGATAGTAGGAATTAATAAAACTAGAACAACTGCATTACATCCGCAGTCTGATGGCATGGTTGAACGAATGAACAGAACGATCAACCGATATTTGTCGAAGGTAGTCTCCAACCACCAAAGAGACTGGGACCGACACCTCCATCTGTTCCTGTTGGCTTATCGTTCATCCGTGCATGAAACAACAGGGCAAACTCCTGCGAACATCTTATTCGGGCGCGAGCTGCGCTTACCATGTGACTTGGTGTTCGGCAGTAAACCTGGGGAAGATCTGGCCGGGGAAGATTACGTTACGGACTTACGGAGAAGAATGGATGACATTCATGAACAAGTCCGTACGAACATTCAAGTTGCCAGCGATCAAATGAAGGACCGGTATGACATCAAGGCCGAAAAGGGTGGATATCAACCTGGGGATTTAGTGTGGCTTTACAATCCACAAGACGTCGTGGGTTATCACCAAAGCTGCAAAGTAATTGGGAAGGCCCCTATGAGGTAGTCAAAAGGATAAACGACGTGGTATACAGAATTAAGAAACAGCCTAGTGGGAAGCCGAGAGTAGTACACTTTAATCGGCTAGCCCCTTTCGCCGGAGACAACCATAACGGAGCAACGGTTCGTCGAATCATAACACAAGAACCAACTTTTGAAGACTTCATGGAGAACTATTCCTTTGGCCGCAAGGCGCGGTTCGGCGTGATGAAAGAAGAACACCGAGATCTATTCACCGTGTCTTCAGATTATTCCCTCGGTCACTGCGTATCAGAAGACTTAAAGATATCCCGTGGCACAGCTTCAGCCTTTAAGGCGAAATTTGGGCGACAACAAGAACTGGCCAACCAACGCCCAACTGTTGGGAATACGCTGCGCCTAAGGGATAACAATGCAGACCATCAGCGGTACATCTATTACCTGGTTACAAAACCACGCTCGTACCAGAAACCGTCGTATCGTGACCTGTGGAACTCGTTGTGCGATTTGAGGGATCATCTGCTTAAGAATGACATTTTGAAGCTAGCCGTACCGAAGTTAGGCTGTGGTCTAGATGGTTTACATTGGAGGATTGTTAGGAACATGATAGAAATCCTCTTCCGTTTTACCGGTGTTGAAGTTCTCGTTTGCAGCTTTAACCCTAACCGACATAAAGAAGAAGTCGAGCGGACCATCGACTGTCATTTCTTCAAAACTTCGAAATGCACCAAGGGTAATGCATGCAGATTTCGTCATCATGAACTGTTCCGGGACGAAACAGTCTTAAGGAGGGGGCAGTGTAATGTGCAGTGCCCGCCCTCGCCGCCACTGTTACCGCCTCTGTCACCGTCGGTGTCGCCGCCGCTGTCGCAGGGACGAGCGAGCGTCTATTGTTAGCGATGACGCAACCGACTGGCCGGCGCCTGCTTAATTACGCGGTTGATGTAACCTAGTGTGTTGTATCTAGAAGTATTCCCGTGCGTTCTCGAATTTTCGGCTACGGTATATAAGCACCGTTGGCAAAGGCACTGGACAGTCTGATATAAATAAGCGTTGCGTGTTGAACAGTTGGTGATATAAACAGATAGTAGACGAGTGTTTAATATAAATATATACAGTTGTATAAATAAATAAGTGATCTATATATTGTTTAAATAAATAATCTTAGTGTTTAAGTGTTTTATAATATTCTTAGTCTTAATTAGTGTTTAATATTTGTTTAATCGTAGTGTTCGTTATATTTATCATCTTTTAATTATATTTAATTTCTATTTATCATTATAATAAACTTTTATTTTCATTAATAACAATTGTCTAATATTTACACTTCACCCAAATAAATAAAAACGTTACAATATTTTAATTTTTGTAAAATAATTTCAGTTTTGTGAATTCATTAGAAATAATAATTGGTAATCGAAATTATGCAGTTTTTATTTTTGCAAATATGTATGTTGTAAAATTTAGTTGTAGCAACATTAGCATCATGCATGGGAATATTTTGTTCCCACTAAAAATTATTTAATAAAGAATACAATTTTATAAAGTCTGCTTGTGGAATTTAAAAATGTATGTCCAACGTTGAATGATAAAAATCAACATTTACCAGTGGCGTATCATTATTTTTTGATGGACAGACAACCAATAGGAGACCGTATCTATGATGTCGCCGAAGAATCCTTCGCAAGATATTTCCAGCTTGTTTTCGATTTATTCTGGTGCCGATTTTAAGAGAAAATAGATGTGTATTTGCTCTTTGATTTTTTTTTTCGATGTGTAAAAACTAAATGTTTAAGTGTACGAATGTATTCTGTGTACATGAATTGTAACAATTTATAAGATCTTACTGTAAGTGTGAAAATGTCCATGTTATTTTGTATGTATTATTTTAAGTACTACATGTTATAGACCCTGAAGAAGGTGCAAGTGTGCACCAAAACGTCGATGCTGTAAGAATAAATGCTGCTTGATCGAGATTTCGAGTAATTGTTAATACATTATTTTTCACATTTGCTTCAAACATATCCGTTAGCAGGGGCGTAAACTACGTGGGTGCACGAGTGCACATGCACCCACAGAAAGTAAAAGTGTGGGTGCTTCTCGTCTCTTGTCGCGACTTTTATAAAATGAGGATACAAATAACCAAATGATATGAATTTATTAACACTCCAACATATTGCGGATGTGCGCATGCGAAGTTCCATTATTTGAAGCTACACTGTTTATTTCGACAGAAGTCAAGCCGCTTCATAAGTCCAAGCCTGTTATTTTATAGGCTTGACTTGACATTTTCAAACGGATTGAAATATGAATCTCAATCGTTTATTTCGAAGATTGAAAAGGGATTTACTAAATTCAAGCGGCTTCAAACGTCGAGATAAACGTAGTCTATGTATAAATATAATACGTAGTAAAATTTATTTATATAAAACTATTTATTAAAAATAATTTAATTCATATTATATCAAGAAAACATTAAATAATAATATTTTCAGCAATTTAACGTAAAAAAGGAAGGTGATTCATGTAAATATGATAGGAAAAGATCTCGGTAAAAGAACAATGTTCTTACACCGTGGGCAAGAAACAAAATAAATGCAATAAAGGATATTAATACAGGCACAGGTAATAAATTTAATATTCAAACTATGAAATACAATATTAACTTACGAGCATATACATTTTTAGTAGAAACTGGATTTCGTAGATAATTTGAGATTATAGTATTTAAAAACAAAAGGAAAAATAAACGCACAAAGAACATTGTTAAAAACATATTTCGCAAATTGTAGGTATAATATCTTTTGGCGGGTATAGAAAATAATGACACTTTTTCACTCGAAGATTAATATCCTGACTTGCAATTGGGTAGGAAACATGTGCGGTTTCTATATTTTCTGTTCTAAAATTGTAAATTTAGATTATAACAATACTAAAGCTTATTGGGAAGCAGTCAGATTTAGCGGTTTCGACTCCACTTGAATTATCAACACAATGAAGGATAGTCGAAATCGGTACATGTTAAAGGTTGAAGAATTTTATATAATTGGGGCTTCCCAATTCATGGTAATATTAACAGTGGCGGATTTCCGAAGAATAATTTAAAAAAAATGTTAATTGAATCAAAATTGCCGCATATAAATTCGCAAATACGAAAGGATGAATTTAAACAATCTGTCAAAAACTAATAATTCAGGTAGTAATTTAACGTATATAAATGTTGCTTTAATTATATCCCTTTAGGATTTTTCAAAATTGTTTTTAATTGTAACAAAGAAATGCTTGATTATAATAATGAGATTGTGATTCAACAAAGAAAATGTCCAATCATATCAAAAAAATTGATTATAATAATTGTTCTTGTATGTATTTATTCTAATTAGAACATAAATTTTTAATTGCAATAAAGAAAACTTGATTGCAATAATAAATAACAGTACTAATTAGACAAAAATAAATTATTATAATTGTTGGATTTAGTCGGTAAACTAATATCAGACTATCCGCCACCGCCACTGTATATTATATGACTTCCACCATATCCACTTAAGAAATTTCATGTGCAATTATACTTAAATTTTATATTTAATCATAGATATTTATAGCTATGTATATAATTATAAGTGAATAATGCTTTAAAGCTTACAATTTTGCAGTTAAAATGGGGTTATGTTGAGATCTCAGTAATGCAATTGTAACAAAATTATGTTAAATTAGTTACTCAGATAATGTCATACATAAAAATGCTTATTCTACTTTGTTCTTTTAAGGCAATTCAATCACAACACAATTAAATCACGACGTTGAACTTATCAAACAAGTATCTTATAAACCACACACAGGAATCCAACTGCACTACCGCCACTGTGAATATGCGTGGAACTAAGTGTACTATGTTCGACCGCGAAATACAGCCAGTCGCGTTACATTAGCTTCGAATAAAACACTGACACTTAAAAATGAGTATGGGGTTATACTGTTCTTTCACTAGAAATAGTACTCCTCCTCCCCTAAGACACCTGCCTAAATGTAGATCCTGTCGTTTCTTAATACAACGTGTCCATCATCGCAAACCTTGCCATCGACAATAAAGTCATTTAGCCATGATTCTGTTATTCCATAATTTGCACCAATTATTCTTTCGTAAAGATCTCTACATTTAGTCTAGAGCTGTCAATGAAATCCGGATATCCGGTTTTTTATTTTTAAAATATCCGTTTTTTCTCTATCCGGATAAACCGAATATTCGAAGATCCGGATTTTTCAATCCGGAAAACCGAGTATCCGGATATTTCAAACCGGATAACCGAGTATACGGATTTTTCAATCCTGAAAATCGGATAACCGAATATCCTGATTTTTCAATCCGGAAAACAGGATAACCGAATATCCGAATTATTCTATCATTGCTACTTGACTTGCGTATCGCGTGCGTTGCGTAGTGTACTCTTTCTTTATCTTTAGTTAGAATACATGTTTGCGCCGGTGCAATCCAGTCGTTCATTTAGGTTTATGTTCTAGCCGTATTCGCGCTTATAAGCTTATAACGTATTTAAGCGAATATAGTCATTTAGTCATAGTGTTTTGTTTAGTTTGTGTATGTTTTCTGCGTAAAAAAGGGCCTGTAGAATGTGCAAATTAGAAACTTGTAATAATTAAAAAAAAAAAGTTATAAGTGAAAAACTAAATCGGCCAAAATTTGATTTTTCGCTTTATCTAGTCACCTATGTATTTTTTCGGAAAAACAAATACATCATTAAAGTGGCCTACCAATGCGACAACTTTTCCCCAATTTAACCTACTTCGCATCTCTTACGGTTTCAGAGATCCCAATGGTTAGACTAGAAAAACGGGCACCCTGTAATACATATTTTGGCCAACCTATTCAAGGAACTGTAATATAAATACGTAAATTAAATACTTGAATAAGCACTAAATAAATTCATGTTATTACTTATATTTTTCTATGATTTGAGGTGACTCCTGGTAAATGCCCACGCGGTACGAATATGTCAGTATCATTAACGATATCTGTGAACAAAGCAGATTAGTACATCCAGCAATGGGTAATATACCTTGATGATATATTTATTTTATTTATAAATAAATAAAGTATGTATTCAAAAAAAGGTCACGTTCACTGGCTATTGCTCCAATTCTTGCAGGTCCTCGAGGAATATCTTCACTTTCTTTGGATCGTCTTGTAGCAGATAAAATTAAATTAGTTGTTTCTAATAAATATTTGCGAACAAAAGAGTTATTTATTAACGTTTCATTCAAAATATTTGCTAGTTTTTCAATGTTTATTTTCTTGTAATTAAATAATAATATTATTTTATTAAATATAGTTATATTATCTTTGAAAGTATGTAAATAGAAAGAAAATGAAACAAAATAAAGAAAATTACCTTTAAAGTCTGACTTTTATACGTCGACCATGGTTTGTCAAGATGCGCGTTTCTCTACAATTGGCGCAGCTTCTTTATTTTTTGTAGAAAATACTGTGATAAAAAATCTACATGTATGTTATTTTGTACCGCACTAAACCAAGAAGGAGCTAAAAAGTAGAGGGAAATTAGTTTTTATAATTAAAAATACATTATGTTGTATGTATGCTCATTGGACTGTCGACAAGATAATAACAAATGACAGAATGACACATAAATTTCTCATCCCTCAGTGTCCTCTTTCCAATCCTTGGAAATGCGGTACCGTTATGCTGGCCATCGGAAAAACCCGCAAGGCCCTCGGTTGCTATCTGGATTAACAAACAATTTCTAAGAAAAGCGAAAGCTTATTCGATCACTTTTCATTTCCGAAATCTTACAAATAACTAATATCGTTTTGCATTTGTTTATATAACAACTATATAAGTCTACATATCGTCAGTTATGTTTCATTGAATATTTTAGTTTTTCATATAATTTTATGAACACGTATAAATAATGCTAAAAATCAATTGTAGTCTGTTATGTTTTGCACTTCACACATTTATTTATCTATCTTGTAATATGCTATGTATATTCAATAGTTTGTTACAAATCACTTTCTAATAAGTAACGTAGAAAACGATGTATGTACTTATGTACGGAATTATCAAAAATATAATAAGATTAATAAACAAATTTAATTTGTATTAACAATGTAAGTTTGCGGCGGATCAAGTAAACTTAACGAATGATACATTTATCAAGTTATCCGCCACGTTACTTCTAACCATTGTTGATCAGCTGTTCCCAGGTTACCTTGGAACAGCTGACAACAAAAACATATTATTATTTTGTATTTTCTAGTTTCAACATCACGTCAAAATTTGTTATTACATTAAAAATATACAATCTATTTGTCCAATTGTTTATTTTACTCTGGTAACGATTAGATTATCTTAATATGATAATCTAATAGTTACAAGTTCAATAAGTTTGCAAAATTCAGTAAAACTGGACATTTTATATTATTTCTGTCGTTGTTTTCCTATTATTCCTTTGTAATTTCACATATATGACATTGTTACGTGGTAATTAATATCAAGTCCACATTTTTTAAAATAGGAACTGTACCTCAAATTGAAAGTAGAATATTCAGCTCAAATCAACCCTAAAGGTCTAAATATGTTACAAAGGTAGTAGCACCTACCTAATTTACCTACAGTGCAACACAGATGCCTGTAAGCGAATTGAATCTGCCCTACCAAAATTTCCTACCTTTTTCTTACCATGTTTCGACCTTCCTACCCTACATCAACTTTAAGGAAAATTCAACAACTCAATTAGAGATTCATCTTCCCTGTTTCTACCCCAAAACTTTACAATGTATCAGATCATTAAGTACTGTTTTCCTATACTTATTTACATTTTAAATCCCGAAAGTAATTTTCTTCAATGTAGGTTTTTATCTACCGTCTAGACCCTGGATTAATTAGATCATGGATATATAAAGAACCGTCAGACCGTCACATAAAGATTTTCATGAATAATCGAATTTCAACATTTTCACGTTAGTCCAGTGAACGAAGGGATTTTAACCTACAATAGGTCGGGTACTTCTAAAAATTTGATATGTTGTATAGGATAATTAGTTAGTAAAAAATCTAAATTTCCACAATCCCCCCTCCAACGCTCCCTCCACCATCTTGTGGAAACCACCGAAAATTGGCACTTTTTTCAGTTTTTAACCACAACTTCTTTCTGGTGCATTTAGCGCAAAAAAAGTTATTTGCCGACATGTAGAATATAAAATTTTCTGCAAATTTGTTATGTGAAGTTTTTTATACGATCAGTAGCAACGGAGCTATGAAGATCCCAAAAAGGCCTTAAATTGAGTACTTAGAAAATTTTTAACTTTCTTTCCATTGAATTAACTCCGTAACATATCATTTTAGCAAAAAAAGTCCTCATAAACAATCTTGTAGAGAATTTAATTACCTACAAAATCAATTTTCTACGACTATTGCAACGGACTGTGGATAAAATTATAAAAAAAAAAAATATTTATTTATAAGTTTAGTGTAGCAACTGTCTTTGATTCATTATTTCTAATTTTAAAAATATTATTGCAAACGGAATAATCTATATAGATGCAAAATGAACGTAATTATGTGTTGGCGAATGTCAGTGAAGTCTCGTGTAGAAAAACCTCTTTTTGAAAAACAGCACTTCCTTCTATTATTTGCTTGCGACTTCTTTCTACTGTTTTGCCGAACATTATACATATTCAAAGAATCAATTTTTTAAAACTTTGTCATATTATGTCTTATGTGAAACCAATACCAATAGGTGGAGCTATGTCGCTCCCAACATGGCAAAAGTAATGATTTTAGAAAAATATTGAGTTTTTCCCACTTTTCCCAGCTATTATCATCAAATTTCATTCTATAGGTTTAGTTTACTGAATGGAGGAAATATGGAATACACAGATTACCGCGAAACATCCATTTTGAAAATTTTACATTAACATTTTAACAACCGAAAACCGGCACATTTTTCAGTTTTTACCTATAACTTCTTTCTGGTGCATTTCAACGCAAAAAAAGGTTATTTGCCGATTTGTAGAGGACAATATTTCCTGTGAATGTTGTATTTAAAGTTTTTTGCACTATTAATAGCGACGGAGCTATAACCCTCCCAAAAAGGCTAAAATTGCGAACTTAAGAGAAAATTTTCGTCCACTTTACGTCGCAATAACTCTGTAACACTTTATTTTACCGTAAAAGTTCTTACAACCAATCTTGAGAATAGTTACCTACAAAATAAATGTATCAATTATTATTTATGGCCAATGTAAAGGAGTGGTGGTAAATTTATAAAAAAAAAGTTTAGTGCAACCCTCTGGTTTCTGACACTATACTTGTTTTTATGATGCGAAATTAACGTAATTCGGATTCGGCGAACATCAATTAGGAAATCCACATTATTATTAAGTAAATAAAAGAAGGAAGTGCTGTTTTTTAAAAATAGTTTTTCCTAGTAGTCCCACGAGACGACAATAACGTTCGCCAACACATAATTACGTTCATTTTGCATCTATACAGATAATTCTGTTATAATAATATTTTTAAAATTAGAAATAATGAACTAAAGACATTTACTGCACTAAACTTAAAAAAAGCCACTTTTTCGTTTGTTTTTTTTTTTTGTAAATTTACCCTCATTTCGTTGCATTGATCGTAAAAAATATTGATACGTAGATTTTGTAGGTAATTAAATTCTCTACAAGATTGGTTATGACGACTTTCACGCGCAAATGAAGTGTTTCGGAGTTATTGCGATATAAAGTGGAAACAAACTCAAAAGTACGCAATTTTAGCCTTTTTGGGAGCTTCATTGCTCCGTTGCTATATATTGACAATAAAACATTTATATTGCTTTCTTAGATATATTTTGTTTGTCATACAAAATCTAGTACGTTATTACTGAATATATATTGTCATACGTTTTTCTGTAAGTTGCTTGTGTCATTTTTCGATTACTGTGTCTACTATTTCAATAAATCATATTAATATTCCACACTTTAATATTAACACTATTAATCGTACAAAAAAAAAACTTCTGATAATTTACAGGAAATTTTATCCTCTACATGTTGGCAAATCACTTTTTTGCGCTAAAATGCACCACACTGTAAACATTGCCGCGTTCGTGCTGAATAGTTGCTAAACCAATCGCATTCGTCCAGTCATTGCGTTCGACTATAGGGAAAATTTTTAGGCAGAGGAGTCACGTCATCATTTCATTACAAAATGAAAAATCACTGTAGTATTGGCCGAGTGATGTATATGTTTAGGAAAACGAAGAAAATAAATACTATTTTTTGCATACTATAAGTAAAGTACATTTTAATTAAATTTACAATTATCTTAAAGTCGAACATAATGTTTTGAATGAGTTTTAATTTATTTAAAATAATTGTAGTTCATTTTTTCACCACATGTTGGTACTATTGGATTTCAATATTTACATGACATGTTTCTCCCGGAATTGTCAACCGTCGACTGTCATTAGTTATTCGTTACTTTTTCGTATAATTAACATTTTTGTCTACGTTGTTTGTTGTGTTTTCTCAAAATTCCATTACTGTTGCGTATCAAATCTGTATTTTTCAATACAAACAGTAACTGTTTTTCGAGTTGTGTTTCTTTGTTTTTTTATTTATTCATAACCTCTGTACACTGCTGTACTGACTGTTCATTTCTTTCTGTGTTCAGTTGTGATTTTCGTTTTGTCTCTTTAATTTTATTGGTGTTGTTTTGTCATTTTACAATGCCGAAAGCATTATCCTCCGACTCGGTGTGCCCTACACCGAATTTTCAATACCATAAATTGGAAATATATTAAATTTTACAATAATATTCAATTATTATTCGACTATTAAATAAATTAACTTGATCACATAAAAAGCATCGCAGGTACATACAATTATTTTCTAAAATTAAATTAGTGTACCATGTAAATCTACTATTTTCGTGACATAATTATACGTCATTATCTAGTTACAAAGTTTGATGACGTGACTCCTCTGTCTAAAAATTTTTACTATACCTTCAGCGCTCAGTGCTAGCTGGGACGTGCGGAACACGGCCATTGGTTTACTGATCTTACCTAAGCTTACCTGTAACGCTTTTAGTTTTGCTTTTACTAGTCTTTATTAGTGAATGTTAATTTGAATAGTAATTGTTAGAATTCACTAGGAAATGATAAGATTTGTTTTGAAGTTACCACATTTACTAGTGCAATTTGTAAATGCCAACATGTACTATTGGTGAATGCTAACAGTCACTGAATTTCTAGCTTTCACTGTAATATATGCATTAATATATTTTCTATTAATTTGTGGATAAGTTTGTATAATAATCTATTTTACAAATCCGGGAGCCTATGATTTATAGGAAAACACAACACCTTGGTCATGTTTTAAGAAGAAAATATGAATTTATCAAAAATACCTGATCAATAAAAAATAATTGCTCATATATTTGCTAGTAAAAAAAATAAAATAACTGCAACCGACCATTAGAATTATTTACTCAAAATTAATCCTAACAACTCATATTTGTAAAATAATTGTGATCATCTTCAATCTTAATCTAATTCCTATACGTTATTATGAAGTTGATACATTTTTGATGAGCATATGAAGGAAAGTAATTTAGCAGTTTGTGCGAACTTAGTTTTAAAACTTGATACAACTTCTTTCATAAGTTTTTTCTCAAGTTTCTTTCTAGACTGCAACTTCCTGCAATTTTGAATTCATTCCATCGAATACAGCCGCGTCTGAATAGTTTGAAATTCACTATAAGTTTTAAGCAGATCCACACCAATAAAAAAGAAATAACATTGTAACAATTGTTGTTAAACTAAATGAAATTGTATTTCACAATAGCGTTGGTGGAATTTATGCATGATAATACAAGAACTGTAGAATGATTCGAATCAGAGACAACTAATCCACTAACGTAGAGAGATTTGACAAATCCATTTCATTCTGTTGTATAGAAGTTGAGCTTAGCGACATCTAAAATTATGACCGAGGTACTATACTCAATTCAAATGAAATTGCGGGTGATTTATTTTACTTGAAACTATGTCAAAGTAAAAATAGAAAAATAAAATAAGCATATACGAGTACATTATAAAAAAATATTTGTAACAAAACCTATAATATTGACATAAGAAAAAAAAGAATGACAAATGAACAAATATTTCTCAAACACCAGTGACTAGGCACACGTAAATGAAATATGGAATTATTATCAAAATGTGATTATTTTTAGCAAGTAGTCCAATCCTTCTACAATTAGGGCTTATTGTTTCTCTAACCCCTTCCATGATCTACTGCAGAATTAAAATTTTCCTAAAATTAATAAGCCACTGTATTTTACCCTTCAGGATTAAAATGACCTATGAAAACGTTTGAATTTTACAATGTTGCAACTTCAATTTTAATTTCTAAATTGACAATATAGAATCGAAATGGGCTGGATTCTGAAATACATACAACTCTTGAAATGATAATTTTATTGTTGCAATGCCTTTTGTTAGCTAAATATTTTCAGAAAAATCGCCAAAATCACTTTAAATATTGCTTTCCGCACAGTATATGTTTTCGTTTGAACGTAGCTAAAAATGTAAGCCTTGTCGGAAACACTAATGTCAGTTGCACCAAAAAAATCAAATCGAAATTAATTCATTTGACATTTCGATGCAATATATTGTCAATTTACTTTGCCAAAAAGAAAGAACGAACATTTTCTTAAACGTTATTGTAATTTGTTTAAAACTTTCGTAAAGCTTCAATTATTTTCTCACAAACTTTCAAACACAATGACAGTTATCTAAAGTAATGACCAACTAACTAAAATCCCCTTTCCCCGCCTACTCCAACTTCTATAACAGATCTGTTTATCTATTTGTCACCCCACATTAATGCAGCGCTCTAGTCTAATATAGCAATTGAAATATCTCCATTAATATTACAGTGGAAATCCAGTCTTGCGGACCTCTGAATTATTCAGAATATGTATTCTTTACTCATTTTTTGTTTATAATTAAATCATACGAGCACCGAAAGTTTCTACAACTATTGATAGAAAACAAAATTTTCTAGAAATTATTTTTTATTGTTTTTCGAAATACTCTCTTTTTAACTCAACACATTTATGCATTCGATAAAGCAAAAAATCCATTCTTTTTGAGACACTTGAGATACCATGTTTTCGAAGGCTTCAACCGCTTCATTTGCACTTGTAAATCGGAAACCACACATTTTTTCCTTTAATTTAGGAAATAGGCAGGAATCATAAGGTTCAAGGTCAGAACTGTATGGTTGGTGTTTCAGTAATTCCACATTTGATTCTTTTAAATAGGCTTTTGTTTGCGCAGCAGTACATGAGGATGCGTTGTCCTGATGCAATACTAGTTTACTTCGAGGCCTACTTTCACGCACTTTTTCAAACGCCTGTGGTAAACAAATTGTTATGTACCAATTAGAAGTTACTGTTTTGAGAAAAAGAAGGTAATCATTTTTGTACCAATACTTCGAACTCGTTTTACTTTGACAGGATTGAGGTCTGTTGGAAAGACCCATTGAGCTTATTGTCGTTTAGATTCAGGTTTAAATCCATGATTCATCACCTGTTATAATATCATACACTGCTTTAGATTTACCTTCGTTGTACTTTTTTAATGTTTTAATGCGCCATTCCACACGATGTTGCTTTTGACCATCATTTAAATTATGAGGTATCCAAACTTTCCTGCCTTTTAGATGATCGAGAAAATTTTTATTTATAGCGGTCATTCCAATGCCCAAAGTAGCCCGTATAATTCGGTATGTTTAATCATTGTACAAATAGTAGCTATGTTCATCCGTAACTGCAGAAATTGGCCGATCTTCGTAAACTCGATTAAATTTAAATACATTGTACCAGCTCTGAACAGACCTGATACTAGGTGTTTTATTTCCAAAAGCATCCCGAAGTTTTTCGATGCATTGTTTTGGAGAGAGCGAACTTTTAAAATCATAAAATATCATGGCCTGGAAATTTTCTCTTGTTAACTAAATTTTCGGTACAACGTGCGTACTTTAAAATTGCATGGAAAATTACTGATAACAGATAACGAATGGACCTTTTCAATTTAGCGGCTATCTCTTTCTATCGCTGCAAATAGTAAGAAAATGGCGCGAACAACTGCCAGTTGGGCTGTCAAAGGAAACGTCAAAAATATTGTAGTAATTAAAATACCTGTATTCTCAGTGAAAAATTGAATCGTTAGATATTTTAGCTCCAAAAAAAGCTTTTGTAACTTCTTTCGAGAAATTTTTAAAGTTGGCAAGGATTTTTCTCACATTTTACGTCTGATTTTTCTAGAAACAAACGTCATAGTTCTCAGTTGTTCTTATTATGCGCAGATCCCCATTGCGCATATCTTCTATCTCTTTAAATTGAAAAGGTCCATTGTAACAAGAAATGTCAGGCTACCTAAGGATGTAATTTTGTTTTGCCATGCATTTATTTTCCGTAGCTACCTTAGTTACATTTGTTTGCAGCAACTTTCAGTGCTACCCTCGTATTTGTTTATGGCCTCTCACAAAACATTTTTGAAAACAGAAATAATTATTATTGATGCTTAAAATATAATGAGACTAACTAACTTCGCCTCCTCCATGAAACGCCGCGGCGGTAGTGAATCTAATACTTTTAAACCTTCCGTCACCTTAGGTAAGGAAGATATTGTCTTTGGTCAAAACTTCGGTGGTCAGTTTTTGATGAATAAGCACGTTTTTGGTCCCTAGAATACGATTTTACTGTTTTTACGATGATGTCTGTGTGTGTGCGTGCGTGCGTGTGCGTGTGCATAATTGAATTATTTTTTTCTGGCAATAATTATTTTTAAAGTATTATAATTACTTTTTGGTCAGAATAAATGGTAGATAATTGTTATTACGTGCAATTAGGTACTTTTTGACAGTAATTATTTTAATTATAAAAAGTGAAGAATCAATCAAATCACTTTTTTAATACAGTCTATTCTCAGTGACAACGTTTATTGAAGAATAATTATATACTTCTCAATCAACAGTAGCCGCACAATTAGGGAAGGGAATAATATGCGCAGTAAAATGTGTAGTGCCGAACCTATAAATATTGACTTCCAAGTTTCAAAGTATATACCTACTCGTCGGTCGCCGCATCTGAGTTTTGGTTTCTGTCTGTCGTTTCTATGCTTCTCCCTTCTCTAAAAACAGGGCGGAGTCTAGTTTAGACACAAACCAGTTCCTGGACACGAACCGATATAAAACCAAAAACTTACAACTTCCGCCATCTATTGGTTACTTTGAAAATTATGAAGTTGCTTCTAAATGCTCCATAAGATCGACTGTACAAGAAATAGAATCTTTTGCAAGGAATTTTTTGTATGACATTTATACAAAATACATAGAACTGACGGAAGGTAATGTGTTGGCCACATCAGATTTTTTGCCATGTTAATCTAATCATTAATCTAAAATTTTGGGCAATTTCTTAATTTGTAGTAAATATAACGAGATCTAAAATTACTAAGTATAATTTTCGGCCTACTTATTAAAAGTTTTAAGACAGCATATGTCTACCGTAAGTACTAAGTACAATTTAAATACTGTGAACAAGGTTTAAATTGTTAAAGTTTTTTAAACACGTTATAAATATTTATAATTAAGTTATAGTACTTTGAAAGTTTTACCTGAACTTGTATTTCACTCATTTAAACTACATTTACTCCATTTAATCATCTTTTGTTCCAGTTCTCCATTGAATGTAAATCTCCAGCAGTGTCAGCAACTCCGCTGTCTTTCCAACACCCGAATTCATCACAAAACGTCTTACGAGCGCGTCGAGGCGTCATCCGAATGCTGATCGTCGTCGTCCTGACCTTCGCGCTGTGCAATCTGCCCTTCCACGCACGCAAAATGTGGCAGTATTGGTCGTCAGGGTAACGTACCAAAATATTTACCTCAGCATTTTTCTAGAGCTAGATTTGTTCGCGGAAGCGATCCCTGATTAATTTGAGCATTATATGCATGCGTAGTTTCATCTTAGTTCGCGGTACGACTCCGACTGACACATGATTGGTCACTCTTGGTCACGTACTAATCAGACCAGTCCGGGTGGTGTTCAAACTCGCGAATAAACCTATTATATTTTGTTGGCTGGTTGTACTTGAAGAAGGGAAAGTGAGTTTCGTTTGTTGGAGAGAGTGAAAATTGAAAATGAAGAGCAGTCTTCCAATAAGCTGTATGTCCAAATTTGCACATTTTGAGTAAATGGAGATATTTTATTGCTCGTGTAATAATTGTGTAATTTAAATGTTTTCATTTTTTAAATAATTAAAAATGTACTTAATTAGATGTCAAATTCTAAGACTACAAAATGTAAAACTAACAAAAATTATTGTTAATAATGTATTGCAAAAAATGCAATTTAAATGTCGGAAGAACGAAAAACAGAATTTTAATGTCATATTATCAGAAAAATAGCTTTTGTTTTTAACAAAAACAATAGAATTAAACAATGTTAATATCATCCGACTCGTCACAGTGGCAAATTTATTCGGAATCACTAGCTACCACCGCGGTAGTACCACAAGCTGTTTCACTTACTACATATTCGTCTTTAACAATCTCCATTGCTAAAAACACATTAAATTTTAGATTTAAGTATAATATTAAGTATGAGGCTAACGTAAACAAAACACAAAGTTTCTTAGTGCCGATTGCATTTTTTTAACAGTAGATAGAATGCACTTAGAATGTCTATGACATTACAAAATGATAGATTTATAGGTACATATAGAACACAATGCCATCTGTAGTTGAATTTTCTTTAAATTGGACATACAGCTTATACGAAGTATGTTCCGCAAATGTCTTACAAAAATAAACATGTCGGTGAAACGCTGTTTTGTGCCATCGTGCCAAAATACTAGCGAAAATAGTAAGAAAATATTTTTAAAAGTGCTGCGTGATACAAAAACCACAACTCGAAAAACAGTTACTGTTTGTATTGAAAAATACAAATTTGATACGTAACAAAGCAACAGTAATGAAATTCTAAGAATACACAACGAACAACGTAGACAAATGTTAATCAGACGGAAAAGTAAAAACAAATGACTAATGACCAGCAGCTGAGTGATACGTGGATAACGTCAGGTCAAATGAAAATTATATTTATAAAAATGACTAGAATGTCATTATATTAATATATTATAGCATTTCTATCAAATATTTAGATATGTAATTCTCAATTTATAGTCTATATATTTTTACCTTCCGTCACCTTTAGGTAAGGAAGGTATTGTCTTTGGTCAAAAAATTCGATGATGAGTTTTTAATCAATAAGCACGTTTTAGGGTCCCTAGAATACGAATTTACTATTTTTACGATGATGTCTGTATGTGTGTGTGTGTGTGGATGTGTGTGTGTGTAACAAAATTTTCGTCTGCGATAACTCTAATACTACAGTTACAAAAATTATAATTTTTCGTATACTTCTTCGTTACATCTATGTGAAGAGCTGATTAGATTTTGGTTACAATTGGTCAACCGGAAGTACCATCATTTGAAGATTTTAACAGTTTTTCTTGAAAAAACTATGTTAAATATAATTTTTTCACATTTGATATTATAAATATTTAAGAATATTTTATTCTCTATACGATTTGACTGCATTTTATACTTAATATTAAATGGATATGGAGTTAAAGAATTATAAAGAAATTAAATTTCACAAAATAGCCATAGCTATGGAAACAGCTACTATATTAAGAAAATTCTGATTGAAAGATGTCAGTGTCAAGTGAAATTGACATAGTGTGTTTATCTTATAATTTTACTGAAAATATAGGATCTTTTGCTTTCTGTATGGAATTTGTATAAAATACATACAACTGCTTTAAGGTAATGTACAAGAAATAATAATAATAATAAATCTTTTATTTCTGCAGATACATTACACTGTACCTATATAGAAAACGTCACAAAATAATAATTTTCTGTATGAAATTTGCATAAAATACATGCACCTGCCGGAAGGTATTGTACAAGAAATAGAATATTTAATTTAGCAACGAACTTTCCGTATGAAATTTGTACAAAATACATAGAAGTGACGGAAGGTAATGTGCTGGCCACATCAGATTTTTTTCTTTTAGAAATTATGTGTCGATATAATAAAGCTGTATGAAATGAGTCTGAACTTTCAGTGTGAAACGCTGATGTCACAACATGGCTGGTTTTTTGCAACTTTTTAAAAATGTCATACTTTAAAACGATTTTATACAACAAAAAATATAAATAAAAAATAATTTATTCATACAAATCGATAATATAATGTAATACGCATTTATATTTTAAACATCTACAGCCGTATGCATAAGTGCAAGCTTAAAATGGTTTTAGCAGCATTTTACTTAGTGGCCAGTAACATCATATAAAATGCTATTAGCGGGATGGTATGCATAGTTGTACTTTTACTGGTCACTACTAAATATTGACCCTATTTACAACTCTTCCCGTTTTTCCCTTAAAGCTGCAATTCTTGCTTCTTGGTATTGTTTCTCATAATTTATTTTTAATTGATGCATCTCTTCGGCATACATTAACACCACTACAACTACTTTTTTATAACTACTAAAACCGTTGTTTAGAGGTTTACCTTAAAAGTGTCTTAAACATGCGTCAGTTGGTTATTAACACTTAGTTGCCAACTAACAATTTAAATCCTACTAAATGTCACTATACATAAGGTTTTGCTTAGTGTCTTTTTAAAATGTTTTTAAAATGATCTTAGTGACCACTAACAAATTTATGCATACGGCTGCTAATCAGTTGCAACATTTTGTTCAATATATTAAAACACAGTGTGTTAAAAACCACTAGCTCGGACTAAGCTACGAACAAAGAAACATTTGTCTTAATTTCAAAGTATTTAATTAAATGTCAGTTTGACGCGAGACATTGTCAAAAATGTTATCTAAAGATATCAAGGCTCTTCTTGAATCTTATAGAAATTGAAATAAACTAGAAAACGGCGATTATTCTGTTTCCTTCTTTATTATATTTTCTCCTTAAAATTACATTTCAAAATCAATTTTGACAACTTGACTTTTGAATTGAATAATAATCAGACATACGTTTCTCTGTTCGTAGCTTACTCCGAGTAAGTTCCTTTTTAACACACTGTATTTAATACTCAGTTTTTATGCATTAATTCTTAGTCCCGTATGACACGATTACCCAGTTCACGAAATTTTCTAGGACCCTAACAACCCTGATGAAGGATTACAGTATTTCCCTTCATGATTCCAAATATATGGAATATGTAAAGAGCAACCAATAAGTTTCGGACTAATTAATAAACACATTAATTATTCTGAATTAAAATCTTAATTGTAAATGAGCAAATTATAATCTTACTATCTTCAATGATGAAACTGTAGAATTAAAACCCAATTTAAAGGGCCTTCGGCCTAAGGCTACGAAAAGTTATAACGTATCATTTTAATATTCTGAAAATTAATTAATAAAAATAAAAATATTTGTCATCGATAATGTTAGTTACCTTAGCTTATTGAGCTGTTTGTTGCGTATCATATCGGTATAGTTATTAATAAAAAAAAAACCTATATGGCGTGTTCAGAAAATATTCAGAAAAATAGTATTTTTTGTTTCTGTACCTATCAAAAAATCAAAAGAGATACAAAACCAATAAGATTTTGTATGACTGTTTTCCGGGCATATAAAAAAACAAAAATGATCACCCAGTGATATAAGCAGCTGTATAAATAAAAAATATTACTATAATATAATTGGGAATGTTAACTTAATTGATTGTATTTTAGTTTGTTATGTATGAAAATAATTTTAATAAATAATACATAATAACCAAAAAATTATATTAAGATACAGTTATTGTTCACAATTATTAATGGACGAAATAATTTACTGTTTGTTATTTATTAAATAAACATTAATTAATATTAATTGTATTTATTTTGAGCCAGAATTTGATATAATAATTGAAAGTTTTCAATGCTATTTGCTACTGACTTGTCACTGGGTGACGTCATTCACATGGCGTGCGCAAATGGAACCTTTAAATGACATATCTTGTATTCATAGAATCAAGAGAACCAAAAATTTAACCAGTGGCTCTCAAACGGGAACAAAATTATATATTTTACCTTCCGTCACCTTTAGTCAAAAAATTCGATGATGAGTTTTTAATTAATAAGCACGTTTTAGGGTCCCTAGAATATGATTTTACTATTTTTACGATGATGTCTGTATGTATGTATGCATGGATAGATGTATGTATATATGTGTGTGCGTGTGTGTGACGATTTTTTCGAATCGCATAACTTCAATACCACCTTTCCAAAAATTATAATTTTTGTGTATATCTTTTCTTTACATCTATAAAAAGAGCTGATTAGATTTTGGTTACAATTGGTTTTTCTTGAAAATTCGCTGTTAAATATCATTTTTTCACATTTAATGTTATTATAAAATATTAAATTTACAGTATTTTTTTATTTAAGCTTCAATGTAGTTTATAATCATTTATTATTGAGATTACATATTTGACGACGCCTATAAATAAGTTAATATGAAAATAATATTAATATCTTTAAATGTGGAAGGACTATCATCGTCAAAACAAGTCCTAATAGCAGATATGTGCAGGAAACAACGGTGTCATGTTCTAAGTCTCCAAGAGAAACATCGCGGCCCTCAAGACTTAAGACCAAAAATATTAGGAATGACTTTAGTTATAGAACGTCCCCATGAACAAAGGCAAGAGTCATAATTGGTGACTTCAACAGTCACAGTACGACATAGGTAGGTGAAGTTGGCCCCCCCAAGTCGGAATTAATAATAACAAATTAATGTGACCAATTGCGCCTTTCATGCGCTTGTATGCACCACCTTTACATTTTTATGCGCTCTTATAATTTCTGTATTTCTTTATTTTTTTAATGGGGCGGCCAATTTAATGGGTAGCCCCCCCAAATTGATAAATATGTTTTTTATTGTTATGTATGGCTTGATAAACATATGCGCTGCTATGCGCCAGTGCAAACTATTAGTGCGCCAATCATGTTCAGGATACATATATATTTGAATCTCGGGGGGGCTACATTAATGCTGATTTTTTTTTATTTTTAAAAATTTGAAGGTAGCCATTGTATTTGAATACTTATGCGCTCTTATGCGTTACCACAAATTTTCATTGCGCTTTTTCCATTGAAGAATGAGAATGATGGGTGATCAAGATAATGATATATTAAATATTGAAAATTATGAATTTTATTGTAAATATTACGCTTTATTATGCACCAATTAAATGTTTTTATATGCTGATTTAGTTTTCTATAAAATAACACTATAAATTGGGGGGGGGAGGGGTGGCAAACTTAATACATTTTTATTTTATTTATTTTTTTATAATTGAATACAATAATGGTCATATATTTGTATGCGTTTTTATACACTATAACAAATTTCCTCTGCGCTCGTATAGTTCTGATAAACATAAGCAGACGTTAAAAGGACTAGTAGGAGTTTGTACCCGGGGTCTGTCTCCGACAAAAAATTATTTAGCCACTGTGGAGTTGTCAGTCACTTTCTCGCTGATGATTTAATATAGGCTGACAAAGGTTTTTTAATAGCCGAACTTTTGCCACCAGGTGTTAATTTAAATATACCACCATTTTTGACGACACTACAGTTTACAGTGGAACAAATTCAAAAACCAAAAATATTGCAAGAGCCTAGAATTCATGTAGAAAGGGCCATAAGAAGAATCAATTTTTTTTAATGCCTTATGCATGAATAATATTTAAAGTTTGTGGGGCATTGACAAATTTGCAATATCCGTTAATAGGAGAAGAAATATTTTACAACAATCAACAAATTGTAATTCAGTAACATTATGTATATTGTTTATATTTTATATGACAAATATATTTTTATGTGATATTTTACTTTTCAATTTTTTCATACCTGCTCTTTTATTTTCCATTCCTAATGCATTTTTAATTTTATCAATAAATTACAAATGTAAAACATTATCATAGTCTTATAAAATTAGCTTTATACGAATGAATTTTTAATTTTAACAAAGTTTTGTATTTATGCGTGACAGATGACAGCTCTTTAAATTTGGGGCATTACGATTCGTTCATAACAATCTGCATTTGAGAAACCGGAAGCCTACTTTCAGGTTTTGTAATTCCCGCTCAATTTTGACATCACCACTTTCGGAATCATAATTATTAATCTAGCTTTGATTAAATTTATTGTAACACCGAAAGGTGGCGTTGTAATACAAAGTTTTTAAAAATTAATGATTATATCATGCTCATTTGTAGTTCTAGTTTGTGGTCTTTTTTGTGATTCTTATTCTTATGATTATCTAATACTAAATTTGAAACATACTATTACTTTATTATATTAGCAAGACATAATATTTCTATAACCTCTATGTTACACTCGTGGCATACAGTACATAGTTTTATGTACGATCAAATATTTTCTTTATTAATTTAATTTGTTAAATTTTAATATACAGAATCAGAAAATTCACCAACATAATCAAAAATAATTAAATTGTTGGACTCTTATTAACGTATAAAGCTATTTTTATAGCACTATGATAACGATTTACATTGTAATGTATTGATAAAGTTAAAAATGCATTAGGAATGGAAAATATAAGAGTAAGTATGAAAAATTTGAAAAGTAAAATATCAGATAAAAATATATTTGTCATATAAAATATAAACAATATACAGAATGTTACTCAATTTCAATTTGTTCATTGTTGTAGAATATTTCTTCTTCTCTTAATAACGGATATTGAAAATTTGTCAATGCCCCACAAACTTTAAATATTATTGTTGCATAAGGCATTAAAAATGATGGAATTATATTTAATATTTGAAAATTTTTAATTCTTCCTATGGCCCTTTCTACATGAATTCTAGGCTCTTGCAATATTTTTGGTTTTTGAATTTGTTCCACTGTAAACTGTAGTGTCGTCAAAAATGGTGGTATATTTAAATTAACACCTAGTGGCAAAAGTTCGGCTATTAAAAAACCTTTGTCAGCCTATATTAAATCATCAGCGAGAAAGTGACTGACAACTCCACAGTGGCTAAATAATTTTTTGTCGGAGACAGACCCCGGGTACAAACTCCTACTAGTCCTTTTAACGTCTGCTTATATTTATCAGAACTATACGAGCGCAGAGGAAATTTGTTATAGTGTATAAAAACGCATACAAATATATGACCATTATTGTATTCAATTATAAAAAAATAAATAAAATAAAAATGTATTAAGTTTGCCACCCCCCCCCCCCCCCCCCCCCAATTTATAGTATTATTTTATAGAAAACTAAATCAGCATATAAAAACATTTAATTGGTGCATAATAAAGCGTAATATTTACAATAAAATTCATAATTTTCAATATTTAATATATCATTATATTGATCACCCATCATTCTCTTTCTTCAATGGAAAAAGCGCAATGAAAATTTGTGGCAGCGCATAAGAGCGCATAAGTATTCAAATACAATAGCTACCTTCAAATTTTTAAAAATTAAAAAAAAATCAGCATTAATGTAGCCCCCCCGAGATTCAAATATATATATATGTATCCTGAACATGATTGGCGCATTAATAGTTTGCACTGGCGCATAGTAGCGCATATGTTTATCAAGCCATACATAACAATAAAAAACATATTTATCAATTTGGGGGGGCTACCCATTAAGTTGGCCGCCCCATTAAAAAAATAAAGAAATACAGAAATTATAAGAGCGCATAAAAATGTAAAGGTGGTGCATACAAGCGCATGAAAGGCGCAATTGGTCACATTAATTTGTTATTATTAATTCCGACTTGGGGGGGCCAACTTCACCTACCTGTACGACATGGGGGTACAGTGAAACAAACCAAGACGGAGAGAAGGTTGAAACATGTATGGAAAATCTTACTATGAGTCTAATACACGATGCTAAACTCCCAGCTTCTTTTAATAGTGGCAGATGGCGTAGGGGTTATAACCCTGATCTTATATTTGTTAGTGAAAGCATCAGTGCGAACTGTGTGAAACAAGTCTTGGAGCCTATTCCATATTCACAACATAGACCAATTATGCTTCAAATTAGAGCAATTGTTGAGCCGAAAATAGTTCCGTTTCGACGTTGATTCAATTTTAAAATATCAAATTGGAAAGGATTTGCAAAAGAATTGGACTCCGTCACTCAGTCGATTGAACCAACACCCGATAATTACGACATCTTCATTAAATATGTAAAGGCCATCTCAAGAAAGCACATACCTCGAGGCTGTCGTAGTCAATATATTTCTGGTCTAAATAAGGACCAAAGCAACCTTTACAAAGAATATGCTCGTAAATTTGAATTAGATCCCTTCTCGAACGAGACATTAGAAATGGGTAAAAGATTGTCAGTTAATTCCAGAACAAGCTGGTTTCAGGCCTGGAAAATCCTGCACAGCTCAAGTACTCAATCTAACCCAGTACATCGAGAATGGTTATCAGGCGGGCTTAGCAACGGGTGTGGTCTTTGTTGATTTATCATCGGCATACGATACGGTAAATCATAATCGCCTAATTATGAAAGTATATCAAATGACAAAAGACTACCGATTTGTTCAAATTATCCGTACCTTGCTTTCAAACAGACGCTTCTGTGTAGAATTGGGTGGTAATCGCAGTAGATGGAAATTGCAGAAAAATGGGTTGCCGCAAGGTTGTGTTTTAGAGCCAATTCTTTTCAACATCTACACAAATGACCAACCAACAGATCCACAAACAAGAAGATTTCTATATGCAGATGACTTGAGTGTAGCTAACCAACACAAAGATTTTTCAGTCATTGAAAACAACCTGTCATCATATTTGTCTACTTTGTCCGGTTATTATAAAGAAAACGGTCTGAAAACAAATGCTGGAAAAACAGTAACTAGTCTCTTTCACCTTAACAACAAGAAGGCCAACAGGGTGTTGAACATCATATGGAATGGTGAACATCTCAATTTCAGTAGAACACCTACTTACCTGGGGGTGATGCTTGATCGGACGCTGTCTTACAAATTCCACATTGAAAGGATGAAAGGTAAGGTCTCCGCCAGGAATAATCTTTTGGGGAAACTTTTGCGATCTACATGGGGAGCTGACCCACATACTTTAAGAACTTCAGCTCTTGCTATATGCTTTTCAGCTGCTGAATATGCAGCTCCGGTATGGGAACGTTCTTGTCACTCCAGAAAACTTGATCCAGTACTAAACCAGTCATGCCGACTAATTACAGGTTGTTTAAAGCCAGCGCGGATATCGCACTTACACCTTTTAAGAGGAATAGCTCCTCCACACCTTAGAAGACAGGTTTCCAGCATGAAGGAAAGGCAACGAGCAAATTCCGACCCTCGTCATCCATTGTTTGGTCAAACAACTGTAAGGTCCAGATTAAAGTCCAGAAGGAGTTTCCTTTCAACAGTCCAGCCGCTTATAGGTTTAATATCCGCCAAAAGATTAGAACTATGGCAGACTACTGAAACTCCAAACACTTTACCTGGAATAGAGCCAAGTGTAAAGTTTTCATCTGGGGCAGATCTAAAGTGGCCAGTCTGGAAAAGCCTCAACCGCCTACGAACACAGGTCGGAAGATGCAAGACGACTATGAAGAAATGGGGTTATATTGATGATTCAACGAGTTGTGAGTGCGGTGAAGACCAAACAATGAACCATCTCCTCATTTGTCCAAACCTTCCAAGTAGATGCACCTTCAAAGACCTTGCAGAAGGGAATTCTATTGCAGTTGATTGTGCCCGTCACTGGTTGCTTTCTATATAATTTCTTATTATGGTCCCTTCAGTATTTTATATTTTGTAACTTTTAGTGTTTTTTTTTTGTTTCTTATTTATAGTTATATTTTGTAATTTATATGTATGCTAAGTTGGATACGAGTAATAATAATAATAATAATAATATGAAAAGAATTTATTTAATATCTTTTAAACACATATTTTCAATAATTGCGCGAGTGACGATTGGTAACTCTTTTGGCTCATTTCGGCAATTTTGGTTAGTTTTGTTCCTCGCTTCTTACTTGGTTGTTAAAGGAAATTGCGTGACTGTGACTCTATGTTACTACTTACTCAATGATGCAACTAAATTGCTATGTCCAAACGTCATTCATTTTAATAGCAAACTGAGTTCAGCTGACGCGGCGCAACGCCCGGTAATAGATAGGCATAGGCACAAGCTGCGACTTAATAGAGTTTTATTGCAAATTCGTGTTAGGTTTAAAAATAACAATTGGTATTTGAGTTTGTTTTTTTTTTTTCATCTTAAACTCGGTAATTCAGATATTGCGTTTAAATAGTAATTTTGAATAAATAAAAAATAACTTCAATAACTGAGTACTTTGTATGGGTGCTTTACACCCATTACAAAATTGGTATGGGTGCTTTCGCATGCTTTCGGCACCTATGATCTCCTCGATTTTACAATATTCAACCGCGTCTGTTATTTGCTTCATATTAACCTTATGACGTTAATAACTATTTTATTAAGTATTATTTATAATTTCTGTTTAAGTAAATAATTATCTATTCATTTAAATGCCTAATTATTCCCTTGAAGATAAATTATAAATAAAAAGAAATTACTCTAACTTAACTGATATATAGACATTTGTCATTTTTTGTTGTTATATTCCATGGCTATCTCTATTTTTGTGGCGATTTTCGGTATTTTCGTACGTAATTTCTTCCGTTACAAAACATGCAATTTTTTATTCAGGAGTAGAAATTTTAGCTCTACAATTTTTATTTGAACCTTTTTTACGTAAAATAATTAGGGAAGCAAGAAATTACGAAAGTATGATTTTACATGTTATATTCCTACGGTCACCAACCTGTATAAACGAATTCGGACATTGTCCCAAAAAATTGCTTAGAACTAGTTTTGAATACTTGTGTCAGATTATTTTTATTAAATTTATTATGTTTTGTCTCTAATTAGCTATTTAGGTACGTAACCGATACTGTTGGATAAGAGCTACATTTAATGATACTGGTATTCACGTATTTTATTTCGGTTTATTTCTAGATTTCAGTGTGAGAACATCGATATTGTAGTGACTGATTTGTGTAGTGATTCAGGTGAGAGAGTTAATCTAGCATGTGTACGATTGTGAGTTGAGTTTTACACACACTTTTAGTCCACGATAGCAAGAGTAAATGCAGATACGGATTTGTATGATTATTCTCTTACTTTACTGCGTTGTCCTTTATCCTTATTCTTGTTGAACGGTCGCGCCCGGTAGAGCCTCCAGGTGTGATGAGAGAGCTAATAAGGGCACAGTATAGAGAATATGCAGTAGCGACACTTCGCTGATTTTCGTTCCAACCTGCTCGGGCTGAAGGGGGAAATAATGAGGAGCGGGACTTTGAATCAGATTCAAATAATATATTACGTGCATATTCATTGTATTTGTAATAATTATCATGTAGTTGTTATAATTTTATAAAAAATATATATATTTTAGTATTATGCACAGGTCTTGAAAGTGTTTATTCTATACCGGGTGCCGCTCGAAAACCGTTACATAGGCATTTAACATGGGAAATAAGAATAATTTGAATATTTGCCTCCCATTAAAACTTATTGCAGTAAAACTGTATACACATGTTTGGGGACACTTATTGCATCATATTAATAACAAATTGTTTAAAATTAATTAAAAATAATTAAGTAAAATAAGAAAATGTTATGGCAATTTTAATGTGATAATTATTATTTCCTATAAAAAAAAGTTTAACATTAAAGTGATCATAGCATCGAGCATAGCATGATGGTAGCGCGTTAGCTTTCTGTTCCAAAGATTGTGGGTTCAAACTCCCAGCACATTTCTTTAATTCTTAATTTATATTTTTTCAATTCATTTTTGTGTTTTTATTTGTTTTAATATTTTTTATTGGTTTTTATTTGTTTCTATTTATTGAAGTTTTACTGGTTTTTCTTGTTAAATTAAAATAAATAGAAACAAATAAAAATAAATAAAAACAAATAAAAATTTTAAAATAAATAAAAACACAAAAATAAATTGAAAAAATTTAAAAAAATTAAAGTGTGCTGGGGGTTTGATCCCGTAATCTTTGGAACAAAAAGCTAGCACGCTACCATCATGCTACGATCACTTGCATATTTGTTACTTGGTTATTGTGTATATTACTTTATTATTAGTATTTCTGTAAATATTTGTTGCTTGTATATTATTTAAATATTTATTACTTTAATACGACATTTTTTTATAAATATATAATAAATATATTTTGTGTGTAGTACTAAGAATGGATTTATTATTACTTTAATACTAGTATTTTTATAAATATATAATTATTTATAACATTTGTATTTGATATATAATATTTATTACTTGGTTATTGAATTATTTATTATTATTAGCTTTAAATATATTTTTTTTACATATTTATATTTCACTATTACCTATTTTACCATATCACACTTTATCATTTGATATTAAATAACAAATATTGAATATATATTTTTATGTTTTCTTCAAATTTCGCGCTCCTTATTATTACCCCCTGCACGCCGAGCAGCCTGGAACGAAACATCAAAGGTTCCGACAAGAGTGTCGCTACTGCTTGTATTCTCTATACTGTGATAAGGGTAACCAGGAATGCGATCTATGTGTCCACGATTGCTAGCCTCGTGGGTTTTCGCTGATTGACCGCGTGGTAACGGCAGGGATGGTTTTATCCTGGTTTTGTAACTATGCCCCTAAGGCCGAAGTAAAGCCACTAGGGTTGATCAGCACCTTAGCGGAATTTGGGTTAGGGTAGCTCCCTATTCCCAGGGGTGGTAATGGCAAGGTTGGTTGTGTAACCATATTTTGGTGCCGGTATAAACCACACCGCTCAGGGTGGCAATGGCAGATACACTTGAGTAAACGTACGCGTAAGTCCGGGGCCACAGTGGCAATGGCAGGTACAGTTGAGTATACGTACGCGTAAGTTTGGGGCCACAATGGCAATGGCAGGTACAGTTGAGTATACGTACGTGTAAGTCCGGGGCCATAGTAGTGGCAATGGCAGGTACAGTTGAGTATACGTACGCGTAAGTCCGGGGCCACAGTGGTAATGGCAGGTACAGTTGAGTATATGTACGCGTAAGTCCGCGGCCACACTGCTATTGAGTAGCAGGTATGCGTTTTGCATAAGGTGGCGTATTCCATTTTCCCTGTTCTATTGGACTTTGTTGCATACGTGTGTTATTTGTCGTGTGATTTTGCAATACATTCCTTTGTGGTGGATGCGCGTGTATTTTGTGAATGATTGACTCCTCACTGAGTATTTCTCATGTGTTAATTCTTTTGCAGAAATAATCACGGCGTGGAGGATTCCGAGTGACCGGGTTCGGCCAGACGACGGTCATCTAGATTTGCTATTTTTTTGTATTAATACTGTATATACTGGTTTGGGAGATAAATGTGTTTTAATATAATTATTTTCAGCGCTAACATTTAAACGTCATTTTACTAATACTTGAAAATTCCCAATCCCGAATTTTACCACTTCACCAGATATTATTTATTCTGAATTGAACAATACTAGAAATGGTGAGGTTAGGCTAAATTGCGATTTAAAAATAAAATACAGAATGTCTCTATAAGCTTGCTCACTATTGGTAACTTTTTTATTTGAAGAGGTATGAATTTGGTTAAATAAGCAAAACTGTGCCATTTTGAATAAGAAAATTGGTGATATCAGCAAAAATGAAATTATATCAGCGGTTTCCAAAATATGGAACGAAATATATATATATATATATATATATATATATATATATATATATATATATATATATATATATATATATATATATTTAATGGAACTATATATTTTTTTATTATTTTATTGGATAGAGTATTTTTTTCTCTTTTCAATAAGGTAGTGTTGTTTATGTCCAAAAGAGTTATTTATGTTTATAAATAAAAAAAAGTTTGTAGTTAAATTAGTCAAGTAAACCACGGAAACATTTTTTTTTATAAACTTATTATTTTATTAACTTATTTTATAGTAATAATAAAATATTCACAGTAAATATTCAAATAAAAAAGGTTAATTTCTTAAGCGCATTTCAGCTCTTTTGCGAATAGTCCCGACCCTTCTATTGTTCTTCGATAATTGATATCTAGTTACATATTGGCAAGCCTGTAATTTTTTTCTCGCAATTCTTCAAAACTCGCACTGCAAATTATAAATTTATTTTTTCAAAACAATTGTTTCCATTGCTTACCTGACTAAATTAACTAAAAACAGAATACAACATTTTCATTTTTAAACGTAAGTAACTCGTTTATTTGAAAAAATTGTACATAAACAACCTTACCTTATGAAAAAAATACTCTTTCCAATAAAAGTATAAAAATATATGGTTCCTTTTAAAAAATATATATTTTGTCCCATATTTTGGAAACCGCTGATACAATTTCTTTTTTGCTGATATCACCAATTTTCTTATTCAAACTGGCACAATTTTTCTTATTTAACCAACCTCTTACCTCTTCAAATAAAAAAGTGAGCAAGATTATAGAGACACCTGTATATTATTATTAAATTTTAAGTTGTTATATTCCAATGATGATAAATTTTATAAATATAAATATACATTATTTATCAATACTCTTGATGTACCACAAATTATAAAAATAAATATAGAAATAATATAAAACACAATATCGATTTCGGTGTTTAATTCACCATCATCAGAGACAGACGATACATATAACGAAATATTATATATATATATATATATATATATATATATATATATATATATATATATATATATATATATATATATATATATAATATAATAATATAATAATAATGTATTTATTTGTTATAAGGTCATTTGACCTATACAAATTATCACAATTTACATACACAAAGTTTACATATATACAATTATACAGAGATATTTTTAGTGCCCTCTGTTGACACCCTCGTTACATGCAGAGTAGCTTATAGTGACCTCTGCTGCCACTCGGACTCATCGGGGTGTGTCGGTTTTTTGATTAAAAACTGACTCGTGTGGGAATCGAACGCGGTCCCACACGAGCAACCTTGTATGCCAGGCGAGCACTCTTAACCACACGACCACCGATGACCGTATATATATATATATATATATATATATATATATATATATATATATATATATATATATAAATGAAATATTTGACATAAATAACATGAAATACAACATATACAATACAAAGTAGGACGGTATAAAATTATTTAAATCCAAAATTATATTATATTAAAAATTAAATTGATTACAATTAAATGTAATGAAAATTACGTCTAGTAAACGCCCGCAAAATTTGTAGTACATCACTCATAATTTTTGATTTAAATATATCTAATTGTAATATGCAGTTTGTACGTTTAGATCAATCCACAGCGCATTGCAGGGCCGTCCCAAGACTTTTTGGCGCCCTAGGCAGATTCATAGAAAAAACAAAATAAAATTTATGCAAAAAATTTTACCTATAAAATTTAAAAATAATATACATATGCAAAATGAAAACAAAAAGAAACAAAAAATATTATTAAACAAAATTTTCTTATTTAAATTCTTAATTTTTGAGGTTTTCTTTCTGGACAATTCAGTAATAAATATCTTCTACTTTTAAACTATTGTTTGATGTTCGATTGAAATTAATAATAAGTTTACAAGTCGATCTTGGACCATTATTATCAACGTCAAAAAAAAACATAAGCTTTATTTATGGAATCTTGCACAGAATAATAGGTACACTATTAACATAAAAGTCGAAGTTCGGCGGGAACCTATTTTGGTTTTTCGTCATTTTCTCGAAACCAGTTGCTCGTATCGAAATTTTATGAGAACAAAATTAAAAAGTGTCATTTTTTGTACAAAAAGTGTAAGCTAATATTTCCAACTTTTTATTCATAGTTTCTCCACGATTAAAGATAAACAATATTAGGTATTTAAAACGTGTCGAAGTGCTGGTTGTGGCGCCTCTAAATTTTGACGCCCTAGGTGATTGCCTAGTGCGCCTATAACTCGGGCCGGCCCTGGCGCATTGTGATTCTTTTTGGGATTTGGGAATTTTCAGTTCAAAACTAGTTCTGAGCAAATTTTTCGGGCTATGCGCGAATTCTTGTATAGAGCGTAGCACATACGATTACCTATAACAAATTAAAAATCGACGCATAATAAATTACCTCTATACGCATCGTTAATTTCAATAAACCCACGATGTAAATACAGCAAGTGACGCAGAAATTGCTATTTACAACTCGGGCACCCGGGAAATGAAAAGTTGGTAGATACCAGTAGCATTTTTATTTCAATATTTGATTAATTTTCATATAACACAACGAAGTATTTACTGTGAATTATTAAATATTGATCATGATATTGTTATCCCGTTAAGTAAATATGTAGATATTTTAAATTTGATTAAAATACCTCCTACAACATGCCTGAGGCGAACTGAAACGTACTTTCCGAATCTAATGAAAAATAAATGTCATCCTTCAATTACAGAAAGGGATAGTACAATTTTCGTTCACAATCCACATTTAGTTCTCTTACGTGGAGATTTGGAACTTTATAATAAATCCTATAACTTCAAGATAAAACTTCTGCTTACATTTTAAAAAATGTACAAATATTGAATGTTATTAATTTATTTAGTAGTACCTCGGCCCACCTCATTCATATTGTAACACGAGGGGGGTGCGAATCTTGATGATGCTACTAAATTGATGACTGTTTCTTACTGATGATTACTATTTACTAATTCTTCTTACTCCAACGATGGTACACTTTCACTTTGACTGACTGGTGAAAAGGAAATTCGTGAGAAGGAGAACACACATACCCTTCACTTTACACTTGACACTGATGAACACTTACATTACGATTCACGGCAGGGAACTTACGGACATGGACACTACTTGTGATTTTACTAACTGAATAAATTTTATTTATTAATTAACTGACTAATGTTTTTATTTACATGGTTAAACTAAACCAACATGTTACATTCTGTAACCCAGCGGTCGGCGGCACCCGCCCCAGAACTAAAACACACTACATGTTCAAAAACAAGACACGTCTGCCCGATCTAATCCGACTATCTTTAAAAACAAAACGCTATCTTCAGGACAGGATGATCTTAGGGGTACGGAGTGCATAGGGCATCCAAAGTCACGCACGTATACATAATAATTTCTAGACTAATGATAAACAAATAAATATCGTGACTATCATAATACAATATGAATTTCTAAACTGAATTTTGACTTAAATAGATAAACAGAGTTAAAATATGAATATTGAAACTATAATTTAGAAAAGTTTATAAAAAAGTTATTAATCTATTATTGCTCTTACCCTCGCCTTGTCACATTATCCTCCCCTTAAGACATAAATATATCGCAAAATCGATATATTTATTCTTAAATCCTGTTCACTGAAGATAGTTCCCAAATTCTGCAACCACAGACAACATAAAACACATACATAAAATAAATAAAACATAAAACATCAACCATATTACAAATATGAGACAAAGCATAAAACATAGGATAAGGAAATCGCAAGACATAAATTGCAAAACAGGTGCAAACACAACATAACATGTTAAAAACAGACAAAAGGTATAAAACCTATGACATAAAGCATAAAGCTTACCAACATAAAACATTATAACCATAATGTAAACACAAATCATAAAAATGTACCTAATGCGTTTTAACAAATTACAAATTCAAATCTAAAAAGGAAAAGAATATTTTGTTTTCCTATCTAATAAAAATTATTAATCTAACATGCAACTTGACTAGCCAAAAAAACTAAACACTAACAAAAATCGTCATGTAATAGTCATAAAAAAGAAACAACACAAAGGTCACTGCACAAAACTAGGGAGGCGGCTTTTCACACCTAAGCGGTCTAAGGGATGGCACTACAAAAAATTTGGGAACACTGCTGTAAGCGATAACGTCAGTCTTGGAATGCAAGACGATATCACCAGTGGCGTGATCTCCATGGGTGCGGCGTAAGACTTGCACAGGTGGGCATGCTAAGTTCCCCTCTTCGATATTCACGCCCAAGTTGCCATTCACAATGTCCTTTTCGTTGACCATTTGCAGATCCATTTCGTTGCGGTTGTCATCATATACTGAGTTCATGTCCTGTTCATCAGCTACTTCGCTGTGTTCTTCCTTAGTCTCACAACTCTCTGTTTTCTCCGGCAGGCAATTCTCTTTATCCATGTTTCCTTCCTGTACGCCCTTGTCACTCGCTGTGACGGCTATTGTCAGACTTCCTGGTCGTGGTATGTCTACCACCGCAAAACGATCCTCTATTGCCAGCAAGGACTCAATTTCTTCTAAACTGATCCTCCCTACTGGCAACTCGTGCACTCCATGCCTTGGAGACAACGAATCTAACGGCACCTGCGGTGCGTCCATGCTGGACCATAAAAACTTGGCGTACAAGCAGGAAAAAATGATGGTAGTAACATGGTGCGTCCTGCATAGGTTATTTCTAACCAACGCACCATATCTGTGCCAGTGGTAGGCCGCCTATATAATGGAATTGCAAAATACAATTCCCTTGCCTTACCACTGAGCCTAAACACTATTGCACTACCGAGGAAAATTTCATCCCAGCCGTATCGTGTGCTAGCTGCTAACATGTTGTGGATATATTCTCCCACACTGCCATCACCAGAGAACGTATTCATTGCAAGCAATATCTCAAGCATGTCTTGTGACGGCTGATACGGCCTGGGTTGCTGTATCATCGCTGGCGTCGTGGTCGCAAATATGTACATACTGTACACCAAGTACGCTCCCCTCGGTCACAAACTAATAATTCTAAAACTAACGTAAGATCTTTTCGGATGAATAAGAGTAAATCATTACTCTCATTATCCTACCCGTTGACTGCGCCACTGTAACATGAGGGGGCGCCGATCTTGAAGAAGATGACTGAAGATGATTGTGATATTACTACTGCATGACTGCTACTAATTCTTCTTACTCCAACGATGATACACTGACTCTAACTGGTGATAAGGATTTGTAATATGGAAGTGTATAAGAAAAGTAGCTGGACCAATAAAAGATATTATACCAATTATTTGCGATGAATTCACAAAACTTAAATTATTTTACAAAAATTAAAATATGTTTAATTAGAGTTTACGACAAATTTTATATGGAATATAGTAAATTGATAATTCCTTGTTATATTATTTATCAACAAAATAGTTATTTATGTAACAAGTGTGTAAAGTAGTACTTTTTTGGCCGAGTGCGATGTTTTTGAAATTGTAGCACGAGACAAAAAATACTATTTTACACACGTGTTGCATACAACATTTTTCCTACAACCGAAATGGTATTGATGTTTCTCATAATACTGAGTGTACAGGCATTCAGCAGCTTCAAATACTGTTAGTGCTCTTTCTCATAACACTGTACAAAATGTAACTTAAACACTTGGAAGAATCTCAGTCAGACGATGATTAGTCTTTTATAATGTATAAATTGTACATTTAATATTAATATTAAAAATTAGGTTAGGTTAGAATACATGTCAAAAAAATGTTAATGTTCTTAAAAATTAGATTAGTACTCAATCTGTTAAAAAAATATTAGATTTGTTTCATTTATATGTATATTCATATTTCTCAATAAATTTTATTACTTTCATTATTATTTACTACCTATACTTGACAGGTAAATTACCCAAATTTTGAATGTTGCCTAGCAACGCCTATTTACTTTTCAAGCACTAGTGCTTGAAAAGTGCCACTTTACACACTGTAATGAGTGCGTGAAAGGTACTTTTCACGCACGGTTGTAGGAAAAATATATTTGCTCTAACCAAGGACGAACTATTATGACGAGAGGCTCCTATCAAAAACCAAAATTTTGAAATCGATTACGACACTTCAATAAAGATTAGTTTGATATTTTTAAATTGTTGAATTAAAGTATGTATTTATTTATATGGGAACTGCATTTTACACAATGATTCCTGGAAATCGATTCTGGATTTTGCAAACATGAAATTAGCATACAGCACCGTAATTCAAAGAGGAGATGCCTTCGTATTAATATGTCAAAAAGTAAAGATGATAATTTTTGTAACGCACGTTTAACTGGACCACAAATAAAAGACAAGACAGCAAAATCCAAGCTATTGAAATGAAATGCTTGAGGGCAATAGCAGGAACAACAAAGCTAGATAGAGTGAGAAATGAAGAAACTAGAAATCTGCTTGAAGTCAAGTCCGTCAAACAAAAAATAGAAGAAAAACAACTACACTGATATGGACACCTTGAAAGATTACCACAGTACAGAACAGTAAAACCATATGGAAATCGCGCACTACAGAGAAAAGAAATAGGGGAAAGTCCCAAAAAAGATGGGACGACACAATAGAACACATATTAAAAAAGAAAAAGACGACAAGCAGACTAGCACACCAACTAGCCAAGGACAAGTTAGCATGGAAAAACTTTGTGGAAAATTAATAATATGATAAAAAAACTCGACACTCATAGGGTACAAGAGAAATAGACTATATATATATATATATATATATATATATATATATATATATATATATATATATATATATATATATATATATATATATATATACATTTACCAGTAGTTATAGAAAATGTATCCTTTTGCTAAGCATTACAAAAATTGATATGCTAACCGCAGAATATCATAATTTTACAAAGAAACAATTAATAATAAATTAATTAATACGAAAAGCATTCTTGTTTTTTCCAGTAATTTATTTATAAAAATATGTAATTAATTAACTATAAGATTGCAAGGTAGACTGCAAAGTGGTTGTGGTTCTGCCAGTTCGGGTTCAAATCCGATTGACATAAAGTTGAAAATTAAAAATAATTTTTAACTACATAGCACAAAGTAATTCCCAATAAGTACCTACATATTTTTTAGATTTTATTTATATTGTTAACAATGTGGAGAAAGTACCGTATACAGTGAGAGATTAAAGTATGGAATTTAAAAAATAACAGCGAATTCAAGCGGTTTTTTTTAAAAAAACGCTAAAACACGTCGATTTTTGTTTAAAAATTTAATTTGCGCAAAACGTGAAAATAAAATTCCTTTTCGTAATAAAATATTTTACCCGTCAAATATTTGATTTGAATAGTTAGTCTGTATAAATTTCTTCATAATAAAAACAAACTTTTGTAATTTGGGAAATGTTGTAGAAAAACCCAAATTAAACTTTTTAACTTGGTGAAACTACGTGATGGAAAAAGAAAATACTTGTACAATTCAATTATGTCACGGTCTTGATAATATCAACTTTAAATGAGAATGATAAATAAGGCAAAAATAACAAAAGTGGAAACCGAATGCTAGATATAAACCGTGATGATTGATTTCCTCTCAATTCTTTTTTCTATTTATACTTTTTAATCTTTTATTTTAAACTCGACACTGAAATGACAGAAAAAGGGATGAGAATGTGCAGTCGTTGGATTGGAAAGCATTCTGAAATACATTTTTAAATTGGATTTTAGTTTATAAAAAAAATTAAGAAATGTGTTTGTGTTTCGAAAGTAAAATGAATTTTCTTTATTAAAAGATAATTTATATTTCTTGGAACTTAGTATTTTCTATTATACTTCATTACTCAAAGGTTCAACTATCACACAGGTAGCTATTTATATTAATATATCTTGCTCTTCTAAGAATACAAATTTTATTTGGCATCTAATTTTATTGAAAGTTAAAACACCTGCACACCTTATTTCTTTATACTAATTTTGTTATTTTTTGTTTTTGTATTGGCTATAGTTCGAAACGTAAAGAGACTTTTCATCGAGGTTTGTATACTATTTTATTCACTATCGGTAATGGGTTACTTGCGTGGTACTGAAAATCCGATATCAATAGCTATATACCTAATGTTATGTTGAAAACAAAAGTAAAAATGTTTTATTTAAATATATATATATATATATATATATATATATATATATATATATATATATATATATATATATATATATATATATATATATATATATATTAGTAAATTAAGAAAGAACATTTTCTCTGACATTATTTTCAACCGGAGAAAGGGAAGCATATTTAAGAATGTAACCTGTAGATGACGTGCGAGTGCAGGTTTTAATTTGATTTTGACATTAGTTCATTTTTCTCTCTCTGTCTTTTGTTCATTATTTGCAATTTGCGTAGTTTCTGTTACTTTTATTACATATTTCAATTTGTTAAGCAGGATTTTGACAAACTAAAATACTAAACTTCAAACGTCAAACAGGTGATCTGTCATGTTTAAATTACCCGCACATGTCGTTGCTATGGGGCGTGCCCATGTTATGGCTCTACGGCCATTCATTGGTTCGGCGTAATTCTACGTCATACATGGTAGTAATTTAAATAATCAAATTTCATTATTGGTCAATTGATGACAATTTTGCCAAGAGAAAAAATATGGATAGTAAGTTTTTATCGTCTCTTCAAAAATATTAAATAAAAAAATGGTACGCAAGTAGCCCATTGATAATGAATAACTGATATTTTAGTTATTGACGCCATTACGGCAGTATACAGCAAACAACGGCCGGGAGTGATGTGTATAATCAGCCAAGTCTGTTTGTTTATTTATCAACCGAGTGGCGTTTAAGATTTTTCGTAATTACATAGAATTTAGACATTTAGGAATATCTGCTGAAAATTCTTTCTCCTGTCATATTGACAAATTTTTTGTTTATGAATTTTCCGTGACGACAGCTCTCATGATGCTGTGATACGTCCGATACTCGTAAATCATCCTTGTCACTTTTATTTTTATTTCTGTTAAATCATAGAAACAGTATGGTATTGGAACCCGCAAAATAGCATGCGACATCAGCGAAATTTCAGGGAACTAAATTAATGGCGGCCAGTAAGACATGTCAAATTATGTAAAAGTCAAAGTCATTGTTTCTTTTAACATAAAAAGTTGTTCCCAGGCTTAGATTTTATAATTTCACTTGCCCACCCAAAAATAGGCTGTGCCCACCCGGGTGCCCACCTAATTTATAAATAATAAATATAAAAATAAGCGATTATTTGCAAGCAATTAATTCTGACGTATCTCATGCTTTGTTATTAATAGAAGGGATCAAAAACGAATTTAGCGATCAAAGAAACATTTCTGAGCAAAAGTTTTCTTTTGAAGAAGCAGTAGCCATTGCCGAAGAAAATAATATAAAACTGCTAATTGCTCAAAAGAAACGAGTATCCAAACTCTAAAAAAATTCATAATTATATAATTACAGAACAAATGCATTCTCTTGAAGAAGAAATGAACACATTTGTACAAGGACGATAATATTTTTACCTGTTGTAGACAGGATTTTAGTTGAACTAGAAAACAGATTTTTTGCTAATAAGAATATTTTAATGAGTATTTGTAGCTTAAACCCTGAAATACCAGAAAAATTTTTAAATTATGATACTATAATTCCACTTGCAAAATATTATTCGTGTGATTTAAATTTATTAAGATCAGAATTAAATATTTTACCAAATACAATTTCAAATTACCAAAAAGAATATAATATAAATATTTAAAACATGCTGCAATTTGCTGATATGATAAATAAATATAAACTTGCATTTTCGGTGGTGCACAAACTTTTAACAATATGTATTACAATTCCGATTTCAAGCGCTGCATGTGAGAGATCATTTTCATGTCTTAGAAGACTGAAAACATATAGTATAAATAAAATGACCAACGATAGGTTGGCAAGTCTGGCAATAATCAGTATTGAAAAACATATAGCAAAATCAATTCGCATGGAAACAGTAGTAAACGAATTTGTCGAACAGAATCCAAAACGAAGAATGCAATTAATGTAATGTAAGAATTATATTATATAAATTTTATACTCCATAATTAATGTATCATGTAATGTTAATCATTTAGTAATAATACAGTTTAGTTTTTACATGTTTACATTTTAATTTAATTTTTTGAAGTAATATTCAATGTTTATTTTTAACTAATTTCATTTTATACCTACATTTTGAACATAACTTATCGTATCTGCGAAACTACATATATGCATTTGTTTGTATTATTAATTATATTTTAATAAAATTACATTTTCAATTACAATTATATATATATATATATATATATATATATATATATATATATATATATATATATATATATATATAATAATCAATATTTCTTATGTGCCCACCCAACTATTTATGTGCCCAACTCGTGCCCACCCATTCACTCAATCCTGGCGCCGTCCCTACATGACAGCTGCGCCAACGGATTCTGTGGGTCCCAATTACGAAAAAATAATAATAATAACCTATAACCTAACATAAATAAACGAATGGTTTGAAGGTTTGGTTTGAGCATGTTCATTTGCCACATGAACCTTGAGTTTGATTTCTAACCTTAAATTTTGATTTTTTCAAAATTATTTGCACATATATTATTTCCAATTTCATTGATTCCGAGTATATATATATATATATATATATGATTCCTGAATATTTTCATATATTTCGGGACAGATTGATTTTGAATTATATGACATTTAAAACTGACACAACCTAACAAAAATAAAAATTAACCAAATGAATGATAGCGTTGAATATGACAATGAAATTAAACATTGTATTATATTTGTGCCCGGTTTTTCCATCTTTGGATAAAGTGTCACTTAACTTAACTACCAGATAAAAGAAAAATATCACCTCATAAAATTGACATGTGTACAATTTTGTCAATGTACTCTCTAATATGATGCAATACTTTTCTTTTATCTGGCAGTTAAATTATCTAACACTTTATCCAGAGATGGAAAAACCGGGCATTAATGCCAATAACAATAACACAACCAACAATATACCAAATATAAATAATGTTTTCAGCTATAATATCCCAAGGACTTTGATAATTACGAAATAATTTTATGACAGTTGCCGAAAGCGCGTTGCTTGGTAACCGCCCGACGCCGAAGGCCTCCGCCTACCTAAAAGCAACGTGCTTGAGGTAGTTGTGATAAAATTATAAGTATTTATCAATGATCGAGGGGTATTTGGTGAGAAATTTTTTGCAATTTTAATTAAATTTACGAAGAATTTGTATTTAGCAGAATTTTTATAGTTATAAAATCACCCAATAGATGTCAGTAGTAGCTATGAATAAGAAGGCACTCTATGAATAAGTTCATCGTCAAGTGTGTAACGATAATAAGATTGACATTGACATGAGAAGACATGTCCAGTTTTATTATACAAACATTTAATAATAATAATTTTATTAATTGAACCGTTATTTTCACTGCAATACCGCGAAAATGACATTTTCAAATTAAAACAATTAATCTTTAATTATCTGTCAAAAAGTGTTTGTTACTTAGCAACTTAGTGACATAAGTGATAATTGTCCTAGAATAATTATCAATGTAAGTTTGCTTTGATTGGTTACTTTCGCACACGTGATCAGAAATAAAGGGATTCAATTGGATAATTTTTTAACCAAAAAATTTTCATACTAACTTCTTTTGATTTTGTTATGATGATGTTTGAAGTGGTACCGTGGTCGAACTTTTTTCCAACCTTTTTCTGGAACCGCGTTCGAAAATATAAATAAGGTGTATATCTTTTTCTGATAACAAAATCAAAAATTTATCCTAACCTTAAAATTAAGTGAAAATAAAAACTATAACAGTTGAAAGAAGGAAAAGAAAAATTAGGATTAGCCAACATATCAACTATGCCAGAGATCTTAAGAGCATTGTTTACTAAAATATGAAGCGAAAATTCAAATAAATTGTTCCTGTACTAGAACTATTAACATTTTTTAAAATATCAACATTAGACAAACATACTTTTGATATTATATTTCATTTTAAAAACAGAATGATAAAAATCTACTAATATATTAGTTAAAAGAGACAAACTGAATGATTTAATCATTGTTAGTTTTATTGAGAATAACTTTCTGAGTATTATTCTGCATTGTCAATGTTTTTTACAATATACTGAGTCGTGAGTCGTGAACGTCTTATTAAAGTTAGAGAGCTCAGTCTCTAGTGGTAAAGAAAGTTTTTCTGGGCTAGGCCGTTAAAAATTTACGCGCTGTTAAAACCATGGCAACTTATATAGAAGTTAATTTTTTATTCATTTTTACGAAATATATTTTCAACGACTATTTCGATCAAATAGTTTCATGTATTGTGCTGTACGTTTTAATAATTTTATTTTCAAATTATTTACGATTTAGTACACAAATTCAAATTTCCAAGCTGATTACCCAGATACAGTCACATGTATGGAATTAGCAGCGTTTAATATTTATATTGCCGCAAAGATAATAATTTCGTATTTGGCAAAATGTTTATTCATTATTTTAAGAAATAATATAAATATAATTATTTAAGTATTAAGGTCAGTAAGTGCTTCTTACCGGTACCGGTTGAGAATCCGCATTCAACCGCAATGTTCATTACACGATCGACGCACAAAATTTAAAAACAAGATTTAAAAATTAAAAAATATAAGTTGTCATTTTTAAAGTAAGCTCTGATCGTTGTTTTTTACTTACGTCGCCGCCTCCTAATCGGTAAGTGATTCACAGCACTTACCGAACAGTAGTTTGTAAATATAACTTACGGCCTTGGAAACCCTATCGGTAAACATTAAAAAACCGATCGGACAAATAATGTACTTATTCAACTCCAAGTATGAAGAGAGGGGAGAGGGGGAGGTATATGGGAGTTGCAGGCTACTTGCTCGTTAGAAAAAACAAGGTTGAGAAACATTCCTCTAAAGCTCAGGGCCGGGCCGATGCGATCTGGCGCCTGGGGCAATTCTGTAAAACGATGCTTTTTTAATTATTCGAAATACTCATATTGTTAATCATTAATAATAAAAACAGAATCGAAAAATTATTGAGCAAAAAAGAAAAAATCTACGCCACTTACAATTTTAAACTGACAGATCCCCATATCTTCAATAAACGGAAATATTCTAATTAATCTGGCAATATAATATTAAATAAGAAGAAATTTTAATTTATTTCAAAAGATATTTAAATATAATATAAGTCATTGAACATCAAAAATGAACAATACAAAAACAGTATTGCACTTTAGAAAACATTTATTAAATCAATCAGCTTCTAGCTGTTTTCTATCAAATAGTTTAGAAGCATCTTTATAATCTGTTCCCTATTGTTTTGGAGTGTTAAGATAATTCGTTGAAAAGTAAAATTTAAACCAATTCCTATGGATTACTTAACCCCTAAACACTCGTCAAACATATTTAGGATCCCAAGAATATTCAAGGAAAACCTATGTTATGCCCGTTTGCACCGCTGACACTTAATTTTTAAACATTTTAGTCAATAACTAACATTTGTTCTTGCATTAACCCTTAAACATATTTTCAAATATTTATCGTTAACATGATATGTAGCTAGGATTGATATGTTATTAAATTAAATAATAATATGCACATACGTAGTAAATTATTTGTTTGTGATATAATATAAGTACAATTTTTCTTATATTGCCTAAGGCCTACGATAATGTATTCATTATTTTCGACGCAAAACCCCGATCTTATTATACACTGGAAAATTTTATATAAAATTTATTACAATATTACGCAGATATAAATATTTAAAATGCTATAAAAAAAATAATAATGCACATTATATAAGCCCTGTCCCACAATATCTGTCACATTTAACAATTTTTATTCCGATTTTTGGGAATCTTTCTTCAAATTGCTAATTAACTGAATAGAAAACAAATTCTTACTGTTATTTAATATTACAAGTATTAATACACAAATGTTTTTAAGCAGATATTTGTTTATTATCCGCCACCACAATATATATATATATATATATATATATATATATATATATATATATATATATATATATAGGAGAGTAACAATTTTTGAAAGTTTTATACAGGGTGGTGGCGGTTCATTTTATTGCAAAAACTGTAATGGGTAAAGTTGTACAGAATTAAAAGTTGTATACAAAACTGTTCTTACATTTTTTATTTTGGTTTTTGTTTCTTCTTAAATTTAAAAAGAAATTTCAAAAGTTCCGTTAATTATTAGTAATATACATATGCTAGTAATAGCAATGACTTCCAAAGTAACATAAGTGACCTAAAATCTACGTCACTGTGACGTCCTAATATATGTCATAAAGTCGTCCTGAAGACATTGTTTAGACGTCGTTGTAAGAAGTTGCTTCAACTTCATTTTAAGTCATTGTTTCGACATCATTATAAAACGGCGTTTCGACGTCATTTTAAAACGTTGTTTCGACGTTACTTTTATGTTATAAACATAAATGATGGAAGGAAATATTACAAGGAAAAATAAATAAATAAATTATAAAGTTGTATAAAATAAAAAATTAATTTAAAAAAATTAATAGTAAAACAATATACCTACAATAAAATATTAAACATAAGCATTTTTATTCATGCAAAATACAAATTAAATAAATATATTGTATCTTATTTATAAGAACTTTTTTTTGTATTTATTCGCACGCTTTGGTGCATATTTCAGCTCAACATTATTTGCTTATATTCTTCATAGTGGTAGTGGCGGACGCACATGTCCATATGTGGCTTTGGCTTATTTATAATTTCATTTATCATTCCATATGCCTAAAATAAACAACAGTATAAATAAATTATGCATGCAGCTCTATTTAAAATTGCCTTTTCATATATTTGTATTTGACATAGAAATTGAAGCTTGTTTTAGTGGAAATCCATATTTTCAGTCTAAAATAAACAATCAATATATTTATAATTAAATTATTTAATGAAGTTCTATTTAAAATTACCTCTTTTCATATTTTTCTATCATTTAACACTGGATCTTGGAAGCTTGTAAAATGTAATGGCCACACAAATAAGTTGGATGTCAGGTGGCTATCAGTTGCTTCGTGAGGTCAGTCTACCAGTGGTTTCAAATCTAATTTGTTGACATTGAGTAATGGAGTTAATTATCACACATGAAATGAGAACAGATAATAAATCTTAATTTTAGTATCTCTATTTTACTTGTGTCAATTTACTTTCCTTTTACTCCTCTCTCCCTCTTGTGAGATGATATCCATAATATCTTGTTACTCTATCAGTCATCTAAAGTCTCACCCCCCCCCCCTGATTTTTTTATTCATTGTCCATTATTCGTAATATTACCAATCACCATTCCTCAATGTTTTTTATTTGTTTGTTTTTAATATGATATACTTATTTCCCTTTATTTATACAAGATATATTTTCAAACTCGAAAATTATGTTTTTAAAAAGTTTTATTTGACATGAAGCGATACAAAGCACGTACAAGGAATACACACTCTAAACATGTTACATATGTCTTATATAGGGTTTGCAGCGATTATCTCTGTGGGAAGGTGTCCATTTGCACCTTTCCACGTTTGAATTTTGTTATATTTGCAGTTTATGGGGCGACGTTTCTACTTAACTCTTCCCCCCTTAAATGGAAAAATGAAATCGTCAAGAGTTGAGTTTTTGCTACAATTTGGCTGTGGCTCTAATGTGTTCATTTCGATGTCTTTAGAATTATTCACGGAATTATTTATTTTATTTTTCTTTGAGAGATAATCCTTTCATTTCTTAAAACTATAAAATATTAACAATAAACTTAAAATAATTAATACTATATAAATTATTGTATAATGAATAAAACTGTTCGATTCGTTTGTATAAATTGGTTTTAAGAAAATATTATTTTCTTTATTAATTTGGAATTCAGATAATTTTTTTTAATTTCGTTTCCCAAATGAACAATCTGTGTATTTGTCATATTATTATTTAAATCTATGAGATGTACGAAATTATTTATTAGTTCAATTTGATTATTAATTACACAATTTTAGGTATGATGTATTCCTTCTAGCTCTTGAATTCCCATGTTATTATCGCAGAGATATTTCGCTTGTTTCTTGTTTGGAAAGTATAAATAATTTAATTTTGAATTTTTTATTTGAATGATTGAATTGATTTTTGATATTTTATTATATTCACAGAATTGAAAGTCTTCATAACAAATAATATTCTCTAAGCATTTTTCGTATTCATTAGTTTGTAATAAACAGTAATATTCATTATTATTTAATTGAGTACATTTATCTAACATCTTAACCTTACAATTATTCTTAGAATATAATCCATTAGCTACGTTTAGCGTTTCGTAAATATTATGTAATTTTGTGGGAATAGAAGTGACTTGTATTATTTCTTCAATTCGGGTGTTAGAAGGGATTTCAATAAGGATAATTAGATTGGGATTTTTATAGGAACATCATGTCTTTATGATGTCATTGTTTAATAACGCGGACTGTAGGTATTTGTCATCGATTTTATTTATTTCTACCAGAAGTTGTGCATGATTAATGACGCCAAAATGTAGGGTATTTAGTTTACAAAATGTAAGAGTTTCTTCTAATTGAATGAGAGAGAAATATATGTCTTGCCCGACTTGTATAAATTCATTTATAAGATTTTGTACTTTGAGTATCTACTTCTTCCAGAACAACTCCAATTTCTTTTTGAATATTATTTAATTTTTCGTTCAATAAATTATTGTTTTCATTTATTATACTAATTTTGTCATTAAAGTGTGCCGTGATATTATTATTAATTTTTATTATAGTATTAATTTTATTTGAAATTAATTTTTGGTTGCTATCGATATTTTCTATTATCTGGTCATATCTATCTTTGTCGGACTGATCAAGATTACCCGTTATGCTCTTAATAATAGAGCCTAAGCCATTGAGAATTCCTCGTTTTGCTCTTTTCATATTTAATAGTTGAATTTTATATGCAACATTAAATTGTTTAGGATATTCCGGTAAGTTGCTAATTTATTGTAATTATTATAATTTTCTAAATTTTGGAATAGTTTAACGGTATTCTTTTCTAATATGTCATATTGTTGGAATAAATTTTCGAGGGAAATTTTAAGGGTAATTGTTTGTGTGTTTACCTGGATATGAACGGTTCCGAGGTCGAAGATGTTGATTCCGGTGTTTTGTTCATCTCGTATGATTTGTAATATTCCATATGGAATTAATCTGTAACAATACGAGGCTTTTTTAATTGTGACAATTATGTTTTTTATTCTGTTCGTCTAAAATTTGGCCTCTTTCGTTTATGATTTGTTTAACATTTACTTGTTTAAATTTTGGTTTCTCGATTTTTTCCGAATTTCCTTTATGAATTTTAACGTGAGCTTGTTTGGGAATGTCGAAATGTTTTTCTTGGAGTCTAGCGTATTTTAATTTACTCTTTTCTATATTACTCTTTACTTGACGATTTACTTCTTTAAGAACTTCCGCATGTTTTTGTATGTAATCTTCAACCATTACTTCTTCAGGTTGTAAATTTGATTCGAAATTTTGTCCATATATTATTTCCAGCGGTGTTCGTTTTGTAACGGAATGAATGCTATTGTTGTAGGCTAACAATGCATAATTTAGTCGTTCTTTTATTTTTAGTGACTTAATAAGTGGATTTTGGTTTATTATTCTCATTTGCTCAATTAATGAAGGGTGGAAACGTTCGACAATGCCATTACTGTTAGGGTTATCTACGGAGATATAGTGGATATTAATCTTTCTTAAAGTTAAGTAATTTTGAATTATTTTATTATTAAACTCCAACCCGTTGTCGGATACAATTTCTTTTGGAATAATAAAATGGGTGAAATATTTTATTATTTTATTTAATATCGTGACAGCATTCTTATCTTTTATTGCGTAGGCCATGGCGAATTTTGAAAAAGAATCTACGATAGTAAGGATTTTACTTGTTCAAGTGATGAGATATCAATGTTTAATTTTTCAAATGGTTTTTCAGCGGTGGGTGTTAAAATCGGCGGAATTTGAATGGGTTTCCGTTCATATTTTGTAATTGCATTTATTTATATAATTCTGAATAACTTTTAACATATTGGACCAGTAATATGATAATTTTAATTTATTGTTAGTCTCCGTTATCCCTCTATGATTTGTCTTGCTCTCATGATAGTTTTGAATTGTTAATTGTTGTTCTTCTTTGTCTTCTAAGTCTTTAGTCATTGTTTTGCACGATATGAGTTTATAACTTCCGCTGTCAAAGTAGGTTTGATGTATAGTATTAAAATGTAGTTTGAAATTTTCAGGAATAATACAATAATAGGTTATACCGGGTTGTAGATAATTTTTTATAAATTTTTTTATTGTTTCGTTAAAATTTATTTTATTTAAGTACAGTAGACTCCCGTAAGTTCGGCCTCGGTTAGTTCGGTCTCCGCTTAGTCCGGCCGGCTCTCGAGCATTAGTCACACACTTGGCGAGCGCCAGCCAGACGCGAACAGGCAGCAAGTCTCAACTTGTTTACAGTATTAGTTACTCAGTTTGCGTCTTGTATTCATACTGTGCAGTCGTAAAGCGCTCATCTTTACGGTAGGCCTACAGTCAGTGATTCTTGTTTCACTTGCGATTTTTACTGTTTATATAGACAGTATACTTGTTGTGTGTTTGGACAATAACTGTTTCGCGTCGTGCATTAAACTGTTTTTAAAATGAGTGAAACGCGTAAACGTAAGTACAAGTCAATGGAACAGAGACTACAAGCTCTGGAAAGATTGGACAAAGGAGAATCCGTGCAAAGTATTTGCAGAGATTTAAACGTGGGCAAAAGTACAATCAACGACTGGCGGCGCAATAGAAAAACTATCGAAGGCTTTTGTACACAGATTGAAACTGAAAAAGTTCTACAAGAGCGTTGCACACTGAGAAAAGCAAAACACGAATTGGTGGAAGATGCTCTGTGGTTGTGGTTCGTTCAAGAACGAAGACGAGGAACCCCGTTAAGTGGACCAATCCTAAAAGAGAAGGCTATGATCTTGCACTCAAAGCTTCAACCAGAAGAGGCGTTCTCGGCTAGTGAGGGATGGCTCTCCCGATGGAAAAAGAGACACGGGGTCCATTATATTGGAGTTTGTGGCGAGAAGCTGTCAGCAGACCCAACAGCGGCCAAAAATTTTTCTGCAAAATTTTTAAAAATCATTGGTGACCAAAACTTTAGTCCAGAGCAAATCTACAACATCGACGAAACTGGGTTAAATTTTAGACTTCTGCCCAGAAAAACCTTTGCCACCCCACAAGAAACATCTGCGGCAGGATTTAAAGTCAGCAAAGAGAGGATAACGGTCGCCTTGTGTTCAAATGCCTCGGGGACCCACAAGATACCCCTATTTGTCATTGGCACAGCAGCAAAACCGAGAGCGTTTAAGAACATAAACATGGAAACTCTACCAGTGTATTATCGGTCGCAGAAATCAGCATGGATGGACACATATTTGTTCAGGGAATGGTTTGTGTGCGAATTTGTTCCGAAAGTGAAAAACCATTTGACAAAATTAAATCTGCCCATCAAAGCACTTCTACTGCTTGACAACGCGCCTACTCACCAGGAAGGTCTTCAGTGTGACGATGAAAAAGAAATTAAACTGCTGTTCCTGCCACCCAATGTAACCAGTCTTCAACAGCCAATGGACCAAGGGGTCATTGAGTGCTTCAAGAGAAAGTATCGCCGAAAACTGCTTTCTGGAGTTCTTTCCAAACTGGAGGCTGACAACTTAGACCTCTTAAAAGTGCTGAAGTCAGTTAATATGAAGGATGTTGTGTACATGTCGGCCAAGGCATACGACGAAATCCCACCGTCGACGTTTGTAAAGTCTTGGAAAAAACTTTGGCCAAATATAGAAGATAAGATTGACCAAGCAAACACAACAGCAGATGAGCCAAACAACATTCTTGTTAACGAACCTGATGACAATGCAGCTCTATTGCACGACCTTCGGCAACTACCGAACTGTGGTCCCATTGTCGAAGAAGATGTTTTGGAGTGGATCAACTCTGAAAAGGAACTAGACAACGAGGTTTTGAACGACGACGAAATCGCCGAGTGTGTCATTCGCCAAGAAAATGAGAAGGATAACGACACAGATGCTGCTGAGAATGAAGAGGAAGATGAAGAAAATAAAATGAGCCACGCTGAAGGCAAAGCAGCTTTGCAACTGGCAGCTACCTACGTCGAACAGCAAAAAGAAGCAACTGCCATCGATGTAATGATTATTAAAAAGTGGCGTGACTTTGCACATCAAAAATCATTAGAAAAGAAAATTCAGAAAAAAATTACTGACTTTTTTTAAGTGTTTAAGAAACCAAACCACCAATGCAATATTTTTAAATTTTATTAGGCCTAGTGTTCTGTAAGTACAATTGTTTTATAGTATTTTTGTAACGTTCTATCTTTTCATGTGTTAAATATATGTCAGAGTATTCCTCTGTGTTGTCTTCTACTTAATGTACAAGTGTTTTGTTTTTGCTAGATCCATACAAACAATAAATGGGCATTTTTTAGATAAGCATCGGTTAGTTCGGCCACTTTTAAGTTCGGCCTAGGGTCCGGTCCCGAGGTGGCCGAACTTACGGGAGTCTACTGTATACGTAAAAGCGTTGGGTTAAATGTCCGAAAAGTTTGGATATTTTAATATCGTTTTTACCTGTTGTCTCTTTAACAACAATTTGATTTTTGGAAGTGTTTATGGAAGTATCTAAATAGGTTAATCCGTTAATAGGCGTTTCGTCATCTGAAAGATATGTTTCTGTAGTTTCGGAATGACCGGTAAGAGTTGTTTCATTTTCTGAACCTGTTTCCGTGATCTCGTTTTGAATGCAGTATTCCAACAATTTTTCTAGACATGTTTTAATATTTTCAGGTGTTGGTTTTCATAATATAAATTTTTCGTGATAAGATGTAGTATTAACCTTGGGTGTTTTTGAATAAAAATTTTGTTATCTAAATTAAAAAGATTTTGTAGGAGGTAATGTGATTTAACTTGTTCTGCGAATCCCTTAGATAGTTTTTTTATCTTTGGAGATGCAGTGCACTAACGGATTATTTGATTTAAAAATATCAGAATTTTTATACCGAATTTCAAATTGTGGTCTAATTCTAGAAAGAGCATCGGCTACGTAATTTTGGCAACCCTTTTTTATTCTATAGTATAGTTGAAATCTTCAAGCTTTAGTCGCCATCGTATTAATTTCTGATTTGGCTCCTTTAAGGAATTTAACCAAACAAGTGGGCGATGATCGGTGATAATTTTGAAATTACGGCCTAAAAGATAATTGCGAAATTGTTTAGTAGCCCATACGATAGCTAACAGTTCCTTTTCTACCGTATTGTAGTTAATTTCATGATTGTTGAGTGTACGTGATATACAGAGTGTCCCATTTAAGGTACGAATGCATTACGATCTTGAGAACCGTAAGAGCTACGAGGTTGGTTAAATTAGACAAAAGTTGCCCCATTAGGAGACCATTTTAATGGTATTTTGTTATTTGCGAAAAAATGCATAGGTCACTAGATCTAGGCGAAAATGTAAATTTTTCAGTTTTTTATTTTTGCAAATAACTTCGAAGTGTGAAATTATACTGGATTTTGGTTTGCACATCTTTAGGGCACTTTTTTATGTTCTTTCGACTGGCGATGCTCAATTTTTTTTATCAATGTTGGTTTTCGAGAATTGATGTCAAAGTTTTAATTTTTATATGGACGCCATATTGGAAAGTTACGCCATTGAAAACAGAATTTTTTTAAAAATTTACAGTACAATTTTTAAATATTAGATTTGGATGACAATGGATAGGGACATACAGCGAAATCAAGTGGCCTGCTGGATCTCCAGATTTAACACCTTTAGATTTTTTTATGGGGATACTTAAAAAATAAACTTTTTATTCGGGAATATCAGAATGAAAATGAATTAAGAAATGCCACAGTAAGAATTATAAATCAAATTAGGCCAAGAATACTGAGAAAAGTTATAGAAGGAACAGAACGAAGAGCGCAGAAGTGCGTAGAACAAAATGGTGGGTTAATAGAAAATTTATTGTAAAGTTTTTGTTAATTATTTTTGTATTTTTAACATTATTTGTTTATTAAATAATATTATATATAATAAAAATTTTAGTATTAATAACATTTTTTGTTAATTTCTCTGTTAATTATAAAAATAAAATATTACTATTTTATCATTGTAAAGCTAAAAAAAATCTCTTTTCACTGGCCAATATGGCGTCCATATAAAAATTAAAACTTTGACATGAATCCTCGAAAACCAACATTGATAAAAAATTTGAGCATCGCCAGTCGAAAGAACATAAAAAGTGCCCTAAAGATGTGCAAACCAAAATCCAGCATAATTTCAAACTTCGAAGTTATTTGCAAAAATAAAAAACTGCAAAATTTACATTTTCGCCTATATCTAGTGACCTATGCATTTTTTCGAAAATACAAAATTCCATTAAAATGGTCTCCTAATGGGGCAACTTTTGTCTAATTTAACCAACCTCGTAGCTCTTAACGGTTCTCGAGATCCCAATGCATTCGTACCTTAAATGGGACACTCTGTATACGCGATTGTCAGGTCTTTATTATTTTTATCTCGCTGTGATAAGACAGGTCCGATTGCGTAATTGCTCGCATCGGTAGTGAGGAGGAAATCTTTTGCATTTCTCAAAACAATCTTTATATTCTTTATTATTTATGTCAATTTTACTATGTTTCTTTAAACAGGTTGTGAGAGGTTTCGTAATTTTGGAAAAATCATTATTAAATCGTCTGTAGTAGCCAAGTAAGCCTAAAAATGATTTTATTTCTGGTTTTGTTTTCGGGATTGGGAAGTTTTTGATAGCTTGAAATTTGCTTGGATTTGGTTTAACGCCCTCTGTAGTGATAACGTGTCCAAGATAAGCGACTTCTTTACGGAGAAATTCGCACTTGTCTAACTGAATTTTCAGATTGGCTTCACGTAATCTTTTAAAAACTTTCTCAATATTCTCAAGGGCATTCGTTTAAATTCATAATGGCCAAAATCTGTTGAGAATGTGGTTTTAGAGATGTCATCGGGATGGACTTCGATTTGATGGAAGCCGGAGAGAAGGTCTAGGGTGGTAAAATAGTTTGATTTGCCAAGTTTATCGAGGATATCGGTTATGTCTGGTATAGGGAATTTGTCGTCTACTGTCTTTTCATTTAGTTTACAATAGTCTATGACAACGCGATATTTTGTTTTCCGGGGGCATCTTGATTTTTGGGTACGACCCATATGGGCGACGACCACGGTGAATAGGAATGTTGAATGATGTCGTCTTCTAACATTTTATCAATCCGAGGTTGCACCTCTTGTTTATAGATTTCCGGGTATTTATACTGTTTTGCGTGAACGGGAATGTTATTAGTTGTTTTGATCATGTGTTTTATTTTACTCGTAAATGATAATTTTTCTTGTTCATTTAATATTAGGTCTTTATACTTGTTGAGAGTATTAGATAATGCGCGCTTTTCCTTATCTGTTAAATGCTCGTCTCGTATTTCTTGCCGGTTTATCTCTATATTATTATTGTTAAACTTGCGCTGGTCTAAATATTGCAATTCATATTTATATTTATAAAGAAAATATACTTCCCCTTTTATAAAATCAAATTTTGTTTCTAATAATGTTATTCCAGGTATGCCTAAAAGTACATCGAAGTCTTTGTGAAAATCAAATATGTAGCTTTTTATATTTAAATCTTTAAACTTGAAAAATGTAAATTCAGAACCGGTTGACTTTCCATTACATGTGTGTATAGTAAAATATTCGGGAAATGTAGTAGAATTTTGTTTAATTAATTTGGGATGGATATAATTTTGTGTTGAGCCTGTATCTAAAAGAATTTAGTAATCTGATACTTGGATAAAAGGTAGTTTGCTGAAATTGTTTGTTAAGGATTTGATGTTTACGACTCGATTTGGGGAAAATTTTGGGTGTCAATATTTTCAATGTATTCATCCTCGGCTTCAAGTATTTGTTCGTTGTCGATTTGTTCGGCTTGTTCTTGATATTCACCGAAATTTTCTAAATTTTGAGTGTATAATTCTTGAAAGTTAGGGTTTCGAAAAGCGGTTTGTCTAGTTTGAATACTCATAGAAGTAAGATTTCGAAATGATGCGTTGCGAGCATTTGCTTGTGGTGCGAATCTTTGTTGGGATTGGAGTGGAGGGTGTGCTCGGCTAGCAGATTGTTGTGGTGGATGATGCATTCGGTTAGTAGATGAAGCAGGATATTTATGCATGGGTGACTGATATTTGGGGTAATTAAATTGTATTTGATGTTTAGGCGGTGGTGGCAAGGCTTGTTGCTGTGTTTTTTGTTGTGTGCGAATATATTGTAAGTCGTTAGTTACCAGATTTAGTATGTCTGTAAGTTTTCGAGGATTACGGGCAGCTAGTTGACTTCTAAAGGGTTCTTTACAGTTATTTATAAAACATTGAACAAAGTGTTGGAAAGAAGTAACACCGACTTGTTGAATGATAAAATGTATTGTAATGGATTACTCGGTGGTTGTAGGGCGGAGGTTTTATACAAAGGACAAAACTCTCATTGATGTTAATTTTATTTAAAATCCAGTATTTCGTGGTTATTTTACCACTTCATCAGGGAAACTACAACGTACAAAATTTGTTTAATCGAAAGAAAAGGTTAAATTATATTACAATTTTGAAAAGTACTTACAAATAGTTTTAACTTGATTAAAATTTTTTATAACTTCGAGAAACATCTCATATTTCCGCTAAATGCACGTTAATTTTATAAAAATACACATATTATTTTTTAAAAAACAAAATTTTAAACAAATATAAAGTTATTCATGTTCCATGTGCACATGGAGACAAATATTCTTGGTTAAGATTTAGTTACATTTGCTTCCGAGCAACAGGTGAAGAAGAGAAAATGACCAATAGTGGCGCCAAAATATGAAATGTTAAAACGAGCGAAGAAGGTAAGTGTAAATCGCACTTAAATTTTGGGTGTCGGTTTTATAATTGATAGTGTTGATATGATTTATGTTAATATGACACATTTCTAAGAAGATGCGTTTTTTGTAATTATTTTCGTGTTCAATAATAGATGTTTGATCATATTGTCTTTAAATAAACCAATTAGATTCGGTGTAAGAGATGGTATATTAGGAACGGCAATAAATGTTTTTCTTTCATTGTTATCATTAGCTTCGTGATCAACATGGCGGTCGGCGTTACTAGTATTATATAATAAGCGTTTTAGTAGTTGTTTAGGGAAAGAATTCTCAACCAGTATCTCCTCTAATCTAGATAATGCCGATCCAACTAACGTAGGATGACAGATCGTCAGAATTCTATTTTTTAGACCTAGAATTAGGTTTATTTTTGTTTTATAGGTGTGGTTAGAGTGATAGTTGATATATTTACCAGACGATGTTGGTTTTTGGTACCAGTCAAGTATAATCTTTTGATCTGGTTGCCTTATTACCTTAGTATCAAGGAAAGGCACGCTGTTATCAGTTTCTGTTTCAACAGTAAACTGTATATTCGTATTTATACTGTTGAAAATCTGTAATCTAATTTTTGCTCAAAAAAACTTGAAGACTATAAACAACCTTTATTCAAATGTTAAAGATAAGACGTCATTATTAAATCAGTCAAATGTTATCTATAAAATACCATGCAGTGTTTGTGGGAAAATTTATATAGGTCAAACCTCTCAGAAACTTAAATCTAGAATATCCAAGCACAGGCAGGGAGAGAAAAGGACCAATAGTAAGAATCAGTGCGCGCTTGCACATCACGTTCAAGAAACTAATCACTTTGTACAATATGATCAAACATCTATTATTGAACACGAAAATAATTACAAAAAACGCATCTTCTTAGAAATGTGTCATATTAACATAAATCATATCAACACTATCAATTATAAAACCGACACCCAAAATTTAAGTGCGATTTACACTTACCTTCTTCGCTCGTTTTAACATTTCATATTTTGGCGCCACTATTGGTCATTTTCTCTTCTTCACCTGTTGCTCGGAAGCAAATGTAACTAAATCTTAACCAAGAATATTTGTCTCCATGTGCACATGGAACATGAATAACTTTATATTTGTTTAAAATTTTGTTTTTTAAAAAATAATATGTGTATTTTTATAAAATTAACGAGCATTTAGCGGAAATATGAGATGTTTCTCGAAGTTATAAAAAATTTTAATCAAGTTAAAACTATTTGTAAGTACTTTTCAAAATTGTAATATAATTTAACCTTTTCTTTCGATTAAACAAATTTTGTACGTTGTAGTTTCCCTGATGAAGTGATAAAATAACCACGAAATATTGGATTTTAAATAAAATTAACATCAATGAGAGTTTTGTCCTTTGTATAAAACCTCCGCCCTACAACCACCGAGTAATCCATTACAATACATTTTATCATTGAACAAAGTATTCAATTGAATTCTCTACAATAAATTTGCTGACAGCCGCCACGAATTTACATTCAATTTTGCTTTTGTAAATGAGATATAAATCATTAAATTTGTTAAAATAATCTAAAATGTTTTCTTTTGTTTGTTTGTAATGACTTGCCTCGTACATGAGTGTGTGTTCAGACCGTGTGTCAGAAAAAGTTTTGTTGCAGGAGTTCTTTTAATTCTGACCATTTAGTGAAACTTGACATGTTTAAACTTTGTGCGGCTACTCCGCGAATTTTATTTTTCAAAGTTAACATTACAATTTTTCTTTGTAATTTGTGAAGGGTTTGTTTGCTCTATGAGCGTGTTCATATCATCTATTGTATTAATAAAGTTTGATAGAGACTTTACGTCTCCATCGAATGTTGGTGATAAGTCTAGCATTTTTAATATATCATTATTTAAGTTTTGGAAAATATTTCCTACTTCCTCAGGCATGTTGATTAAGGTTAAATTTGAAAGTGCTTGTGTGAGAGAATCCAGGCTTAGATAAGAAAATATAAATTTTTTGTATAACTTACAATAGTATAATTATTGCTCTTATCATAATTTGGTGCCTTCTCTCTGTTGATGGGTGAATGTTGACGGTGTGTCGACGTCTCGGCGATGATCGGCTACTGGCGCGGTGCGGCTGCTGGGCTCGCTGTGGCTATGGGCTCGGTGCGCCTGCTAGGCTCGATCTCGGAGATGTAGCGACTATGGTGATCCTTGACGTGAAGAGACAGGAGTACTGACTGTTTCGACGACTCAGTCTACTTCTTCGGCTGTTTCTTCGTTGAATTTTGGGATATTTGTGTCGACTCGCGATCACTGATAGTTAAGTTCTCAGTGAATTAACCGTTAAAACGGACGATTACGGATTTTAAACGGATTGAATTTCTAGGAAATTTCCGAATACGCAAACTTTCACTAATCCTACAGCGACTGCGCCAGGTATATTTTCAAAATCGAAAATTATGTTTTTAAAAAGTTTTATTTGACATGAAGCGATACAAAGCACGTACAAGGAATACACACTCTAAACATGTTACATATGTCTTATACAGGGATTGCAGCGATTATCTCTGTGGGAAGGTGTCCATTTGCACCTTTCCACGTTTGAATTTTGTTATATTTGCAGTTTATCGGGCGATGTCTCTGCTTAACTTATATTTGCTTTTGTATTATCAACATTTCCTAAATTATTTTTTTATAGATAGGTTTTGTTTATATTATATAATTGAATGTCTATGATTTTTATATCAAAATATATACCTAACAGATATTAATTATGTCTGTTTCGTATTTATAATTAAATTTGTATACATGCAATATGTTTTAAATATATAAAATATAAATATTACCACGAGTTACTCATTTCTGGGTGTGCCATTTGGCAAATTAATTTGCTTCCACTCGTAGATTTTGGTAATGACGATATATAAATAAAAATGTATATTATATATAAAAAACAACATTGTCATAAACAATATATAATTTTATATTTTTGCATAAGGAATTGATTTTTAAATAAAAATAATATATATCTTCGTGTGTTATAAATTATAAGTTGCCAAATTAAATAAATTTAAAATATGAATATGAATTTTTAATTATATTAAAAATAAACTAAAAATAATCGTCGTAAAGACGTCAAAAAAGACGTCAAATTAAACGTGTGACAAAGGTTTAAATAGACCTAATTATGACCACAAAGCCAGCGTCCATAATTCTGACGTCTACATAGTCCTATTTCAGACCAAAAACAATTGTCATAGTGGCGTCGCACAGACGTCTATATAGACCTATTTCAGGCCAAAAATCAACGTTACAGTGCCGTCGCATTCACGTCAAATTAGACGGCCGCATATGACTTAAGTTAAACCTATAATCGACGGCATTTTTCGGTCGGCCGTCGGTCAGTGTTACTTGGGATCTTATGACATTGTAGAAAACAATATTATTTTATTCATATTCTGTCATTAAAAGTGCCAATTTTGACAGCTAACTGTCTGTAAAATATCACTTTTACTGCCAGGGCAGTAAAAACATTTTTACTATTACATAGCAACCGCTTTACAGACCCATAGCAAACGTTAAACAAACCTAGCAACATAATCTAATGACGATAACTTTCAAAATATCTATTAAAAATAATCATTAAATTAATATTAATTTTCAGTCGTCAAAAAAATAATGTATTCAACACGGCACTAAACACAAATTTACAATTTTAGTGCATTGTTAAACAAATAACTATTTTTGAATGTAAATTACGTAATGGATGTTTATTCGAATAAGGATTATAAAGAATTTTTGTGGTGGAAATATTTATCGAAGAATACGGGATTTATTTTCCATAAGCCAAATTGACGTTTGACGTATATTAATAATTTCTGAAAACCAGAAAAGAAGAAAACCAATGTCATAGCTATTGTTACGAATTAACAGATATCCTCAAATTTCGTTTTAAATTGTAAAGAAACTAGAAACATAAAAAACGTAAAAACAGTTTTATATGCAACTTTTAACTCTGTACGACTTTAAACATTACAGGTTTTGGCGTAAAATGAATAGGGGAGCAGGAAATTGCATAAAATTTAAATCCCATGTTAAACCCCTATGTTCACCCCTAACCGCCACCACCTAAATAAATAAAATAAATATATCATCACGGCATATTACCCATTGCTGGGTGTGCCAATCTGCTTTGTACGCAGATATCGGTAATGATGATGACATATTCGTACCGTGCGAGCGTTTACCAGACGTCACCTCACGGGCACTCATTGCTGGCGTGACGGGTGCACCACAGGGGTCAATTTTGTGCCGTTTTCAAATTCGAAATATTTGGCGTCGGCGGGGATCGAACTGGTTCCCCAGATTCGCGACCAGACGCTCAGGCACACGGCCACGAGACCACATAACCGCCACCACCTTATATGTTAATCTACATTACATGATAAATAAGAGACACTCATTTTTTATTTTTTCTATAAAGTGTTAAAGTGTTAAAAGTATGAAGTAAATAGGCTACAGGAAGTAGGTATGCTATGTAGCCCTAGAATATGCGTGTGAATGTAGCTACAAAAAAATAATAACAACAAAATTTACATTATACGAATGATGCATTTTTGACGTATTTGACCAAAGTGACAGATATGAGCCGAACTTGTATTGGCTGAAGTAAAGTAACATGTAAGCCCGGGATCCATAGCAACATTGCTATAACAAATAACCCATAATATTTATTGTGAACAATGAATAAAATATGAAAATGACATTTGTTTGTATTGGTTACAATTTTTAGGAACGTTGGTAAGACTTAACAACTTCCTTACAAAATTAGGGCGATTATTGACTCTTCTAAACCACACTACATTTTAGATTTGTATCCCTTAATCCTTGAATCTTGAATCCTTGGCGGATATTTTGTAATGTGAAATAATGTATCTACACAAGAGAAACATCTCATATGGTTTTATTTTGACAGGTACAGTGGCTCGAGTGACTTCAGCACGCTGTTCACGCCTTTAACGTTCCTCATCACGTATTTCAACTCCGGCGTCAATCCACTACTCTACGCTTTTTTGTCCCGGAATTTTCGAAGGTGAGTCAGTGAAAAATAATAATTAATTAGTTTTCTAAAGCACCTCATACAACTTTCAATTATGACAAATGACACTAGTTGGTTTCGAAATCAAAATCACCTATACAGGGTGCTATGTATGACATGTGCCATACGTTACCATTTAATAAACAAGGTTGCAATGTGTCATAATCTACAATAATTTTTTTTCGAATGCGCTTGTTGCAATTGTAAAAGTACTTCAAGATGTACAAATAACAATGATTTGTTTCACAGTAATTTGAGTGAAAACAACAACGGTTGGAAGTCCGAGACAGAGCATGGATAGAACACATTTTATTAATAGCGACTGTTTTGGTCCACTTCTCCGTAAACCAAATGCATGTTGGTGTATTCTTGATTAGTGAAAGTAACAGGCATTTCTAAATTTCTAAGTATTACATAACTTGCAAATCAACCTCATATATGACAACCAACAAATATTGTTTTTGGAGCAAATAGATTTCTACATTTTAACTTATTAAGAAGCTGGTTCGTAATTGGTCGACTTTACAGTCCCACAACTTTTACAAATTCTCTTTATCGTACTCTGAACTATGGCACATTACTTACATAACATTCTGTATAATATAAAAATATTTAATTGGATATTCGAGTAGGTAAATATTTCAGCGTTGGAGGAAAAAATAGGAGGAAAAATAGTATTTTTTTTGTGTGG
>OY720454.1:39251953-39514453 GCA_963082715.1 Harpalus rubripes
TAGGGATTCCATTATTATTTTTTAATACATATTTCTTCTGTTTGTATTAGAAAATCAGAAAGCCTCGCAGTACGGGAGACCTGGAAAAACGAGGGGGTGGGTCTGGCAGTATCCGAAGTACAGGATCATCAGCATCATATGTCAGCACAGATTCATCGCACTCTGCCATGACCAACGCATCCGTTCATACAGATTCCAACGCCAGTTTCGTCGTAGAGGTAATCTTCACATTGCACCTTCACCTACAATTCAACAACTCTATCTCTGAATGACTATCGCCCGGTAAGGGTGGTTTTAGACTTTTTGTACAACTCTAAAATACAAACGTGCTAATTTAATAGCAGCTCTGGTCTATAATTTGACAAAAGCAATAATTATTTTGGAAATATATCATATAGTATTCACAAAGGTATAGAAGATTAACTATGGGTAAAGTTTTGTCCGTTACGGATTTTTTACAAACTAACGTATGCAACAAATGTTTTGAGAATAAGTTTACACCTATGCATCAAATAGATTTTTTTTAATGAAACGTTCGCATAAGGTGTTGCGTGTATGCCCAGTCACAATTAGATTAGACCGTATTAGTAATAAAATTTGGAGCGTAAAGATTTTCTCAAAACTTGTGTAACTTTTGGAGGCGCTGCGATTACTGTGAAAATGGACACTGACTACAGTGGAAACTCGTTTATCCGGACCCCGATCACCCGGGTCATTTTTTTTAAGTTCTTTCTATCTATTGGCTCTCGCATAACGATGTTACAAATAGAAATGACTGACGAAAATAATAATAAAAATAAATGCAGATGTTAATAACTACAATGGAATTAATTTAATTATTTACAGGGAAAAGAAGTACTTTTTTCTTTTTTCGGAGTCTTGCTAATGTTAGGTATCATCCTACTTTCACTTTTAAAAATCGCTTCATATTACAAGAAAAAATCCGGATTATTCGGACTTTCGATCATTCAAACTGGCTCCCGTCAAGTCCGGATATACGGGTTTCCACTGTTAGATCGTTTGAATTCAGAATAAAGTAGACGGTGCTTGACAGAAATTCCTAAATCCAAACTTTGTTTAAACTGCACATTTTTTGTCAATAAAAATGTACGCTACCTGAATATTAAAAATTACAGCCAAAATTAAAAACGTGATTAATTGTTATTGTCGTTTTTATTTGGCAACTGGCAGCTGATAGCGGAAGTTTTTTTCGCTATTGCAAATTTGTTTTGTGTTTTTCCCAATCATAGGGCATCTAAACCTACATTATATAAGACAAAATATAATTACTAATAAATTATATTTCTTGTTCAAAAAACTACATTAGACTACCGCAAATGCTTCAGTAAATCAAAATTCAGCAGTAGATAACTTTTTTTCTCTATGCTATCTGTTTATGCAACTTTATAAATACTTTAAAATAACATTTGCTCCCCAGGATGAGCAGATGGACGGAAGTGTAACGGAGACCTACATGGGCGAGTGGAAGAACGACAAGAGAACCGGATTCGGCATTAGCGAGCGCTCCGACGGCCTCCGGTATGAGGGCGAGTGGTTCGCCAATAAGAAATACGGTTACGGCGTCACCACCTTCCGGGATGGATCCAAAGAGGAAGGCAAGTACACAATGAAATTAAACTGATACAAATTCAAAGTAAAGATAAATGAATTATAAGGGTTCTTCTCTCAGGTAAATACAAAAACAACGTCCTTATAACGAGCCAAAAGAAGAAACACCTTTTCCTAATCAGATCAGCAAAGTTCCGAGAAAGAATCGACGCTGCGGTGAACGCCGCGCAAAGAGCTTCCAAGATTGCCCTCCAGAAGGCCGACATCGCGATATCCAGGTGAGAGAAGATTCCGAATTCGAATCATGGTTGGAACGTAATTGTTTGCGTCTCCTTATTTCCATTAAAAAATATTAGAATTACAGTAGAACAACTGTCTGTCGAGTACACCATCTATTATTGCTTCCAAGTTGGACTGACCTGAAGATAAGGTAGCGGATCAGACACTACAGTTTGATGTATGATATTCGTATGTCTACAGAGAACGTTCAAAAAGTATTTGTTCACCATATTGTAGCCCTATAAAGTGTGGCCAATGAAAAATTTGAATTAAAGTCTGGCAGCAATAGTATAACAAAATGTTATTTTCTAACTGTGTAGTATGTGTCTGTATTGTGTTTGTAATATTGTTCAAAATGTATATTTCAATCTTAATGGCGTGTACCACTAGCCTTGTTTTGAAAATGACAAATTATGTTTAAAAAACGATTTTTTTCAAAATATTATTTTAAAGCAGAACTTAGTTTGTATTCAAATACATAATTTGAAAAAAATCGTTCTTTAAACATAAAGGTGAAATTAAATATTGAAATTTGGCATTTTCAAAACAAGGCATGTGGTATCAGCCATTATTTTTAGTATTTAATAGAAGTTATGACTATATTGACTTACATGCTCTGTAGTTCTTGTAATAGAGTTTCTCCGTCCTACGGATGAAGATTCTGGCTGTGCCAAGATAAATAGGTAATTTAGATAAAACCATTACTATAAATAGAGTTTTTAATCGTGTTGTAGGACTGCCACTGCTCGCGGAAAGGCCGAGCAGGCTGACATGGCAGCCGACCATGCTCGCGAAGACAGCGACATCGCACAACAAACCGCCAAACAATTCGCCCCTGACTTCAAACAACCCGGTTTGGACCGACTACGAGCGCGAGAACCCTTCCGTAGTAAGCACATCATTCAAGAAGACGCCCTTCCCTTGAAACCAAACATCCCCAACGATATAAGCGCTAATCAAATTCCCAACCAGATCGGTTCTACTCTCCATAAGAACCCTCCTATACCCAACAATCAGAACTACGCATCGCCAACGAATTACCCATCGGTGAATCGGGTTCAGTCTCCTAATATTAACTCCTCTCAAACGACTCTCCAGCATAACTTCCAGCCTCCGAAGCCTTCCCTTCCGGAGAAGACATTCCCCTTGCCAGAGGAACCTCCCCAACCAGAAGAACCCCTATTAACGAACGCCACTGAAACGCACAACGCTACGAACGCTGTCAACAACCCTTCGAAGCTAAGGAGGAACTCGAATATGGTGCAAAACAACAGACCGAATTTAGGGTCGCAGCAACTCTCCATAGATCACTTCGATCACTATAAAAGACCACCAAGTAGGGACTCTAGTGTAGATAGATATTCCAGGGCAACTGGAAGGATGAGTGTGGGATCCAGACAACCCTCGGTGGATAAGGCCAGTGTTGAACTGGAGAATAGAAGTATTAGAGCTCCTTCAGTGGCGAGAGGAGGTACTCCTGTTTCCAGTACAGGAAATGGGTCCATTTTGACGGGAAGTGGAATAAGAAGGTAAGAAAAACTACTCTCAAAGTATTCAATATCAAAAGGCCAACTTTCTTTTTTGTCCCAAAAAACATTTCCATCATACCTTCATCAACATAGTTCCTCTCCCTGTGTAAGTGTATACTGTACTTCTTGTAATATAATACCTATTCTTTCTTTACTGAAGAAAGGTAAGAGCAATATGATAACTGATTAGGTATGTTAATTAGTCTACATGAAGTCCGAAATTCTGGTGTAGTTCATACAGTGGGTACCTAATACAAATTTTTATTCTGGTTCTAAATATGAGCTAGTTGCTCTATTAAAAAAAATTAAACTATACCATCTTGGTCATATTTCTGAATATACATGTTTGGGCATTTGGTCTTACTATATGTTCCATTTGTGCAAATTGTTTTACAAATGAGTTTTGTTAAGAAATTTGGAATATCAGCTGAAGAGACATTGTTACAACTAATGATACGAGACTGAAGGGTGGAACTGCAAGATACCTATATGCGTAAAAGGTACAGACGTTATGATTAGGGCTAGTACTTATACTGGATATTTAGTTAAAAGGGAAAAACCCACCCACCCGGACCAAATGGAATACAGATCGGAGTCAATTCTCCACCCATAAGACACATAAAGCCGTAAGACCCATAAGAACCGTATAACCCGTAAGAACAGTAAGACCGAATAACCCGTAAGACTTGAGGTTATGTGTGAAGTAATGACTGCCTGTATTAAGGGGGCATACTTCGCCGTACCGAGAAAATACCTCATTATTCCATTATAGTTAATGTTTATTGCTATTGTTCATAAGCTGTCAAAATAGAAAACTCTTATGCAGGGTGAAGTTGAGAACGGTCAAATACGTCTTACGAGTCATACGGTTCTTATGGGTCTTTCGGTTCTTATACGCCTGATGAGTGAAAAATCGACTCCGACCCTTATTCGCTGAAATACGGGTGAGTGGGTGGTCTTTTGGATCCACCGATATTCCGAGCATTATGATCATGATCGTGACGGAATGTAGCGAGTCGTAAAAAAATATATTTGAAAAACAGTTAAACTTAATTTTACCGCGTTCGATTCTGAAAGTTTCAGAGTGTATGTATGTATGTAATAATAAAGGTTGAGGATGTTTTTTAAAATAATTTATTATCTTAAAAAAAGACAAGTTGAGTAATTCAAGTTCAATACAAATGTCATTGCAGATATCAGTTATAAAGATATTCACCCCTATTCTATAACTCAATCGATAACTTTTATCGATCGATAATAAATTGTAGCCAATCACTATAGTAGACACTGAATAAAAAATGATGCTGACAGATGATACATTTGTTTCTGTTTGTCAAAAATTGTTATCGATCGATAACTATTATCGATTGAGTTGCAGAATATGGGCGAATAGCTGTGTTCTCTTTGACGAAAATCTCAGTTCGCCTCAGTTAACTTCAAATAAACTCAATAAATTGTTTTTGTTCTAACTAGCTAAGTATAATCACATACCCCTCCCCCCTCTTAAACATGCTGCATCACTCGCGAAATAAATTCAAAATGGTCTAAGCCTTGCAGCTAAATGAAAAGAGTAATGTTGTCAGAAGAAATGCCAATTTTATTTATTCGTGGTTGAAAACAAAAATGTGCTATACGGTAATGAATTTTAAAGTAAAAATTACTCTATGTGTGACATGTTATTCTTTTCATATTCGTCTCAGTTCAGTTTTTCTCAACTTACTTATCAATTGAGCTGAGCAAAATATACCAAAAGAAATACAGCTATTGTGATAATTGCGATATTATTTGTTAAGGATTTTATTCTTTAAATACATTTCTTTTCTACTATCTGATGTTCTTCTCCTTTCTGTAGGCCTTCTCAGACGAGCATCCCCGTTAGCAGTAATCCTCCCTTCGAGGACATCTTGTTGCGGAAGCGAACCCTGGGGCAGGACATCATCCCCTCCCCAGCGCAGCCCAAACGCACCGAGTCCCTTTACATCAACCCGGGGCGGCCGGTTGCTGTACCCAAGATACCCAAGGTAAGTGACCCGTATTTCACACATTACACCCGCCCACGCGCGAACCAATCGACGAGTGTATAGGTTTTATATTTAGAGTATTTTTAAAATTGACTTACTGAGGAATTCGGAAGTCAAGATGGGATACTGAGGACTATTGCCAAAATGCGACTACAATACATAACAATATGAATGTATCTTTAAATATTTTTCTCCAACATTATTTTGGAAACTACACATTACAAATTATGTTAGAATCAATATCATTCCAACAAACCGTGTGGAATAATTCCGCCGTTTGGAATAATTCCACACGGCTTTCGACAAATCAGAATCTGTTTAGTCGAATATTAGTGCGGTAGGTATAGGAAATATCTTGGTTAAGTTGCTATGGTTACGTCTCTTTGTTTATTTTTATTTATTTCTGAATTCGCATTTGTCGTTAAGTTTTGAACAGTTTTGGAGCTTTTCGTTAACATTTACAAGTTTGTTGGAGATCTTCAGAGCAGTAAGTTTAATAATAAATATATTATTTATAAAACTAACTAAATAATAAAAACATATTCTCTAAATAAGTAAACAAATATGTATAATTTCTAAAATTTGTTGAAAATGTATAGTCTACAACACGTTTGGAATGGCATATTCCATTACTTGTTGTAGAATATACTATGTTGCAAGATTGGGTTTTTAAATGTTTACCGATAGGGTTTCCAAGGCAATTTGTTTGCTAAGGTAGGCAGTAAATCGTACAAAAAGACCACTGGCGGTAAGTGAATAAATAATCTGTACATCTCCTTACCAACGGCATTAGAATCATAGTTGCCTTTAATAAAACAACGTAGTGTCAGTGTTGATAATATTTTAAAAAATATTCAATTGTATAAACATGCTCATTACGGCCGTTAAATGCATTTATACCGCTTTTGGGTAATATTGGATAACATTATTCTCTAGCCACTCTAGCGGTAAAATTCACTTACTGCCCTTAATATTTAAATAACTATTTTCTATTTCGGTGTTCTTATGAGTCTATAAAAGCATTGCAAACACGTCGTTTAGAAGTGCACTGTGTGATACATTGTATTAATGTATATAATCAGACAAAATTCACAACACACAAACTGTCAAAATGTTAAATTTCAATTGTTTAGCGGGAAGCGTTATCATTACCAACATAACTGTAAAAAAAACCAAGTCATATTTTTGTCATGCCGCATTTTTAAAAACTTTCATTGTAAAATTACCTCAATAGAAAAATAGTATAAAAATATGTTTCATAAAGCAATCTGTTAACGCACTCGTCCTTTGTAAAACTCGCCTCACGGCTCGCTTTCTAAACTTCGACGCGTACGTTAAATGATTGCCTTATGATACTTTTTAATGTACTATTATCATTGCTGACTGTGGCAGTCGAACTTTTTACATATGTATTTCAGCAGTTGGTTACATATTTATTACCCTTGAAATATACAGGTACAGTTTATTTTTTTAAAGTCATCTGTATCATGAACGAATTAACAATTTAGCTTACATTTATCTCTCTCATATTTATATTGTCAAGATGTGGCGCCCTATAAGGATGGATATAACACGTCTTTTAAAAATTCATATTGTTTCGGCTAAGTTAAGACATGCCATTTTCAAACGATGCTCGTTGTTTACAATACTATCACTGTACCGTAAATTCATTAATTAATTAATATATGTGTCAGTATCTAATTTTTCATATATTTGTTATCCCATTTGCTAATAAATAAACTTATCAGTTGACTTATTTTTGATTTTCAATGTTTTCCTGTAACAAAATAACAATAGTATCTTATAAGTTCTTACCTTCATAAAAAGGCAGTGCTAATATTTTAATTCATACAATTTGAATATTACTTTGATTTATCTTTAAAAAATTAAACTGTACCAGTGTATTTCTTTAATGCTCTTTTAAACGTATAATTTTAACTCTTTAATTTTTATTTCCTGGGAGTCTAGTGCTTTCTGAATGGCCAACAATTGATACGATCTCTGAACAACTGGAAAGTGGTGTAATTCACTCGTATTTTTATCGACGAAATTTTCTAAGATTGTTTGTTCATTACAGTAATAAAAAATCTGATGTGGTCAGCACATTACCTTCCATCAGTCCTATGTATTTTGTAGAAAATTTCATACAGAAAGTTCCTTGGAAAAGTTTCTTTTGCTTGTACATTATTTTTTACAAATTCCATACAGAAAGATTCTAGCAAAAGATCCTATATTTCCAGTAAAATTATAAGACAAACACACATGTCAATTGTACTTGACACTGACGCATCTTTCAATCAGAATTTCCATAGCTGGCTACTTTATGAAATTTGATTTCTTTATAATTTTTTAACTCTATATCCATTTAATATGAAGTATAAAGTGCAGTCAAATCGTATAGAGAATAAAATATTCTTTGATATTTATAAGAACATTAAATGTGAAAAAATGATACTTAACATAACTTAACAGCTCTTCATATGGATGTAACGAAGAATAATACGAAAGAATTATAATTTATGAAATTGTAGTATTAGAGTTATCGCAGACGAAATTTTTGTTACACACACACACACACACACGCGCACGCACACGCGCACGCACACACGCACGCACACACGCATACACGCACTTACACACACGGAAGAATAGTAAAATAGTATTCTGGGGACTCTAAAACGTGCTTATTGATAAAAACTCATCATCGAATTTTTTGACCAAATACAATACGTTCCTTACTTAAAGCTGACGGAAGGTAAAAAATAAAAGAGATCCCACTCATTTTAAGATAGTTTCACTATTTACAAAAATACTAATGGAAGCGTTTATTAATAAACATCACTTCAAAGGCGCAAGTAATTAACAAGTTCACTGCGTTTAGGAGTCATTTTATCCCTTTTTAAACATTCCCGTAGTGCGGCAAAATTTAAATGCCTATTCACGATTTTGTAAAAACTGTAATTTCAGTCATTTCTATGGGAATAATAGTAAAAAATCTAGTGTGGCCAACACAATACCTCCCGTTATTTACAGCCCGAGTCACAAAAAATATTAAGCTAATTCTTATTTTTGGATTAGCGAAATTTACTCTAATTCTGGCAGTTATACCTCTTTCGATAATGAAATGAAAATTAAATTTTAAATACCGGGATAGAATAGAATTCACTAATCAAACAATGAGGATCAGCTTAAACTTTTTTGTGAATCGCTAATTTTTATTAATGTAAATATATACCTACATATTTACTTACGCTGGAAACTGTATTGATTTCCTTTCCTATTGTTCTATTTATTTTTAAAACGTTACTATTATTAATTTGAAATGATTAGTTCTTTGACAGTGACATTTATCTGTCAGTTACATACATTTGAAAAACTGCGTAACCAAGGAGTTTTGTTTGTTTAAAGCTTTAAGGCTTCGGGATTTAAATTATAGATAATATTGTAAATTTATCCATAAAATATGTAGAGAAAGTATTAATGCAAATCTGTAGAAAATTTAATAATCTTTAATTTTGATAATAACATTAATCTCGAAAAAATAACATTTAAAGGTACTTTTCGAAGAAAAAGTATTTTGAGCTTCAAGTAAAGTACCATTTCCGGTTATCCGATTTACACCAAAATCTAATGGGCTCTTTCCACAATAGAAAAGGGTCGAAATACAAGGTGTCAAAATTTTCTGAATGCTAGTATTTGAGTTAGAGTGGAGAATCGACACATACACACGCACACAGAGACATAATCGTAAAAATGTTAAAATTGGATTCTAGGGACCTTAAAACGTCCTCATTTACTAAAATCTCGATATGCGATGTGTAGCACAATTCCATACTTCCCTTACCAAGGGAAGCGGGAGGTAAAAAAGAAATCATTTACAAGCTAGTTAGTATAGCTAGTTATAGAAATATTTAAAGTAAAAGGACGAAAGGAAATAACCCTCACCAAAAATTTCCTCAGAAGTGTCAATCTTTAATATATTAAACATTTCATCCTATACCACAAATAAAAGCTAACATGCTTTCTTTCATAATGAAAAAATAATATTTTTCAAGTACTGAATAATTTTAGTTAAGTGTTCTCAAGAATAAATAACAAATGAAATATGAAGTCATGTATATAGGTACATGGCGTTAATTTGAACAACTGATCAAGAGTGATTAACTAGCAGTTGACAACCATTGTTTTTCTTTGTCAATCGTTTATAGATTAGTTTGAAGAAAAATACTTCAAATAAACGATGTATACATTTAATTTTTCTATAATATTATCTGAAATATTTTTCTCTAAAAGAATCCATAGATTATTAATAGAGAAAAAACAATCTTAGTGAATTACTCGCTAATCACATTTAATCAGATGTTCATACTAACGGTCATTATCTCTTTCTTAAATTTAAAAATCGAATATGTAAGTCTGTTCGTATGCGAACTAAGAAGGTCTATTCATAAAACATAAAACTATCATTCATAGTAGTCAACAAGGCTCACATTAGTGGGACAAATACAAATTACTAATGTCAGTTATAATTAAACTTGACGAATTACAATAAATAACTATAGTATTAAAACAAATATGCTCCATTGTTTCTAGGCAAGTAAACATAAAATAAATATCTCATCTCAGTGTATTATCCAATGCTGGATATTTTTACCATACGAGGAAAAATTTGTAAATAATAATTATTGCGACTTTTTATATGGCACCTTAATGCCAATTTCTTAAGACCATTTATGAAAATTAAAACAGACATTTTTTTACTTGCATTTGACTACGAGTTGTCAGCCTACAGCTTTTGCATGGGAAAACTTATTAGAAGATTCACGACCACTTGGACACAGTATTATTTTTTGATTAACAATCTCGACTTTTCATTTAGCAATATATATATATATATATATATATATATATATATATATATATATATATATATATATATATATATATATATATATACTATTCACGATGATGCCTGTATGTATGTGTGTGTGTGTGTGCGCGCGCGTGTGCGTGTGTGTGTGTGTGTGTGTGTGTGTGTGTGTGTGTGTGCGTGTGTGTGTGTGTGTGTGTGTGTGTGTGTGTGTGCGTGCGTGTGTGTGTGTGTGTGTGTGTGTGACAAAAGTTTGCTCTGCTATAACTCTAATACTACAATTCCAAAAATTATAATTATAATTTTGTCTAAAGTTTCATCAAGGTTCTTGAATAGTAGACTATAGAAAGACAAATATGTACAACAACAATGACCCTACTTTTGCGTAATTTAGCCATAGGCGAGGTACGCAACGTGCAAGTATTAAATTGGTCATTGGAAACACAGGGGTTTCATATTATGTTTCTTATTCCGGCATAATTTACTTTTATTGCAGTAATTTTACATGAGCAATAAAAATTCCATAAAACCAGTGTCACGAAATTGACTTTTTAAACGCGAAATAGGAAAAATATTTTAATAAATATAAATATATCACCACGGTTGAACGTGCCAATCGGCTTTTATTAGCAGATTTCAGTATTATTATTCGTTTCTAAACCATACATAATATAAAAAATTAATACAATATATATATATATATATATATATATATATATATATATATATATATATATATATATATATATATATATATATATATATATATATACATACATACATAATATAATTTCAGTAATAACGGTACTACAGGGGTCACTTATGAACTAGTTGAAAAATTGGAATAATTTTCAAGTTTGACTTTTGAAGGATATGTACCCGGATCGTTAGAATCAGTTAACAACTTACATACTGGTTTATAATTTTTAAGTTATAAATACGTGGTCCTATTATTTTTAACGTTTGGAAATCTATATATTATTCTCTCTCTTCATAAATAAATGAATCACTATTTGGACCAGTGCCCAGAATTATCAAGTTATTATTTTTCATTCAATATCATTGTTGCAAATTAATTTCATTGTTAATTAGCTTTGTCTTTATTCCAGAATATTGTTATTGGTAAAAGACCTTTAATACAATAGTGAAATAATTATGGGTTGCAATGTTGCAAAGCAGATTAAGTAAACATTCCAACAGGCAACATAGTCCTGTTAGAGACCTTAGTGTAAATTATTTACGATGTACCTTTGCCTTGCCTGGCAACCTTGGGATTAGCCAGCTTTTGTTGTACAAAGTGTGGAGAATGTTTCCCGCGTAATCTCGTTGTGGGGAGAGGAGTTATTAAATTACTAACTAACGCACTTGTGGGTCAATATTTACCAGAAATAATTGATATTAAATCACCTACTCGTATAACAGTAATTTACGCAACAAGTGCCGAAAGTGTGTCCTTTTTGAATGAGTTAAAAAAGGCATATTCTGCAGAATTTTCATTCTCTAGTTTGTATTTGACATTGACAACTTCTTTGGAAATAAAATAACGTATACAGAAAAGATATTTGAAGGCAAGTTTAAAGATATGTAATAGTACAAATGATATTTGAAATTTGAACCTTTTAATGGCAATTTTTTGCAAGAATTAGTATTCATCAATGGAATCTGCATCGGGTAGTTTAGTACTGGGATGAGCCATCTAAGAAATACCTAATTCTATAGCTCCAACACAGAAAACACACAAAAAAGATAAATACGAGTTTTATCTTCAACATCATATTCCTCAAACGTCAGGTAATTTTCAGAAAATATGTCATATTCCTATTCCTATCCCAATAGTATATTAAGTATTAAAAACGGTAAGGACAGTTTACCGATCAAAGACAATTGTCTGGGGGAGGAGAGTAGCGACGACTCCAATTTTGACTGAGATAGGTAATTTCTTAACGTTTCTGATGCTTATAACATTTTTTGCATGACCGACGCACAAAATTTTTAAAAAATAAGATGTCATTTAGAAAGTAAGCTATGATCGTTGTTTTTATTTACTGGCCATCTTGTCTCCTGAATGGTAAGTAATTCACATCACTTATCGTTCAGTAATTCGTGCAAAAAAGATAAGAAGTGGCAAAAAACAAAATCAATAAAAAACACGATTATTTTAAATATTATGGAAAAAATTTCAAACGAAGTTTATTTTAAATTAAAATGTATTTAAATCTGCATAGTAGGTTTTTCTACAGGCTATTCCATTTCTACGCAATGGAATGTAACTATATTTTCAAGTGGAACACGCTATATATTTATACAAATTTGAAAAGTACAGAAGGCTTCGCATCATTTTTACATTATACTTTTCTAATGAGAATTAAGTTACTAATATTTCATCTATTTCAATCCGAAATTTCATTATTATACCTCGTATTTAATATTATCAGATGTCTAATTAATAGACCTTTTCAATTTAACGGCTATCTCTTTCTATCGCTGCAAATAGTAAGAAAATGGCGCCAACAACTGCCAGTTGGACTATCAAACGAAACGTCAAAAATATTGCAGTCATTAAAATACCTGTATTCTCGGAGAAAATTTGCATCATTGGACCTTTTAGCTTCAATAAAAGCTTTTGTAACTTCTTTCGATAAGTTTTTTTAAAGTTGTCTGAGATTTTTTTCACATTTACGTCTATTTTTTAGAAACAAACGCCATGGATCTCATTTGTTCTTACTATGCGCAGATCCCCATTGCGTATATCTTCCATCTCTTTAAATTGAAAAGGTCTATTATAAATATAGTATTGCAAAGCCTTCTGTATTTAATAAAAATGTAATATTTTAATCATTCGCCTTTGTATTTTTTAATAATATAACGTATGATTGTTTTTATACTATTAGATAACAAATTTGAATAAATATATAGGGTATTCCATTTGAAAATATAAAGTTACATACCATTCCGTGTCAATAGAACATCTGTAGAAAAACCCATAACGCAGGTTTATAGTATTTTGGTAATTAAAAGGACCCATGTTCATAGGCGCCGACTTTTGGATTTTCGTGTGGGGGCTAAAAAGGGGCAACAGAAAATTTACCTAATAAAAACTTTATTTCTTAAAATTGGTACATAAATAAATAAAATTGTACAAAAGATGCGAATTTATCGTATGACTTAATATACCTATACCTAATTTTTTAAAAATCTTGACTTTTTTTAAATTTCGGGGAAACTCAACATAAGGCAGAGAGAACATAAATTTCAATTGTATGTTGAAAATACAGAGTAATCAAAAATGACTGAAGTGTGCCACACCATACAATTTTGACATTTGCCGCTTAGATAGGATGACAGCATTACTATTTCCATGGGCGTACCTTTCGAATTTGAAAGCAGTCATACGAACAATCTCAAGAACCGTCTTCTTTACGAATAATGAAAATATGCTTCAAGAAGAAATCTGTCACGCTCTTCAATAAAAGCATAATGAAATTAAATTAAAGATTTTTCAGGAAGGTATTCGAAACAAATATCAAATGAATAAACATACGGCAATGACATTAACCATGTCATGCACCTGTCATCATCTGTCATATGAGGAATATAGTTTTGATGAATATGGAATATTGGAATATAATTTTGATATTATTTTGGAACAAAACTAATCATGTGACCTTCAACCATTTTTGATCACTCTGTATAAAATTTATTTCACAGGATTCTGCAAAATCTACCGTAATTTTCATTAAAATCTGATAATTATATTATTAATAGCCGCGACTATTTTATATACTGCATATCTGGCGACACTGGTGACAATACTATTAGCTAGACCACACGCGTTACTTACATAGTACTTTAGTTCATACAATATGACAAGTTGGAAATTTTATAAAATAAATAATAGAATAGGTACACATTGTTACTTTGTATAAGTAATTGATGTATTAAAAATATTTCAAAATGAGTATACTTTTTGTTGGTATTAAAAATAATTTGTGTGTGGGTGCAGAACCCTTACAGATTTTTCCGTGTGGGGGTGGAGCCCCCTCAGTTTTTTCCTTGTGGGGGCTCAAGCCCTGAAGCCCCCACGTAGTCGGCGCCTATGCCCATGTTTGTAAGACATTTTAAGCTATTAAAGTTTGCTACACTAATTATAAATCACCCTGTATGTTAAATTACTTTTTTTATAATAGCACAAAAAAGTGCTATTTTCGAAAATTAGTTCAAAAAAGCTTACTTTTATCAAACTAAAATCACCCGGTTTATTTTACAAATTGTTTTGAGTAACTTGTACTATTTATAGTTGAAAATTGTATTTACTGCAAAATACGTCCAAAACTAAACAACACAAAACAAGACTACTAATTATTCGTTTCGCTGTATGTATCTTATTTAGTCAACGGCACGGCAACTGAGTCCCTTGCCAAATATTGTGCCTAATTCATTAACTCTTAAGCGTAGGTACAGTTTTTCCATGGGGGCAAAGTAAAAATATTTTTTACTCATCCTGTTGGCACGTGTTTTTGAAAACAATGCGATATTATGTCATGTATTATTCCTTTCGCACTCTAGCAGGAAAATTCTCTTGAGATCTTTTCATCGTTTAACAAGCCCCAGTGAGCTCTCGATCAAAGAGATGACACTTGAGAAGCTCTATTCCTCGAAGTATCTTTCAAAGACATGGTTACGACGACTACGAGCGATGGAACTCTATGCTATATTGAGTATATTGGACAATTTGCATACACTTTCCACTTCAGTATCAATGGAAACTATTCGCCAATTTCACTTATTGCAGATCAAAGTTTGTTTGCCGCGTTTGAACTACCGTGTAGTTCACTTTGCAAGAGACATAAAAAAGATGCATGCTTTTTTTCATTTTTATTTTAAAAATGAGCTTTACTTAGAATTGGTTAAAAAAGTTAGTTTTTATTGAATTTTAACTAATCGCAAATACATTCGCCAAATATACGAATATATATCACCATCAAAATTTAATAGGGGATTACAGCTCAATCGAATTAACAGAAATTAGTAAAAAATAGTGAATATTAATAAAGAAATAAAATGATATAATTGAAATACTTCGGAAATAAGGGGATTTTTGTTTTAGCAGCTCGTCACTTATATGAAATCCATATATATATATATATATATATATATATATATATATATATATATATATATATATATATATATATATATATATATATATATATATATATATATATATATATATTATTTTGATTGGCGACTCAAAAACCACCTATAAATATATAACGAATACCGAGAGTTAGGGGCGGAGCCTACTACCAATGGAAGTAGAGAAATTCAAATAGCGGAGGCGTGACTATCAGTCCAGTAGTGCAATTCTCAAACAGTTTTTATTTGAATATAAATATTTTGCATTAAACTTAATAATTTAAATACATTTCCAATTATAAATCATGTTGACTTGTACAGTATAATAATATTTATTTATTTTTTATAAATATAATTTAGAAATAGCATGTACTTCAAAAACAAAGGGCTCGTAAAGGGTACTGGGTTCGAATCCACTAAATCTCTTTATTTTGTTGTAATTTTAAATAAATATCAAATTTAATATAACCAATTTTATCTGATTATGTTAAATAAATATGAAGAAAAAAATAAAAAAAAAACGATAAGTAGATTTGAACCTACAACCTTTGACAGAAGTAAAAATATTACAACCATGCTATGAAACTCTTGTCTCACACTTTCCTATACAAAGTATAATAATGGCAAAAAAGTATGTTGTCAAACGCCACATATATAATTTAAGAATGTCAAAATGTTTTTGCAGCATAAGCAAAAATATGTAATCGATTGCTTAGAATGGTTTTTTTTAGTAATAGTAGGTAAGATTATAATTAAATATATTTTATTTCCCATCTTTTTCAATATTTACTGAACACCTTCTCGAAAACCCATGAACCACTAATTGACCACCGCTGGTACTGTACAACTAGTACATCACTAAAACGTGACACAACAAAATGAAATTTTAAAAATTTATATCTCGCTTATTAAAAGGAATTTTTAACTAGGGTTTTGACAGGTACTCTTAGATATACTTGTTCTTTAAGAAGAAAAAAATATGAGAGAATACCCCATTCTCTAAGTGTTCTTTTACATAAGAATCGAACAATTTGATTTTTTGAACATGTTCGGTTTTATGAAATACCCCTCACATGTTCAATTTCAACTTACAGGGAAATATAAATACAATATTTCATGGGAAATATTGGATAAAGAAAAAACAAATTATCATGTTAAAAAATTAGGAGCGCCAATAACCCCTCGATCTTTCATGTATATTCCGTCCCTGCCGTCAGTTGCCACGTCTAAAATCGTCTCGGTAGCGCGATAAATTTATCCTCTGGGTCGCATTCCTCGCGCGGGCGCGCTGGGCTCTTTCGGCGTCGTCGGCAGTATGGTGCTGGTGGTAACCGATGCGTTTGCGATGCTGTGGTACCAGGAAGATGACGAGGAGGAGGACCTTATGTTCTCCCCCGCCCTGCTCGCCAGGCGCGCTTCCGAGAGCTGGATTAACACGCCACCCATTGAGGTAGGAGAGGAAACACATAAGTGACTAAGTCTAGTGGTTGAAGAGGTTAGGTGACATATGAGAGTTCAAAACATTACTCATCATACGGAAAATTTCCTACTGCGATGTTTACAGAAAATTGTACAAATTTCCTGATGGATATGTTAAAATATTGTTGAAGATGCGGCAAATGACAAACATTGGTCATACCACTACGAATCTAACGACTAATTTGATAGATTTTCGTGCTGTTTGAGGTTATGTCATATGCCGACATTTTTTTAAAAGATAACCCAACGAAAACATGAATCTATGAGTCAGTTATACACAAATAAGAATTGTTTACAAATTGTTTTAATATTTAATATCGCATTCTTCGGAGTTCCTCATAACAATCTTTTTAATTTAATGTATATTTAACTCTAAACATTCTATTATAAATATCGAGGTTAACGGTTTTTATTTTGCCACGTGGCATCGAAATGGAAAACAGTACCTACCATCCACAAATGTGGAAAAACTGAAGAACAACTTTTTTAAATTTAACTGATTGTTAAAATTTCAACGAGAATTATAAAATTTTTCGGTAAAACTTCCTCTGATTTTGATAACGGCTTGACTAACTCTAGGTATTTGCATAAATTTTGTAAAATACTACTGGAAATTCATTTGCAAGTGTTTTGTACATTCTCCCACTAAGCAGTTGATTAACATTGATTGATCTGATTTTAATTATTTGTCTCTTCATTTTATCCCACAGAATTTCGACAGAGTTCAAAGATACACGGTTACAAAAATTAGATAAAATGTTTTATTGTGTTTCGTAAATTTATGAGGAAAATAATTTGAATACATTGATTCACTACAAACAACAGATGTACCCATATTTATGTACGGTACTGTTGTTTTCAATTTTGTTTTTTGATTTTCTCTATATTTTTCATAAATGTAACAAAAATTAGTGATATAAAATATGTTTTTCTAAAGCGAATTCTATTGATATTTGTTTGCTTTTTCGTTATAAAAATATGGCGTAATGAAGATGTATAATGTCTATGATCTGGAGCCAAACGCCAAATGTATTATGATTCAAACCAACAAATATTTTTATATCTTTGAATGTTTTCATTTCCGAGTCTAACCAAAAATAAACAGCAAACTTTTTGATACTAAAATCACAAATTTAATAATATTTGTTTGCGTGTATCTTCAACATCGGGATGTTGTTACATTTATTACATACGTAGGTATTGAAAAACACAGTAAACATGACCTTCAATTTAACCAGAATGAGTCAGTTTTGTTGAGCCATTTGGAATCAAACTTTTGAGACTATGAATGTAATTCTTAGGTAATATAAGTGACAAATATAGAATATATTTAAGAGAGAACAACTCCGAAGCAAGTTGAAGAAAGTAACAGAAAAATGTCAACAAATTGAAACTCCTATAAAATCGTTCGTCCGAGTCTACAAAAGTGTTTAATGAAAAGGTATAATACTCCACTTTTCAATTAAAGAAGATGCTCCTCTGTTTTTCACACTTGAACTTCAACGTATATCTTTAAAGTAATCATGCGTATTGTGTCTCTCTAGAACGATTTTAATCGTCAAAACAACAAATGCGTTCTGTAAATTTACGAAGAATTCTTTCTTGAACAATTATGTCGTAGGTACATTATACATGTAGTAGTTGCTAGTTGCTCGTATATCGAAGGGTAACTCGCGAAGGGATTACATTACGTAAACATTGTAAGTATTACTATAAAAAAGTCAGATATTATTTACGGAAAGACAGAAATTTCTAAGAAAGTATTACCAGAAACATAAGGAAAATACGAGGAAATATTATTTTACAATTTGAAAAAAGTTGGTATTTCTGAGACTCTTTATGTATTATAAAAAAAATTGAGAAACAACAGAATCTTCTCATTTCAAAATCGTCCATTTCATGACTTGCAATTTTTCTCCGTACATCATAATAAGCATAAAAACAAGACGTTCAGATTGAAATGTTATTTTGTGGTTCCATCATTTATAAGAAAAACTTGTATGTTTTTTGGTGAAATTTTGTATTCACCCGAAAAAATAAATTATAAAAATTAAGGAAATGACGTTTAAAGAATAAACTTTGATAAAGTTAGAACTTCTTTGATCCTTTCCAAAATCTGAAAAAAAATGTAGCATTCTTGTCAGAAAAAAGCGCGGGCTAGTTTAGTTTATGTAGATTTACAAACGGTACACGCATATATTTTTCGTCCTTTATTTTCATTTCAAACTTCAATAAATAGATTTGTTCGTTTCGTGTAGAAAACCCATTCATAACGTATATTGTTTAAAATTTTAGAGCATCCTCACTTATTAATTGTCCCCTAGACGTTCAACGTTAGACGTTGTGCACAATTATTGAACAAAGTTTTTGTCTATTAACCCTTTTATCCTTTACACTGTGCCATCCCATATCTTGTAAAGGACCAGCTTCCTAATATACAAAATTTTGAAGCAAACGTAACTCTTAATGGAAAATTGGGAAATGATCGGACACGCAGTCTAATGTAAATAATTTATTTCCTGGTCTACGTTTCGACTATTACTACAGTCTTCCTCAAGGCTAGAAATGGTCAATGATTAAAACGGTAACGTGGGGATCCCCCATATGACCCAATGGAGATAACAATTGAAATTTATTAAATATATTATATAAATACAATATATTTAATAAATTTCAATTGTTATCTCCATTGGGTCATATGGGGGATCCCCACGTTACCGTTTTAATCATTGACCATTTCTAGCCCTGAGGAAGACTGTAGTAACAGTCGAAACGTAGGCCAGGAAATAAATTATTTACATTAGACTGCCTGTCCGATCATTTCCCAATTTTCCATTCTGCTACCAGTCGATCATCGTACTCCATGTAACTCTTAATGTTGAGGATTGGTTTGTATTGGATAAAGCTTCAAATTGTTATTATATTTTTTTTTTTGTTATTAATAAATCTATTCATAATAACAGTTAACATGTGGAAGTATTTTTACAATGGCGACGTTTCGACCATGTTTATGGTCATTTTCAAGTCAGAATAGTTAACATTATTTATAAAAAAAAGTTACATTGTTAAAAATATTTTTAGTAACAAAACCAACGTTGGTCTTGTAATCAAAAATAGGACATGTGAAGTCAACGCTTGTTGACAGTCAATTAACAATTTGAAGCTTTATCCAATTCAAACCAATCCTCAACATTAATTCTACCAGCTTCAAGAATAATTAAACTTAAATAGTAACTATTAATGATTTATTCCCCTTGCAGAGCCTTCCGATAAGCCAACCTTTACAACGCAAAAAGTCCCTCCCAGACGTGCAGCAATTACCTGGAGCAACCCAGGCGATGAGCAGAGAGGAGGTATCCGCCCTGGGATCTGCACGTCGCGAAGAAATTCGACGTCAGATCGACGAAAACGAACGGTTGCGCGCCAACCCGCTGCTGTACCTCGTCAGTCCCCAAGTCAAGGTACGCACCCTCGACACCTATTAGGATTACCAAGGCTTGGTTCCACTGGGAGAACAGTTAGGGGATGGGATAGCTTTGAAGCCAAAAATAAAAAGAATTATTGCAAAATAGATTTAAAATTTGCGAACGATCGTACTAAATCTTTTCGTTTTGTTACTGTGAAAAATTCTTCAAAACTCATTCAGTTATAAAGAAGATCAGAGGATTCAAAAGTTCACCGGAAGAAAAAATATTTTGTAGGAAACATTTTAACCATTTCTGTTTTTTTCTGATTCTCATATTCGAAGTGTTCTTTCGACACCTCTTTTGTTACAATGGTCGTTCAATTGACATAAAAATGAATCGAGCATTAAACAAGCATTACAATACTCGAAATTTTGGTCCCGAAGAACAACATTGACATTATTTTGAAAAATTGAGCTTTGTTTGTTAACATATTTTAAATTTATATATTATTTTAGATGCTATTAGCAAACTACCAATTCTCGTTAAGAATATTCCTGTCAAACAATATATATATATATATATATATATATATATATATATATATATATATATATATATATATATATATATATATATATATATATATATATATACCGTGCGTTTTATTTAACTTGAAACATGGGATTTGTGATATCCATAGTAACCATATGACAGCAATGTATAAGAGCGTTCCATTTAAAATAGAACATAGCAAATAAAATACGAGTATACATTTTGATTTAATCATTTTAGAAATGAAAAAGATTGCAAGAAATATAAACATTTAATAAATATTCACTGTCACCCACATCCAATTCTTGATGGTTTTGAAAGTGGTACGTTTTAAAATGTTCTTTCCTTAGTAAACGATGTACCCTGGTTTTGCTTACACCCACAACTTGCGCTATCGTTTTCGGAGATAATCTATTATTATTTCGTATCAGCATAATAATTCCGGCCATTTTTCATCACGGTTAAAACATTATTTCCACTTGTTTTCTTTACATATTCACGTTTAACGCAACCATTTCCCTTGGTGTTGGTCGATCAAGAAATGATTTACGAAATAAATTAGATACCTATCTGAGGCTAACGTCAGCATTATACCATTGAATTATTTGCACTTTTTCTTGAACTGTATACATTATTTTTAACTTAGAAATAAAGATACAACCCTAATTGAATATATTCATATGACAATGACAGCTAATGTTCTATTTTAAACGGAACGTTCTTATACATTGCCATTTAGTTACCATGGAAATTGTAAATCCTATGTTTCACGTTAAAAAATACTCACTGTATATATATATATATATATATATATATATATATATATATATATATATATATATATATATATATATATATATATATATATACCGTGTGTCTGGCTTAAAGGTGTACATAGGAGATTAACATGGGAAATCAGTTTTTTGCAATTTCCTGATCGCCTAATTATTTTAAGGAAAAGTGCGTCAAATAAAAGTTTTAGAGCATAAAATTCTGCATCTATATCAATAAACAAAATTACCTTTCCATGAATTGTAACGACAGAAATTAAATATGAAAATATCGAAATTTACGTTGAAAATATCGAGAGCCATGGAATTGAACAAAAAATAAATAAATGCTTGACGTTTTATCTGTCACAACGTAAATTAACTTAATTGACGTTTCTGACAATTTTGTCTCTTGTTTTATTGACTGAAATGATTAGAAATTAAACATTTATACGAATCAAGAGCTAAATTTGTGACAAAATTTGAAAAGACTGCTAATGGGTCTTCAAAAAATACATGTGAGCCGCGTAATCAAAATATAAGACGAGCAGAACATGCCTTACTCTAAGAAAGAGTGTTAGGAATGATAAGTGTAAACCCCTTCTGTAGTATCTACTAAGGTAGATGTATTGGAAATGAGTTGAGAGTACACATAACAGCATCATACATAATTTTGTTACGCAATGTTGAATATTTGATATATTCATATTATTTAAACAAAACTGTATTTTCTTAACTTTATTAATTGTATATTTCTATTATTTCCATAATTAACAACATTTATTCAAATCAAATTGTCAGACATGTCAAATAAGTTAACTTACGTTGTGTCAAGCATTTATTTATTTTTTGTTCAATTCCATGGCTGTCGATATTTTTAACGTATACCTTGTTCCATTTAAGCCATTCAGTATTGCAGAGCATAGGGAATAGTTTTGACTTCTCTGATTGGCTGAAATTGGAGACAAGTTTACCCAATGGAATTTCGGCTACTTCAAGTTTGCGCTCTTGCCAGCTCCATCTACTGAATGGCTTAAATGGAACAGAGTATAATTTTCAACATTTTCATATTTAATTTCTGTCGTTATAAAGCAGGTAAAGGTAATTCTGTTTAGTGTTTTAGATGTAGAATTTTATACCCTAAAACTTTTATTTGACGCATTTTTGCTTAAAATAATTAGGCGAGCAGGAAATTGCAAAAAAAAAAACGATTTCCCATGTTAATCTCCTATGTACACCTTTAAAATAGACACACGGTATATATATATATATATATATATATATATATATATATATATATATATATATATATATATATATTTATATATATATATATATATATATATATATATATATATATATATATATATATATATATATTATATATATATATATATATATATATATATATACCGGGTGTCTTAGGCCGACCGACACATGGGCGATTAACATGTAAAATTAGTTAATTGTGAATAGTATCTCCCCAGTGCAAGATATTAAGATGAAATTTTGCATGCTTATCCGGGGATACTATTTCTATGGATTTCAATTCAAATCAGTCAATTTACAAGTGTAATATTAGAATAAATTAAGAAAAATTGTAGAAGTACCATGAATGTTATTCATATCTTGAAAATAATAGTATCTAAGCAACAGCTCTGATAGAGTAGGGGTATATATATATATATATATATATATATATATATATATATATATATATATATATATATATATATATATATATATATATATATTGGTAATATTACGAAAAAAAAGATCAAGGCAAATTACAACAGTAATGCTGAGACTCAAACACTACAACGATGGTGAACCTATACCCGCGAAATAATTTAAAGGAACCTGCGTAGATTTTCACAGAATCTAACTCAATTTTCATAATAATATTGATTGATTAAAGAAATTAATAACGAGTAAATACATGTCTTATTTGAATTAGAATATTTTTTATTTAATTTTGACCAACCGCCTAAAAGGTTCGCCAAAACTGAAATACATAAGGTACTACATAAAGCAGTATTTAGAACTCTGAAAAAGAATTATATAAATATATAATGTCCAATAAACGAAATATTTCGTCCTATACAAATGTACACATATAATTTTTGCTAAGAATACAAAAATACCTACCTGCCTCGCAAACAATAAATTAAAATTTTTATTCAAAACGTATATTTTTAATAACGTTAAATAGCAAAAATTTTGGCTCCAAACTATCATGTTTTTTAACCGTTCTTTCAATACCTACATTCTTCTCGCCAAAATATTATTGTTGATCTTTCTTACTTGTAAATAAGATGAATAGTCAATGTTTTGGAGAAAGAATGAAGTGAACATGGGGACCTACAAGAAAGACACCTTACTACCACCCGCAATTTCTACTATCTTGTCTTACTCAACTTGATTCAGTCTCTAATCTGACCCAGTTAGAACCTGGCTGATTGTTCACATCTCTATTTTATTATGAAAGAGAGCCTTGCACTTTTTTAGCTACTTATTCATATTTGTTTGTTTTGGTTTGTTTGAAATGTCACAAGGTATTAATGTTTTGTCAATAGCTCTTTGCGAAACGAATTATCCAGCTGAATGTTTGGTATGTTATTGAATTAAAAGTTTATGAGGAATATAGAAATTAGATGTTTGTAGGGATCGCTGCAGAAGCAAATAGCTCATAGAGTTCTAGATAAATTTTAACTATTATACGTAATGTGGAACATATATTTACATAGTTAAAATGTTATCGCACAAAAATAATTCAAGTAAAAGCGCCATTACATAGAAAAATTTAACACGCTTGCTATCAATTTACGACGTGAAGTTTTATGAAAGGTTTTAAACTAATTGGAAGTTTTTGATTGGCTGTGAATTTTTTTTGATAGCAAACATGTTAATGTAATATTTTTATTGACCAAACCGTAGAATAAATTGTAAAGGGATGCATATTTTTACACAAGTATTGCATGACAATAATAATTAAGATAATATACAGTGTGCCAACATAAAAGAAAATTGCGCATGTGGCGATCCAAATTAAAAATTAGATTAATTAATTAGATAAAGAGAATTGCTTGTAGTTGTTAGACAAGGATAAAATTGCCATGTCTGGCCCAGGTCTAAAATGTAACCCAAAATGTTTTGTTCTTGCTACCGATATTACAGAGACCGTATAGGTACGTCCCTAATCTAACATCTGTGTTCTTTTCATTTAGTTCATTAGCCTCATTTGCATTTATTTAGCTATTCTTCACACACATTTGGTAGCGAGTTTGATGATGACGTCAAAAATCAGAAAAAGAGGAAAATATTTTCAAATTGAATTGAATTGCATATTATTGCTTTCACCCCAAAACAGAATTTTTCATTAAAAAAAATGTGTATTTTAGAGAATAACCATATTTAATTCAAATTATACAAAATACAATATTTTTTATTTTATTTATATTTTTATTACTCGCTATGTTAATCTGCTTTCGTTTGCAGATTTCGGTAATGACAATAATATATCTGTTGGGGAATTTTCTAGGCGTCATCTTACGGGTTTTTAAAGCTGTCATCAAAAGAACACCACAGAAATCACTTTTGTGTTATATTTGAAAATTGAAACTAATTTACAGTTTTAATCAAAAAATATTTATTTATTATTTTCTACTGGCGTGAAGGAGGAATTTCCGGAGAAAGTGCGTCTTCGCCGTCTTAGTTAACGCTGGACGAGGACGATGTACCAGTCATCAGACCTAGTAAATTATATTACCTATTACCAAAATAATGATTTTCAGTTAGTATATTTTCTATTTTTAATCACTATGTCTATATGGTTTGGATATGATATAATAATTTAAAGATTTCTTCAAATTAAAGTAAAGCAGTATACATGAAAGCTGAATTAAAAAATAAAAACAATTTAAAACAATTAATTTTCATATTATTATTTAAAATTATGCTAACGTCCAAGAAAATAACTGGTTCTGAAATGGGAGTAGTTATTTCCCAGCTAAATACTAAGGCGTTTCCGGTCTCTCTATTAGATAACAGTCTGTCTTAATTTTTACCTTCCGTCACCTTTAGGTAAGGAAGGTATTGTCTTTGGTCAAAAAATTCGGTGGTGAGTTTTTGATGAATAAGCACGTTTTAGGACCCCTAGAATACGATTTTACTATTTTTACGATGATGTCTGTATGTGTGTGTGTGTGTGTATATATGTATGTGTGTGTGTGTGTAACAAAATTTTCGTCTACGATAACTTCCATACTACAATTCTAAAAATTATAATTCTTTCGTATTTCTCTTCGTTACATCCATGCGAAGAGCTGATTAGATTTTGGTTAGAATTGGACAACCGGAAGTACCCTCATTTGAAGATTTTAACAGTTTTTCTTGAAAAAACTATGTTAAATATCATTTTTTCACACTTAATGTTATTATAAATATTAAAGAATATTTTATTTTCTATACGATTTGATTGCATTTTATACCTAATATTAAATGGATATAGAGTTAAAAAATCTGATGTGGCCAGCACATTACCTTCCGTCAGTTCTATGTATTTTGTACAAATTTCATACGGAAAGTTCCTTGCTAAATTAAATATTCTATTTCTTGTACATTACCTTCCGGCAGTTGCATGTATTTTATGCAAATTTCATACAGAAAATTATTATTTTGTGACGTTTTCTATATACAGTGTACTGTATCTGCAGAAATAAAAGATTTATTATTATTATTATTTCTTGTACATTACCTTAAAGCAGTTGTATGTATTTTATACAAATTCCATACAGAAAGGATTACTGGAAATAGGTATAGGATCTTTTGCTTTCTGTATGGAATTTGTATAAAATACATACAACTGCTTTAAGGTAATGTACAAGAAATAATAATAATAATAATAAATCTTTTATTTCTGCAGATACATTACACTGTATATAGAAAACGTCACAAAATAATAATTTTCTGTATGAAATTTGCATAAAATACATGCAACTGCCGGAAGGTAATATACAAGAAATAGAATATTTAATTTAGCAAGGAACTTTCCGTATGAAATTTGTACAAAATACATAGAACTGACGGAAGGTAATGTGCTGGCCACATCAGATTTTTTTTTTTAATCATTTCACTGGAAACCTTAGAAACTCGAAAGATTTTAAATATGTTGGTATAATATTTTTGCACTAATTTTAATATAATTAAAAAACTTTTTAATTATACTTCTCAATTCTAACAATGGACCTTTCCAATTTAAGGGCTATCTCTTTCTATCGCTGCAAATAGTAAGAAAATGGCGCGAACAACTGCCAGTTGGGCTGTCAAACGAAACGTCAAAAATATTGCAGTCATTAAAATACCTGTATTCTCAGTGAAAATTTGCATCGTTAGACAGTTTACCTTCAATAAAAGCTTTTGTAACTTATTTCGATAAGATTTTTTAAAGTTATCCGAGATATTCTCACATTTTACGTCTAAATGTTTTAGAATCAAACGTCATAGATCTCATTTGTTCTTAGTATGCGCAGATCCCCATTGCGCATATCTTCTATCTCTTTAAATTGGAAAGGTTCATTGTAAAGCAATAATATTTTTATTTAGCCAATCTCTATTTTGTTAGCACATATTTGCATACAATATTTTTGATACACTTTACCTGATCTCTTCCTTCAACAATTTTTATCTTTACGGCCTCAAACCACCCGTCCTCATGGAAAATCCGAATTAATTAAGAAAAGAGGGTGCTAGTCCTCCACAACTGGCGAGGAGGAGCTTTAGCATATTATTAGTATGATATATTTTTTTAAATCCTATTTTAAAAATGTAAATCAATTCTGTTTTAAAGTATTTTCTCTTATTCTGATTCGTATGTCATCTTACTGATACAGCCTATATTGCCTTGTTTACTATATTTACTGCTTCTGCACTCACTCCTATTGAAAACTTCATCGTACTGTTTGAAAACTCGTAAGACATTTAGTTTGGGGTTGCTTTTAGCTTGGCAGCACTACTAATAATGGTAGGTACTGCGGCATACATTTAAATACGCATTTCCTTTTCCAATGCCATTAAGACTTTTTATAGAATATTATAGGAAATGCGATTTCCATGTTTCGCCACACTACCTATATTAAAAAGCGTACCTACTATTGTGCACAAATGTAGAAAATGTGAAAAATTGTAATAAAATTCATCCGCAGAATGTTTTTTTTTTTTGCTTGCCATACATTTGTGTACTGAGAATAGAACGCAGTAATAAGGCGCATGCTGCTTTTTTAAAGCACATTAAGTATTCCTACAATAGCACTACTTATAGATAACATATCGTAAACAATTAATACGTATTATAAATGGAAATCATATTAAAATATGTATTCTGATAAGAAGTGAAAACAGTAGACGTTCTGTCACAGTCTACTTGATGTTTGTTAACTGTTTCGGTTCGGAACAATACGCAGCAAGGTGTTGACATTTTATGGTAAATAACACTGCCGGTTTTGCATAAAGTTTTTATTTATACAGAGTTTTTATTTAAACGAGAATCCGTGATATAGGCGTTTAACACAAGAAAACAGTCAACTGTTTTCAAATATTATTGTAAAGCATAAAATTCTAGATTTTTGGAGCCAAAATTTCAAATTTACGCCTTTGGTAACAATGCAAACTTAAAGATCTAGGCCCGGTATTTTCATCTTTGGTTAAGTGACAGTTAAGTGAAAAGACAATTTAGGCCCGCTCCTACCAGCTCTAGTTAAAGTGACAGTTAGAGCTACCCAACGATTATGTTGTAAAATTGTTCTTAACATCTTTTATTAGAGCTAACTGCTAATTGGAATTTATAACTGTTGTTCGCATAGCTTCTAACCTTCAGTTTAATTCTTAATTAATGAATAATAAAACTTTAACTAGAGGTTATAGAATTGGGCCCTAACCAGAGATAAAGTTATTACAAAGTCAAATACGGACATATTTCAGTAAAAATTCCAAAATTTTCAAAATACCATTTTTCTTTCTTTTGGATACTGTCCAATATACTGATTCCAAATTTTAAAACCGTAGATCGAATTATTTTTTCGATCCCGAGATGTTCAAAGTTATACTTCAAAAATACCCATTTTTTGGTATATCCTGAAAATGGGATGATGTACAAATCAAACCAATTGATTCTGCGCATAAAATTACATGAGTATACTAATTTTTAAACAATTTGATCTACTGATTCAATGTTTAGAGCAAAATAACTGAAAATACCTGCAAGTAAATATATATCTAAAAATCGCAAAACTGAAGCCGGGGCCAGACATTCGGTATATTCCGATTGTCGAATGCGTAGTTTGCCGATCATCGATTAGAATAGTATAGGCATAGGCAAATATTTCTTCACTTTGACTCGACTCGAAATACAGACACATTCCCTATTAGGGGTATATTTGCTCGGGATTCGCCGAATGCCGAATGTGTGGCCCGTCTTAAGGTGGAACTTCTCTACGTTTTTTCCATTTTTATACATTTATTTATACAAATTAAACTAATTGTTCGAAAATTGATATACTTATCTAATTTTATCTATAGAGCCTATTACTCAAAAAATTATTACAGATACTTATCGAGCTCACTCTTCGATTTTCAAACAAAATAATATATTTTTTCCATATTAACCCTCAGATGACGCAAACGGAATCAAAATTGTGCCGAGATGGCTTTTTGTCTAATAATATTGTTATTTTTTGGTTGTCTCTGGTTATTTTTTTTTGCTGATTTTCTTTTAATATATTATATTAAAACGTTGCCATAATTAAAAAAATACGCATAATAAAATAAAAAAAAAAACTTCCTACAAATGCCAGTAGAAAGAGGTAGGTGTTGTTCAGTCTGTTCATGATTTATGATAAGAAATTATTTGGAACATGTGATACATTGATTGTCCAGATCATCTAATTACAAAAACAGTAAAAAAATTAGATTATAATGTATCGTCGGAAAATATGTAATATTTTGCATATTCTGAAAATATTTAATACAATGCTATGTAATTTTTATAATATAGGTTAAAATAAAGTTTCTGTTTTATCACAAAATTATGTGTTTAAAGATTTATCTAGACTAAAATTATATTTATAAAAATTCTTTATTACCTGTAAACGAGAATTATAGTTGAGGTCAAGAACGACTCCATTTTTATCTTCAAAGTTTCAAACGATTTATATCCGTCATCCGAGGATTAAACTCTGTTTACCACCTTCATGGCAAAACCAGTGTGCTAATTTTTGTTTTGACGGCGGCCATGTTGTTCCGAGCCAGCGTAATTGTAGCTAGGTGGAAAATGAGCATCTATGTATTAAGTGCATGCGATTTTGTTCTGTTTGCAGGACTGGTTTTCGCGTCAACAGTTGGTGATGCTGGTATTGTTCATCAACATCTCTCTGGCCATAATGTTCTTCAAATTGCTGACGTAGTACTTGCTGGAAGCCTGCTCGTCAGGCATTTGCCTAAGCCTAACCTCAATTTAGTCGTCTGACAAAACCCGAACCGAACTTAGCCGAGCCGAGCCGAATACCATTCGTTTTCGAATGGCTCGGCAATAACGTTGCTATGCCGACGTTTTTCTTTTTTTAATAAAAAGCTGTTTTAGCTACTTTTAATAAATAAAAATACTATATTATGAAGCTAGACGAATATTCTACAAATACAATTGTATTAATTAGTGTAACATATTTTTACACAAAGGTATCATGATTGACTTTTAGAATTGTCTATATCGAATCATATTATTACGTTGCTGGATATATAATATTTATTATAATAATAATTTTAATTTTCTAGTTATCCTATATTTGTTGTTATAGTTATTGTCGAATGTTTTACCAGTAATAATACCTGAAACGCTATTGTTTACAGTCACATTCTATAGAGAGTAGCGTTTTTATTATTGCTGGTCATATATTAGTATGTTTTGCTGTTGAATTTTTATCATTATAACGTGTGTATGTATCATGCTGCTTAATGTACATACATATGTAAATATATATAGTCTATCCCCGCTGTACTATACCATAATAATTCTAATTAATTATTGTAATGATGATAGTTTATGATATTTTGTCTAAAGTTCTAGATATTGTTGGAAATTCATTCTGCATCATTGTCGCCATTGTAGAGCATATCATGTTTGGTTCACTTCATTTGGTGCCCGGAAAATTCTTTGGGGATTCTTCGCCAGAATTTCTTTGTGAGAAAGTTTGTTGTTATTCGTTTATATTTCTGATTTTTCTGTTGCCCTGTAAGCAGAGATTTTTGTTGCATGTCTTCAAAAAGGGCATATTATAATAACACATTATTTATTTTTAAAAATTGCAAAGTAGTAATAATTGCAATATTACAATAAACAGCTAAAAATTGTACGATGGTTGATTAAAACATTTGGCACATTTTCTAAAGCAGTCTAACAACAGATTAAATAAACTTAAATGTACATAGTTATTGATGTTTATGAAGTTATTTGTTTTTTTTCAAAAAGACGCCCGAATTTATTAAGAAAAATGGCTAAAAATTAAAGATATCACTGTTTATAGGTTAGGTTAGAACGAAAGTTTTTTGTTGGGATAAACTGAATTGCTTGGCGAAGATTTTTTTTCTTTGAAGAATATTTTGTGCACCACATTTTTCATTGCAGTATGCTGTGCAGAATGAATTTGCTTCCTAGGATAGGGGTTGAGATCGAGCCGTCAGGGAGTGGGTTTGTGGGTTTAGGGTTTGTTTGGGTAGCAGACGGCGGTGCTCGTTGATGATGCAGAGGTGCCTATACATTGGGAGCAATCACATCGAAGTGTCAATGTAACGGTCTTTCTTTTTTCCTGTCAAATTTAACGCTTTCTCTTGCAGGCAGGAGGACGAATTTTTTTCTCATTTTCAAACAAAGAACGACAAAATTTAACCATGAAATTATTTATAAATTAGTGTATAACAATGCTATATTTTTTATTGTCCCCTTGCTTGGAAAGCACTTGTGTTCAGGTTCAGAATTTTTTTAATTCTCACATTGTCTAGAATATTTCTATTCGATAGCATATTTTTCTCTCTATTTTCCACTGTGACAGAATAAATTTTAAAATTAACGAACAAAAAAATTGTTTGTTTTAATAATATATTTATAAGAGTTCTATATAATATTTATTATAAATCTTTTTCCATCTATCTTGTATATTTTAATTTTAGTTCATATACATAACTGTTCATTTGCATTTTATATAACGAATTTTTAGCAAACATGAACTTACTTTCCCTCATATTGCTCGCTAAATAAAGATTCCACTGTGGGATGTTATGGAAGCTGTTTTAAATTTTGATAGCACCCCTAAAAATTACACTTGATTTTCGATTATTACATATTTTTTATAAATAAATTCCTGGTTAAATAAAACCGCCCCCAACAAAATTTGAAAGAACGAGCAAAACCAGCAAATTTATTACTATAATTTTCTTAATAGATTTTAATACTCAACAACCTAATATAATATATTTATAAACATAATATAAAGACAATTTTATATATATAATAAATCTACCGAATGGGAGTGCAGAACGGCTGGTCACGTGATGTTGGTTTCGCTCGTTCTTTCAAACAAATCCAATTAGTTTCCTTTCGTCAGAGAGCACAAAACAATTCGGCGAGATTTTACGACAGTTGATATTGTTGTTAATTTTATTTCGAATATTTGAATGTATATGTTAGTTTGTTGGTATAATACGATGGTATATACATGAAGTCGCAGTTAGCACTTATATTACAAACTGATTCTTGTTAAACGTTACCTGAGACGTACTTTTACTCTGCGTGCCTTGTCAATAACTGTAATAAGAGATATTCATTTGACGTTTGTATTTCGTGCAAACTGTGCGTTTTGTATAAACTCATTGAATTTCTAGATTTATATTCTTAAAATTCGATTGCCTGATGTTTGTATTTCAAAGTGGCAGCAATTACTTCATCAATAAACAGGACTGAATATATTCATCTATCGATTTTTCCTATCCACTCCTACCCATAAAATAAACTCTACTAAATCAACAGTAGCTCCATAAATTATATGGACAATTTAAATGGCATAACCCCAGAAACCTGATTACTGCGCAAAAATATGAAATATAGGCACTTATATAAAAAATCATAAAATCAGCTACAATAGAACCATTTTTACTTCCTTGTACAAAGTAAATAGGAAGTATTGTATTCGCGAAAAATTTCGGTTTCCAGATTTCAACGAAAATATCCATTTTGGCCATCCCTCAATCCATTCTGACTAATTTCGTCGTGACGTCTGTACGTACGTATCTCGCATAACTCAAAAACGGTAAGCCGTAGAAAGTTGAAATTTTGTACTTCTATAACATCTAGTTGTGCACCTCCCTTTTTGGTCATTACATAATTTCCAGAAAAGGTACTTTATTTGAAGCCTATAATAGATTTTAATGAAAAACTATATTAAAATATAATCCAAAACTTTTCAAATTTAGTATATGACTTTTATATCAATTGGAATAACATAGCAGAAGTTGGTTAAAACAGGCTAACCGGAAGTGATATATTACCTGAAGTTGTTAACAGTTTTTCTTGAATAAAATGGTTTCATTTTGATTTTAGAAATAAATGCTTCAAATAAGAGTTTAAGCGAATTAAATTCTGCGTCTAGCACATCAAGTATTATTAAATTAGCCCTTTGTATAAGCGAGATATGTAAATTTAAAACATATACTTTTTGATTTTTGTAATGAAGCTTGCTATGGATTAGGACAAAAAATAACAAAAAAATAAAAATAGATGTTAATGTCAAATTACGTCAAACACGTGCAATTTTATAATTGAGTCTATACTTCATCTTCATATTGGTCTTGCGTACAAATTAAAACAATTATTAATGATTTTTTTTAATATTATATTTTTAAAAAACTATATTAAAACTTCTGTGACATCATCTCTGCGCGAGAAAGCGCGCAAGTGACGTCGCAAAAGTTTTGATGGCGTTTTTGTCGTATTCTATAACAAATTTTAAAAATATGATTATTTTATTTTTTAACTATATAAAGAATATATGCATTAATATTTTCTCTAAATTTGAACAAGATCACATACCCCAACGTAATGTGTACTTTCAATAAAACGACTCTACATATTTTCTAAACCTAAACTAAACTGCAAATGTTTACCTACTTTAAATATTTCAACTAAATAAACAATTTATTTTGATAAGGATTAGTAATTACTATAAAAATGACAAATTTAAACACGCTTATTGTTGGCTCGCTTTTAAAAATAGGTAGGTAGTATGCTCTCAAGAATTTTTCTGTAATTGTTATAATGCTCAACTATTCCATTATTATATCGCGTAAGGCGATCAACAATTCCAAAGACTGAAATTCTTTAACAATTTCATAGACTGAAATTCTTTAACAATTTCATGACTTTCCGTGATGAAATTTATTTTTTTCCTTTCACTACATTTCATATATTTAATGTAATATAAATATTGTTTCTAGGTACATTTTGATCTTATAGTTTACATGATTTTCTAAGCAAGACAAAAGTTTTTGGATAAAAAAAAATGAGGGCTAGGGACCATTCGAAATAATAATTTCGATGGTTAAAATAAAATAAGACATAAATGAGATGAAAAAAGATTAAGAAAATACGTATATCATTAAAATTGTCTATAAATTTAATACTTAATTACATTTTAAAGAAAATTTGATGTTTCAAAAAAATAGTTTCAATTATGTAACCCGCGATGAATATTATAGGAGCGCAATTAGGTTTTCTGCCTATAATTGTGTGTCTTCAACCAGAACAAAAGACGCATTTCGCTTTTTTGGAGCACCATACTGATGAGTTCCAATAAGAGCGAGATGCGTTTGTGGTTCTGGTTGAAGGCAAAGACACGACACAATATTAGAGTGAAAAACTGATTGTGTCCCCGGGTTACATAATTGAAACTATTTTTTTGAAACATTAATATAATATCATTAAAAAATTCAAGTATAGAAGTATTCGAATCCGAATAATATATTCTTATCATTTAAACAAGTCATGTGTAATTATAAGAACAATTATTTACGAGCCCTTATCAGAAAATTATAAATAACAACTTTCATTTTAATAACTGAATTCTTTCTTTCTTACATACAATAAAGTCTACAAAGAAAACTCTTGTATTAAAAAATATACAAAATATGAGAGCTCATTGCTCTCTCTATTTCTTTTCAAAATAACATCTAGTGCTCTAAGTTTCGACATACGTTGTTGACGTGGAAATCTGACAGTGACATTACGGGTAAACATTTGGTGCGGTTTATTTCTTTATAGTTTGTAGACGTTACATTATGTATTAACATGAGCACTTCAAATATCATAGATAAATTAAGACGTTTCGATGCGTATCCCAAAACTTTGGAGGACTTTAGGATAAAAACATATGAAGGTGCAGCAGGTTTGTAAAACAGAATTTATAACCTCAAATCAGGTATCTTGTAAAATTTTTAATTTATTGTATTGTTTTTTGTTCTAGTTACAATCGTTAGCGCGTGTATTATGGCAATGCTTTTCGCGCTAGAATTAAATGATTATTTATCGCCTAATATAACTGAAGAATTATTTGTTGATACTTCTAGAAGTCCTAGTATGAATATAAATTTAGATCTGGTATTTCCTAGGATATCTTGTGATTGTAAGTATTTTATACAACATAACAACAGCAATAACGAATGCTATTATAAATGATATAAATTAAAATCAATGTTTTCATTCAATATTTTAGTTTTGGCATTAGATGCTATGGATTCTTCGGGAGAACAACATTTAATGTTACAGCACAAAATATATAAAAGGCGACTTGATTCAGAAGGTAAAGAATTAGAAGAGCCTAAACAAGAAGGTATATATTTTTTCAATTATACATTTCATATCCATTACTAAATTTCTTTTTTTTTCAGATATCATCTTAACAGGAAAAGAGGTAAAACAAATACAAATCACAGTAATCTTTAACTTTCTAACGTTCTTTTGTTTCTCAGCTAGCAGTTCTACCCCAAAACAAAACAGAGTGTGGTAGTTGTTATGGTGCTAACATAACCCCAGATCAGTAAATATAAAAAAAAATTATGGGACAAACTTATAATATTAAACTTTTAGATGTTGCAACACTTGTGAAGAAGTAAAAGAGGCATATAGGCAAAGAAAATGGGCTTTTCCGGACCCAGAAAATATTACGCAGTGTAAAGATGAACATTACTCTGATAAACTTAAAAACGCATTTTCGGAGGGGTGCCAGATTTATGGCTCTCTTTTAGTCAATAGGGTCAGTGAGATTTTGCCATCTCTAAAGATTGTTATTTAATTTTTCTATCTATAGGTGAGTGGGAGCTTCCATGTAGCTCCAGGACAGAGTTTTTCCATAAACCACGTTCACGTACACGATGTCCAACCGTTTTCATCAAGCGCCTTTAACACATCTCATAAAATAAAACATCTCTCTTTTGGCCTCAACATAGAAAATGCGAAAACAAATCCTTTAGACAATACGTATGTACTAGCAGAAGAAGGTAAGCAACAAAACAATTCATAATCGAATATATATTACACGGGTATTACATAACGTAAGATACAAAAATGAAGTCGGTTAAGTAACATCCAGTTACCTGATTTTCAGCTTAGTTAAACTGAATTATAAATGATGATTTACAAACTACATAACATAGTAAAATCAGTCAGTTTTTTAGCATCTTAGGCCGGAACCAATAGCTAAAAATGTTCCGAAAGATCCACCTCCTTGTAACATTGTTTTTCCCACTGCGTTTATTAATTCTCTGTTTCTGTACCCTCCTCTAAAAATGAACATTTATTTTCGTAACATCTCAACTTTACAGACGGTATTTCTTTACCGTATAGCACTGAATCCTCCAAAGAGTGCTCCACTCGCCATTCCAACACAAAATCCTAGCATGAACCCCATTTTCATTTTATCGAAACAAGAGGGGCCTTGTTGATAATAACCTCCGGGCACTGCAGGCATTGTGAACGCTGCCAAGAAAATGAAATTTAAAACCTAACCTATAAGTACTTTGCATCATGCATAAAGTACACAATGAGTTTTGTATATGAAGGAATTGTGATATTCCTGTACTTACATTTTGAGCAATACTGACTAATTTTGGGTATAAATTGACTATTATAAATATTTTTTCTTAAAATTTTGCTTTAAAATACGTCGGACAGTGACGTATCTTTGACATTGAACTGAACGATACGAAATAAACGCCATCTTGGATTCAGCCACGTTTTCTAAATTTATTTTTATAAAACATTTTATATCCTATTTAAATTACAGTATATAATTGATTTATAAATAATTATGTTAAATAATTATTTGTAAATTATTATATTTGCATAATTTTTGTACCATTTATGTCTTTATACAGGCTTATTAAAGTAATATCGGCTCAATGGTCTAGGGGTATGATTCTCGCTTTGGGTGCGAGAGGTCCCGGGTTCAAATCCCGGTTGAGCCCATGTTTTTATTTTTTTTTATAATAAAATTTTTATAATTTTAGGAGCAATGATGTTTCAATATCATATAAAAATTGTCCCTACAGCCTATGTGAGGCATAATGGTTCAATGGTATCCACAAATCAATTTTCTGTAACACGACACCATAAAACAATTTCGATTATAAATGGAGAATCCGGCATGCCCGGTGCTTTTTTCAGCTATGAGTTATCGCCTTTGATGGTGAAATACACGGAAACAAAAAAGTAAGGTTATATTTTGTGATGTTTCATAATTTTTCAATATTTTTTTTTTCAGGTCTTTCGGACATTTTCTCACAAACGTTTGTGCTATTATAGGTGGTGTTTACACAGTAGCAGGTCTTATAGATTCCCTTTTATATCATTCGATAAAAGTAATTAAAAAGAAAATAGAACTGGGGAAAGTAAATTAAATCACAAGTATTTTTCTATAGTATTTTATTCACAATGATTTGAGAAAAGCGTTATAAGCCTGTACAGATGACTTAGCTACATTAGCACAAAATTCAGCATCAGTTCCTTTGACAAGTTGTTCTAGAGATACATAGTTTTCTTTTTTTGGATCATATTGAGCCCTACCTAATTGTTGTAGAAAATTATGCCGGTTTTGAATGCGGAATCGCCTACTTGTGAATATTTTCGGCATTTTTACTATTTGTTCATGGGATAAGTTCATTGTATTGTGAAGATAGTCGAAACGTTCCAAAATTGACTTTTGACCTGGAAGTTTTCATTTTGATAAGTTCACACTTTTTTTTAATATAGAAAAACAAAAAAGTAGATTTTATGTAGACTCAACAATTTATTTTTTCAAGTATACATATCATTCCGTTCAGACTATAATTTCAAAATTTGTATATTTTCTTTGTTTAATTAAGATATAGTTTTAAATTTATCAGATCTGTTTTAAATATTTACCAGTATTGTTTGTTTTATTTAAATATTTATAAACTACAAATATATTTAGTTGATTTTACGAATTTATTTTACTTACTCATCATCCATAATTTTGGAACATCAAACAATAATTTTTTCATTTGCTGATCTTCAAATCCGAACTCTTCTTTTACTGTAAATGTGTTTAACTTTATGCTTTCCATGTTTCTTGTGATTAACTTTGGCTGTTTTGTTGTTACTATTCTTACTTCTTGTCCTGTTAAACTAAAAGTTTTCTGGAAATGTCCTAAACGGCTGTCAATTCTTTTTGTACTAAAATTCAAAATATACGTTTATATTTATTCTTATTAAAATATTCTTCTTTCTACCTGAACATTAACCAATATGGATTCTTTGTTACTATTCTAGTAATCATTGTTTCGTTAAATTGTTTTGATTGTAAATAATGTATTCTTATTATAAGATTGTCTATGTCTTCTTGAAAAATATATGGATTTGTTGTTATAAATGGTCCTAATTCATCTGCTGTTACTCCTAAGTCGTGTAAGAAAAATATATAGGGTTTCATATCTTTTTCGAAATCTAATTTCATTATAAATTCAGGTGCTGCCTTTTTCTTTTCTATTCTATGCAAATCTACACCTAAATCTACTAATTTTTGTAATGTTTCTGATTTATTTATATAAGCCGCAAAATTAAATGTTGGTTTTACATATGGTCCTATATACGAAATATCTTCAGATAATGGTTTTAATATATTTTCCCTTTCGACTAATTTTAATTCTTTAATTTCTGATTCAAAATCTATTTCACCGTCAACTATTTTTGGAAGTTTTTGTACTGAATCTTTTTTTATAATGATACTACTTTGTCGACGCAAAATTTTATTTATTATATGTTTATTATTACTACTTGTTAATATTATTGCAAAGTTTTGTATTTTATTCATTTTTGCAACACAAAATACTGAATTGAGGTTAGGTGTTGAAATTGAACCTATCTTTTAATACCACGTGTTGAAACAGGAAAATGAAAATAATGAATGTTGTAATAATGAACAGTTTTACAACATTAATAATAGGGTTTATAATGATATATTATTTATGAAATAAAGCAATAGATTTCTTTGTTTAGTTACGTTTTATAAACGTCATTCTGTATTGTTTTATACATCAAAAATTGATACTTATCAACAATGGATTTATATAATCATGCACTGATATTTTCTTAAGTGTCACTAAATATTATATAGTACTTTTATAATCATATAGCGAATTGTATGAAATCTAATCGTTACAAAACTGAGTAAGAAAAACATTACTCGTTAGAGACGGCGCGGTAGTTTTCTATTGGTTTCAGAATCGCACGCAGACGTCTGTGGGCCGTCAAAGTCATTTAACCTACGAAACTATGAACTGATTTTGTTGCATTACGTGAACTAGAGATCTTTTAAACTCTTTCTATTTTTAACGTTTGCTAGACTATGTGCTTGCTTAAATTACCAAATAGTAGATTAAATTTGAAATATTGTTTGTGTGATTAAATTAATAATGAGTAGACAATCCCTTAAAATTAGAAGTGACTCGGAGAGTATTGATAGTTTTTCTTCAATTAATGAAAGACCGGTGGATGCTATTTCGCTAGAATTTTTCTATAGGCCGCATACTATTACTTTATTGTTGATTGTTATTGCAGCAGTCATATACACGGCGTTTATAAGGTAAGAATTATTTTATTATTTATTTTAACACGTGATATATTTAAAAGACTTGCTGATTTATGACGTCAGTTAATATAAACTCTATCGCGCGATTATTACTAACTCATTTCGGTAATGTTCACACATTAATTTTTGTAGAGATGAAACAAATATACAAGACAACATATGGGCTGGTATGCTCTGTGTGGTGTTTTTCTTTCTTATAGTATCGGTCTTAGCATTTCCCAATGGACCATTTACAAGACCGCATCCGGCTGTTTGGAGGATAGTATTTGGACTTAGTGTTTTGTATCAGTTAGGATTGTTGTTTTTACTATTTCAAAATTATAAAACGATTAATGGTATTCTAGTATGGTTAGATCCAAAACTGAAACACTTCCATATCGACATGGACAAAGTAATTAATAAAAGATTATGTAGTTTTCGTTTTATTAATGTTTTCCTATGTAGGAGTATGGAGTGAATTGCTCAGATATAACATTCGAAAAAGTCTGGAGTCACCTGGACGTTTTCGCATGGGGCCACTTTTTGGGCTGGATGTTCAAGGCAGTATTAATAAGACACATGGGAATCTTATGGGCTATAAGTGCCATGTGGGAAGTTACTGAAATTGCGTTTGCTCACTTACTGCCAAATTTTGTTGAATGTTGGTGGGATGCTTTGATATTAGATGTAATAGTTTGTAATGGATTAGGGATTTGGTGCGGCCTCAAAATTTGCAAAATACTGGAAATGCGCGAGTACAAATGGGCCAGCATTCGGTGAGTTTAAGTATTGCAACATTTTTTCCAACAATGGGGTATTCTAATAATTTTTTATTTTCTGAAACTTTCACATTTGTCTATTAGGTATAAATCTAAAATTTGTAGTTCCATTTGATTTAATTTGAGCGAGATATGAATTATTAAATTCATATTCTCTCAAATTTGAATTTTACCGGATGTGACATAGGAGGAGATGGTGACATTTAAGAATAAACACACAAAGTTTAATAAAACTAACACGAACAAGACAGTTAATGTGATGTCAATGATAGAAATACTGATTACTGTTAATAGGACGGTTATATGTACAAAATTTGTTAGAAATATCATCCGTTACTCGTACGTCACAAACCACGTGATACCCTTTTGGCGCCAAAATAAATTACAGGAAAACTCATGCTAGAAAAAATAAATTTTGATTTTTTAAAAAAATTATTCGGTTATTGTTTAGCTGTCTAGCATAATATACAATGTTGTAACATTAATTTTACTACATTAGAATACCCCATTCAAACAAACTTAGGTTTATGTTTCTGTCTGTGGATCTGTGGATAGATGTATCTTCAGAAGATTTTGAATAAAAAGTTTGTTTGATTTATAAATTACGAATTATGAAATTTATTTGCAACTATTTTCTCCAATATTTCAATTCCTCTTTAGTGATATCCATTCAACAACAGGCAAAATAAAGAGAGCAGTTTTGCAGTTTACTCCTGGTAGCTGGACTCACGTACGATGGCTAGACCCAAAATGTACGTACATGCGTTTTCTTGCCATGTGCCAGCTGGTAATTTTTTGGCAAGTATCCGAACTAAACACATTCTTCTTGAAGCATATTTTCGAAATGCCTCCTTCTCATCCATTTGTAATTGGTCGATTGATACTCATAGGTGTTATAGTTGCACCGTCCGTAAGGTAATGATCAATTAACATTTATTTATTTATTTTTAATTATACGTTTATTTTTCAGGCAGTATTACAGCTATGTGACTGATACTCAATGTAAGAGAGTGGGTACCCAATGTTGGGTATACGGTGCTATTATGTTTACAGAAGCAATGCTTTGTTTCAAAAATGGAAGAGAGTTATTCGAAAGGACGCAGGCCATAAATATTATTGTTTGGCTGTTGATACAGATGGTGGTATCAGTTATTTGCGTGTATGGTTGCGTGTTATGGCATAAGTATTTCCAGGTACACAAAATATCATTATTTATAAGTATTAGTTATTAAATTTTAAATCAGGGCAAGAAACTGTTTTTTGAGAGAAAATGTAATATCTATAACCAGTGGTTCTCATAATACGGGATTTTTAAAATTTTAAGTGGGAACATATTTTTTATTTGCTTATTCGTCAGCGAATTTAATTCTGAATTCAGTGATATAATATTTGCATATAGGTATGTATATCGATTTCTCTTGAGAAAAATGCATTGTTATATGAGTTCTAAAAATGGAATAAATGAATTGAATGTTTTTTTTTTTACATAGAATTAAGATAGCGAAGAAAGAAATACGTGAATATTTTGTTATTGATTATATTTATTAAATGTCACGTATTTCTCTCATGGCTGTCTCATGGCAATTTAATTGTAAGTAAAAAAAATCTTTGCATATAACAATCATATTTAAATAAATTTATATATATATATATATATATATATATATATATATATATATATATATATATATATGTATTTTTTTTTCAAACTAATTATTGTTAGGCTATGAAAATATTATATCATTGAATTAAATATTAAATTTTCTAATGAATAAGAAAAAAAATATATATATGTTCTTATTTAAAATAAAAAAGTTTGGTTCTGTATATAGAAAAAAAACTGGTATATTTTTTAAAATGTTCTTTGCATTAGTCCGTTATTATAGAGTTTTTTGCCAATTTAACCTTCTTTGTAGCTCTTTTATGTAGTTTCCGAGATAGTAATGGTAGGCCCTTTTAAAATGAACACCCTCTCTATCTTTCATGTTCTTTACGAAATGATATTTATATAAAAACTACTAGTTACAAATAATTTATTTTGGCACGAAAGTCCTATGAAGTAATCCAACAATTTTTCGAAACTATTTTATATATTTCGAACGTCGTATTGATACAGTTTAATTTATTTTAGAGTGAAGCCGAGACCTCTAGAGAAAATTCCCCCATGAAAGAACCAAAGCGAAAGAAGTTAATAGTGAATAAAGGTAAAGCTAAAAATAAAGTATTGTTTTCTATGTCTATATTTATTTCTACATTGCAGGTGATACGTTCAATTCTCAAGTGCCATTGAATATTGCCAATTCAGATATCAAAAAACAAAATTAGATCCGGCAAGTACCTACAGTTTTTTTCCACCCACCTGATTTTGTAGCCAACTACAAAATTTACATGTCATGTTACATGTGAGAAAAATGCATTTATTGTTTGTTCCTGTAAATATTTCTATTTGAAATCGTAGTTACCAAGATTCAGATTTAATTATATCTACGAAAAAATTATATAAATGATTTTAGTGTACTAGTCTACAATATTTTTGTATCAACAAACTTCTAGTCTTGAAGTTAAGTGAGAACTTGATATCAAAATTTTGTACGCATTTTTGGTGTTTTAGCAATTCACTGCAGGCAGCCTAGCTATTTGAAATTATGCTCAATTTTCACTAGGTGTAGTTTAATTTCAAATAAACGCTGTTTTGTTATGGCAGTGAAGGAAATCAATGTTTGAATGTGTGTATTGTGAAGTACGCAATAATGTCAACAGCGATTTTTAGTTAATTTTATTTATATAAAGTTACTGGTTGATGTTGATTTATTATTTAAACATCTTTGAATTATATTAATTTGCCAGTACCTTAATATTACAATTTTGAATTCTGTATTTGCAACAGAAATCAAGTTTTATAGTATAATTTAAACAATTTTTTGTTTTCTTTTATATATTCCCAATGTATCTCAATTTTGTCAATATATTCCTACTATTGTTATATATTTCTTTTGTTAATAATAAATTATGGGAATTAAAAGTTATTTTATTTCTTATATTTTCAGTTTTGAAATGCGCGCGTTTAGATACGTGTTCGCAATGCGCATGTCCTACCGCATCACATCGATTTCAGTGGATGAAAATAAAAGTTTTTAGCACGTATTCATGGAAATATCGCTCTTAAAAAATCGTTACTTTAACTAAAATATTTCTAGATTTGTTCGATAAGTTATACATTGTTTCAAACAACGTATATGCGTACATATTTTAACTTTATAACATAACGGAAGATTTATTATGGGCAAGACCTATATCTTCCTTCGATAACAATAACGAAGTTGCACTATAGTATTAAAAAAAGTAATACAAAATTCAAAATTATTCGTACATCCCGGTTATCGTTCTCTTTATACAAATTTCTATTTTTTCTTCCCTTACAATTAACCGGTTACAAGAGCATACTGTTTAACCAACTTAAGTACCACCATCAACAAGTTGTAAATTCTTTTCATAAAACCTTGCTTGTGAAGGTCAGGGTTAGCATCATCCGTCAACCTCACTACCTGACTGTTGTACTGGAGACTAGAGTGTTGTGTGTTGTGTTTAGCATCCCGGTTCCCGGTAATCCTCTGTCCCGTGACACGCACAGTGCGTCTAGCGTCCGGACGAGGGTGGGGCGTCCACGACTCGGGGAAGTGGGCGTTACCGGTCGCCGACCCCCGCCCAACCCGGCCTGCTCACCACGTGGAGAGAGTTGAATACGACAACGTGCTGTTGCTATCGTTACTCGCCCGCCAAAAACAAGACACCGTAAACATTTATTGTACCAGTAGCCATCATTAAGCAAATATTCTACCCAGTTATCATATTCCATTTGCAGCCAAATTAAGAATATTGAATTTTTTTATTATTGTTATTGTTTCCCGCCAATATTTTTTTCTATTAACATCTTAGAATCTTTTAAAATTTACACAACCTGTATTGTTAATCGTTGTAATTTCCTACATTTAATTATATTTTTTTACACTTGTTTTTTTAAAGATAACATTACATGTGACATTTGAAATTTTATTATAATAATTGTTAGAACTATATATCTTTTGTATACCTAATCATCAAAATACCTGCATTCCAATTCTTCTACACTAGAGAATTATTCGTACCATTTACTATTTGTTCTAACAAGTTCTCGCTAAACTTTATTAACTTTCCACAGGTCAGATTATTGTTTGCATAGTTCATTATGTCGTTAATGCTTGTAAAAACTGCAAACATACATACATACATAAAATCACGCATTTCCCACTTAGTGAGTTAGCACAAACCCGAAAGAATAACAATAACATCATCCAAAAACAAACATACTCTCGTTTATCTCTCCATTTACTTTAAAATTAATTTGCAAGCTTGATGCCGGTCAGTGTCGATATCATTGTCTATGTTAATGCATGTACGCTATACGCTAAATAGAGATTATACAGTATGAGGGTCAGTGTAATGAGATATATTGAAGGGCGGTGAAATTTCGAGGAGTATGCGGAGGCCTGCCCCTCACTAATGCCACAGCCCTGAAGGCAATGCAAGAACCAGAGCTAAATCACGTGTTGCTTGTACTCACGTGCTGTTGACCTTTTCGCTATAGTAGTACAATTTACCTTGTTCTCATTATCTTATCACTATTTCGAAGTTTTTTAAAGTTTTGGCGCCAAGTTTATTTATAACTCTAGCTTGACCTTGACAAAAAGTATTAGTGTTTGTTGCGTTTTTTAACAGTGACATTATAGGTGGAGTCTTAATGGTTAGATTGTGAGTGGCTTGGAGGTCTTTTGTGTTTCCCAGCGGGTGTGAATATCCCCGTGGGTAGGTTTGTGGAGGTAAGGCACGTTGCTAAAGCTGTGGGGATTCGTACTTGCGCAGTAGAGGACGGAGGCTAACCCGCGCAGCTGCCAACACGCCAGGCCCACATCTGCCAATCGGCGCATCCGTGGTCGGTGCTACTATTTCGTATTCACGCCCAAGCACCACCGAAACACGAATATTCCCTTTGATTAGAAGATCGGGTATAGCATGTGCATAGTGCAACGTAGAGTGATGAGTGAAGATTAGCGCCATTGAAAATTTCTATTCCCCGTGTGTATTGTATCGATTGCGTGGCCTCGCGATGTGCTACGGCTGTGGCGTGCCTTGTGGCTGTGATGGTGAAGTGTTCGGCTGAATAATGTCCGCAGCCTCTGCCAACAAAACTAAGGAGTACTCGGATTCAGCGCCTCAGGTGAGTTGCAGACAAGTTGGCTTTGCTTGGGGCTTGGTGCCAAGTTTGGGCCGGGCGTGGGATGTGGGTGTTCCTTTGTCTCGCATGTCGTAGATAGGTTGTTCCGATAAAGCCCACCCATTGAATTACACTTTCTTTGGTACGCGAGCATGAACTCTCCTCTGGACCCGGGGTGTACTGCAGGGAGGATCGGTGGGATAGTGCTATTTTCTTTATCCCCTCCTCTACACAATAAACTATATCTTCCACGCTCCAGCTTCTAACTCATTTTATTTTCTAAAATGCAAGATATCTCTTGTCTCAAGAAACCAACGATTTGACATCTTCAGAGTAAAAAAAATAAACTTGTGAACGAAGTAACAACAAAAATTATAACTGTTACCTATAGAAGGCAAACCCATGATTATGATAAATTTTGCATTATATCCATCACACCTATGCATCAGTCTTGCGTTAATAGATCTATCGTCTAGTCTAGCCAATACATTTTACACTAAACACTTCAAAAATATAATTATGTTTTATTTAATTCTTTTTTTTTGTTAGCTGTATAAAGCAGGATCCCATTTTTCTTGCTGCCTTTCTAATTCAATTTTTTGTTACCAGTACTTGCTACAAAAAATTATCCGATAGTTCCGCGTCAATTTTATTTATGACTATTTTTTATCTGCCGTTTAAACATGATCCCCGTATAATGGACCCGCTGTAACTTTGCGCATTGTTTCATACTTCAACTACATCCTCTTTAAGCGTCGACTCAGCAGTAGGTCATTAATTGTGCACCTGTATCCCCGGATCACATCTGAATAATGTAATTCAAGTAACGTATTGCACAGCTGTCGCTTCGCATTTCCGAATTCGATTGTTAGAATTAGTTGACTAAATTGAGACATGAAGTTTGCTTAAATAATTACGAATTCAAGAGACCTGCTTTCAAAATATTTTATGAAGAAAATAATTGTTTGAGTCGTTTGTATTCCTTTCAGATGTTTACGCATTTTATTCTTGTTTTTTATACCATAGTATTATACTAAATTAACGCGGTTCAGTTTTTTTAAAATAATTTATACACTGATGTAAAAAATATTTATGAATAATACAGAATTCTTTATATTATTGTTTATGGTTTGTGGATTTCTGTAATGCATGCTTATATACTTAAATATTTTTGTTATTTCAAATTGTACTTTACTTTGTTCTTAGTAGTCATTTATATGTTATTATTTTTATGCTCAAATTACTGTTTACATATGTTTCTTTTTATATAAAGTCTAATAAAAACATTATAGTCTGGTATATTATACGACAAACATACACGCTTAAACTATACATGTATGAAGTGATAAAATACAAATTCCTTTATAAATTGTTAGTAGTATTTTTTTGTTGTTTGATATTATACGACTAGGGCATAATTTTATATTCATATAAAATGTGATATTCACTGAATATGAATAAAGTATTGATGTATATTTTTATACATAAAATAAAATTTAATTATTTTTGTTGTATAATTTTTTTCTGCATATATATATTGTAATGATTTTTCAAATTTTATTTATATTTTATTTTCTAAATAATATAAAATGTTTATCTCGATTAACACCTCTGACATGGTATGATCGTATCGTTTTATTGGTTTTTGTTACAATTAAGTTATTCTTTTTTAACGTTTGTTTCTTTTTTTACTGTTTGGTTTTATCTTCTTCTCACTGTACATTTCAGTTTCTTTGCGACGCACGTTTTCCTGTCATCTTGTCGTTTTCTATTTTTGTTGTCATTTCTTCATTAATAAAAATTTTTCTCTTTTTGCCAGGTTTGGTTTTTGTGTTTTTCTATTTATACTTAATCATTTTTCAAGATGCTTTTGATACATTTATTTATTCACACCGTTTTTCGATACAGCATCCCTTACAGTATTCTTGTATTATTTGTTTCAAATTGGAATTTTTAAGGATTTCTCTTTTTTCAACTTATTTTTTATATTTCTTCAAAGCCGAGTTCAAAGCACAATCAACTAGATCCTTCACTACTTATTGCTTTTTAAATATTTAATTTAATTTTTCCACAATGATTTCAAATTTGTTCTTATATTTTACAAAATTATAGTTGTATGGAACAAATTTCAAAATAACACTTATTTTATATTTATTTTTATTTATATTCTAAAGAATAAATATATTTTTTGCAGTTTTCAAAATGTATTTGAATGGAATGTAGGAAAAACAACAAATATAGTTATTAAAATATGTTTTAAAACAAAATAATCTCACATTTTTATATTACTGATACATGGTTTCTGTCTGTCTAGTTTATAGAATCCAAATATCGCACAAAATGAGAATTTACATTATATGTCTTATCTGTTTCTGCCACATTATTACCTACAGAAGATTCAATCCAGATTCAGTCCCCTTTTTATTGCTTTTCTGTCAGATTTCTCTTTTCTCTTTATAACACCCTCACCCTAGTCTTTATCATTTTTTCTCAGATCTTCACCGCTTAATTTTACTGCTTTTTACAAGATAGATTTTCTTTTGCTGAGTAGAAGTTTTTCTATCATTTTTCTCTCCTCGTCGCTATATTTATTATTCTTTCGATTGTATTTTACTCTTTTTCAAATTGTTTCCTTTCGTTTCTTCTCTAAAAACATTAATAAGCCTTCCTTCTTCTACTGCTTTTTGCCAGATAATTTTTCTTTCAGAGATTTCATGTTTTTTCTGCCATTTTTTAATTATTGCTAGGGTTTTATATACGTTTTCTTTTCTACATCCACATTTATAGACGGTCACATTAAAATTTGTGAAATACGTTAAAACTAAATGAGCTAGAAGCAGGAAACTTTTGGGTTAAAGTAGTCCCCTCCCTTAAAACTAATAAAATTACCCATTAACCGTAAAATTAATTTTACTAAAACTAAATACGTATTGACATGTTGAGTAATCTTGACTACTCTGTTTAACTTTCCCTTGTTGTACTACGGATGATGAGAACTTAGTTCTCGAAATACGTACTTAGTTTTAGTAAAATGAATTTTAAGGTTAAGGGGTAATTTTATTCGTTTTAGATATATTTAACCTTAGACTCCATCTATTTTTAATTTAGTCCTCTCCGTTCTCTTCATCATCAATGCACTCTTGAAGATGAATTTGCCATATATGGAAGGCATCACGTCATTCGTTTTCCGGAATGGAGTCAAAATACTCTCTAATGATAATGTCAATTGTTCTGAATTAAATTAGCGACCCCATCATTCTTTTTAAGGTTAAGGAATAACCGAGGGAAATACAAAAGTCACACAGTACAAGCAAGACAATAAGTTTATTTTAGATAAACTTAATTAATTTAAAATTTAAATAATGAGTGCGAAAATAGCAAAGTCTGGTTTTATTTTTCAGTGGATAAAAATGACAAAACAAAAGCTAGCTCCCTTATTCAAATTTCTGGAATCCTCCGAAATTAGGAAAGTCATAAAAGAAGGATTATAGAATTCATGAACGAATAACTTGATCTCGTTCAATCTCCATTCCTAGAATGTGCTGGGCGGTCTTTCTTAATGCTTTTATTTTTGTATAAATGATATAAAAACTACGTAGCTATATCCCATCATTTTTTTTTATTGCAAGATTGTAAGTATTGAATTTTATTTGTTTAACAGTTTTAATGTTTTATCGTGATCCTACAACATCTAGCTAGATGTTGCCATATTATTCATCAAAATATTTACAGAGCAGAGGATTTCCTGAAAATTTCGACTGTAGCCGAAATTCCGCTGTTATGGCAGAATTCAGTACTTATCAGAAGCAGAACTTCCTTTCATCACTATTTTATGTTATCATTACTTATTATTACAGTTTCAAAACACTGTATAGTGTTTTGAATCTGTGTTATTATGTAGTTGTGCCGAGCCGATCATATAAATTTCAACATGTTATAGTGTTACAATATTCTATTATCCATTTCGATGTACCAGCTACCAGCTGCACGTGAATCCTTTCCTGTCTCATATTATTTGCCATAAATAATATCCCTTATGGCGACTAGGTCCTTAATATCTAATTTTTTCGATATTACATATTTTTCTTTATACTTCACTACATTTCGCTATCATAAACACATCTGTCACTTCCAATGGTTGTAATAATCTCCCTGTTTACTGGGATGGAGCTTCATAATAAAATTCCAAATGAAACTATGCTGAATGCATTCTTCTTCAGATAAGCCACCTTTAAATTGTGGAAAATCAGACATCGACAATAATTCCGTCCCAATCTCATGACTCCTATTTTTGAAATAGAATGCAACTCGACTGCTTTACTTTTCGTTGGTGCATAACACTATTATGACTCCTCTGATCTCCTTTTTGCACATAGTTTGCTTCATTTTATTGCGGCTTGATACTTTCGCTGATTTTAAGACTTGCTTCTTTGTCTGTTTTATTTTCTATGTTGAGACTAATGTGCTCCTCTTAGGAGGGTGTAGTGCAGCAAGTGCCCACGCCGTCGCCGTTGGCGCTGCTGGCCGCGACGTGCAGCAAGATCGGCAGCGGTGTCGCCAGCGTGGCTTCCGAACAGCAGCAGCCGGCGCTCGCTTCCGTGGCGTCCGTCGCAGCGCAAGCAGCCGACCAGCAGCAGTACGGCATCGTCCTCAATCAGCTGCAGATGTCGGGGCAGCAAATTAAGTTCATCAAAAATGATGAGGGGCCTCCTCAGGTAATAAGAAGGAAACTCTATTGCCTAATAAACTGCACCATGAATGATCTATTCTGTCCGATTGACTTGGAAAATTGATTCTTTTTATGTAGGAAAATTGTAGTCACAGTATAGTCGATTTTTTTCTATTTTAGAAATTCTTTTACTTTTCTCTCTTTCTTATAGGTACAGGGGTAAGGCATATAGAAGCTCTTTTTTGAAGCCGAATAAAATAAAAAGTATAGCTGATTACTTGAAATTATGTTCTTTCATTATCTAAAAATAAATTTTGTCAATCAGCAATACTTTTTATTGTATTCACCTTCAAAAAAGGAAGTTGCTAGGCCCCAGCCTGTTTCTTAACTTAATGCAAGAATAACAACTATTCAATGACTGTCAACAATTTATAATTTTCAGAATAAGTGATTTAAAATCAACTAGAAACTTTCTGTGTTAATAATACACACACACAGAGAGAGAGAGAGTACCTTTCTGTGAAATTTGATATACTTCACTATTAATGTTGATTACAAATGTCAATTAATTCTGTAATTTGAACTGTCTAACACTATAAAACCATAAATTATTATAGCAATAAGTATATTCTTGTTTTATGACATGACATTAGTTCAATGGATGCCGATTCCTATAGCTTCCTTTACAGTTAAACTTTGGTTGTTCTTGTATATAAAAAATATAACGCGATTAGACAATCAATCTCATTTTGAAAATATAATATGTATAAGGATATTATTATATGGAAGGGAAGGATGTGGTTCGGACAGCCCGAGTTCGAATCCGAGCAACGTTAAACTTGATCCTTGTGGTGCTCTCTTTCCATGAGAGCTTTGAGAGCTCGGGAGTTGACGCCTAATAAACGCCCACAACGGTACAGATATGCGTACTTAATAATATAATCCTTACCGAAATGCAGAATATGCCATGATGATACATATTTTTTTATTATTCAAGTATTTTCCGTAAAATTTCCTGTATTTCCTTAAACCTTAAATAATATTTATAATTCCTAATAAATCTTTCACAGAGCAGTATTTTATAAAAATGTAAATTTATTTTATCCAACACCGACTCATAATATACTTGTTACTATGGTTATTTGAAATAACTAATGATGTACAACATTATTTTATTATTATTATCCGTGAGAGAAGATTTTAGAAGTCACGGAGGAATTATTACTAATTTTTGTGTTTGTTTTTAATATAAATAAAAAGCAATTTTACAAAATTATTTTATCATTGAAATAATTTAACGTTATATGAAACATATATTTAAATTAATATTAATATTTATGCTGAAATAGGTTACTTCTTTCAAATAATTCCCAATGACAGACAATAATTATTGCAGGAAACTTTTTTCAATAACAATTTGATAACAATATAACAAAACCATAACAACCATTCAACGGCTATTTTGTAATTTAAAATACATCAATTGATTTGTCAGTGTCAAATGATGAATGAAAACATAAAAATGATTTAAGAAGTTTTTAAAAAAGTGTTGGATAAAACGTTGTATTACATTCGTGTGGAATGTATATTAGTCACTAAAGAAAATTAGCCACTCTCCCTGCGGGCTACGTGGCTAAACTTTTTCTTTCGTGACTAATATTATACATTCCACACTCATATAATAAATAACTATTAAATATCGTGTTCGTACAAGCAAACATATCAATTGAAGTGAAGAAAATTATAAAATTAATGACCAAGAAAATAATAGTTGATAGCCGCTTTAATACCTAATAAATTTTATACAATTTGTTTTGGTCTTAAAATTCCGTTTTATATTCATTTTTTTAGTTTATAAACACTATTTTATAAGTTCGTTGAAAGTTTAATGAATGCATTACTTTATCTCTAGCTTTACTATGTTATATTTTTCAATTAATACGTGAGAAAATTCGTCATTGCCAAATAAAACAAAAAATTATAGGTATCATTATCCTCATCATGGACAATAGGTTTCAGAGGAAGTGCTGCCTCCACACCAGTATGTCCCGCGCCTTTATCTTCGTCCTCTCGTAATTCTTTCCCTCCGTGATGTTTGTTAACATTCCACTTCTCCTATGTATCTGTAGTAGTTTCGAATAGTATTCGCAAATTATTTTATCTAGACTACTGCTACATGGCCTCCCGACCAGGAAAGTTAATATTATGTTGCTATAGAAACAATAATATATGTTGTGGTTACGAAGTGAGTTTAGAAAAATAAATAACATTAATAACGTCAAAATTATTTCCCTAATTTTATAATCCTTTTTACAATTTAAATATTTGATAGAGTTATTTTTACACGTATGTTTCGATCAGTATATCACACATACAGATAGTATAGTAGTTATTTACAACTACTATATACAACTGCAATATAATTTTTTTAAGACCATGAAATGTTTCTAATCCATTTGACCTTTCTCTTTCTTATTTCTTTCAAAATTATTCTCTCTTTTCTAAACCTTCTCATTCCTTACTCTCCATTTCTCCATCCAATCTTCTCTAACCATCGCCCACACCACATTTCAAAACTTTCCAAATACTTTTTCTCCTATCTCAAGGTTCACGATTTGCATCTATCCATGTAACATATAACTACCCTGAATTTTCGTCATTTCTTATAGTCATACAATTTTTCGTACATGCTATTTTTTATTTGTTTCCCTTACTATTACATAATACTTTTTAGTAATACGCTGAAAAAATAGGGTGCGATTGTTCACCAAATGAGTATTTTAATTTTTAATTGTATGTTTCCGAAGGGTGCAAGTACGCTTATATATAAATTAATATATCGTTACGTATGTTACCTATATTGTTGATTACGGCAGTTTGCATTTCATAAACTTTGATAATATGAGGCCTTCTATTAAATACTTTTTTTGTAATTACCTCTTGCTCAAATCACAAATATTAATGTGTTTTATTTAAACGAGATACTGAGCGAGATATATTTTTTTAAATTACTATAAATTTTAAATTTAGTGGATGGAGTGGATATGACATGACGTAGATTTTCCTGATGATATTTACAAATATTTACATCGCTTTCTATGAATAAACCAGGCACACACTTGTAACTGACAGCTTAGAGCTTTCCAGGCCAACGAATTTTGAAGAAGTACTGCATATAAATTGTAGTACAATGATAAATTATACGAGGGTAGCACCGAAAGTTTCTGTAAACTATTGATAGAAAACAATCGTTAATGCAAGAAATCCATTCTTCCTGAGACACTTGAGAGACCATATTTTCGAAGGTTTCAACCGCTTCATTTGCACTTGTATATCGGAAAACCACACATTATTTCCTTTAATTTAGGAAATAGGAAGAAATCATAAAGTTCAAGGTCAGAATTGTATGGTGGGTGCTCCAGTAATTCCACCTTTGATTCTTTTAAATAGGCTTTAGTTTGTGCAGCAGTATGTGAGGATGCATTGTCCTGATGCAATATTATTATAGTTTACTTCGAGGTCTATTTTCACGCACTTTTTCAAACACCCGTGGCAAATAAATTGTTATGTACCAATTAGAAGTTCCTGTTTTCCTATCTTCTAATGCAATATTGACAGTAGGACCGGATTTTAAGAAAAAGGAGGCAATCATTTTTGTACCAACACTTCAAACTCGTTTTACTTTGACAGGATTGGGGTCTGTTGGAAAGACCCATTGAGCTGATTTTCGTTTTATTTTAGGTTTAAATGCATACATCCATGATTCATCACCTGTTATAATCTCGGCTTTAGATTTACCTTCGTAGTACTTTTTTAATGTTTTAATGCACCATTCCACACGATGTTGCTTTTGACTTTTGACCATCATTTAAATTATGAGGTATCCAACGATAACAAAATTTCCTGCCTTTTAGATGATCGATCAAAATTTTATTTATAGCGGTCATTCCAATGCCCAAAGTAGCCCATATAATTCTGTATGTGACATGGTTGTCTTCTTTAATCATTGTACGAATAACAGCTATGTTTTCATCCGTAATTGCAGAAATTGACCGATCTTCGCGTAAATCGTCGTTGAGAGAAACTCGATGAAATTTAAATTCATTGTACCAGCTGTGAAAAGACCTGATACTAGGTGCTTTATTCCCAAAAGCATCCCGAAGCTTTCCGAAGCATTGTTTTGGAGAGAGCAAACTTTTAAAATCGTAAAATATCATGACTAGGAAGTTTTCTCTTCATTTTCAGTACGACGTGTGTACTTTAAAGCTGCATGGAAAATTACTGATAATAGATAACGAATTGTAACAAGAACTACCATGCTACCTAAGGATGTACTTTTGTTTTGCCATGCATTTATTTTTCGTAGCTACCTTGGTTACATTTGTTTGCAGAAACTTTCACGCTACCATCGTATTGTATTTATAAATAAATAATTAATTTTCAAATTGAAAAATACATTATGATCTAATGTTCAAAACGGCCACCAAATGACGCCACAACCCTAACGAGGTTTCACAACGTAGTTTTTTCATTTGATTGTGATATGGTAATTGTGCGCATGCCTGGCTTTTGCCGCAAATTATTTTTGTTTACGTTCAGAGGTTAAATAGACGTGTGTAACAAAAAAATTGTGGTTAAACTTACTCGTTTAATTAAAAATACATACAAATAAAAAGCACACACCTGCTGAATTAGTAACCGTCCAGTTAACATGGATCACATGTGGTTGCAAGTCAATGCAGGTTATGTGTAGGTCGTGTGGGTTACGTTTAATTTTCCCGCGCTACATTCTTGTAGCTAAATTCACTTACTTGATACAATTGTTACTATCTCACAGTTCATCAAGCTTTCTCTGCTGGCCAAGGTATTGCTGGGGTTGTGACGTCACGGGATGACGTCATTGCAAATAGCAAAATTCTTTTGCATTTTTCTCCCATTCTAATTTTATGCAAAATAAAAAATATGGGTCTAATATTTTTATCTCTACATTAACAAAAAAAAAAAAAAAAATCAAAAAATCGTTGAAAACCCTAATGCTTAAAAAACATTAATATCAGACGTTTTCTTTCAAACTGTAAAATGTCAGGGCATGGTATAATTTTTTCCAATTTTGTAAAAAAAAATATAGATTGATAAGAATGAATAAAAATATCTGCTGCCAGTGCTATGCTGCGACGGTGGCTATTCTGCTTCCGTTTTACCGGAAGGGCATCTACGTCACGAATGTTACGCTCTAAAGTCTAAACTATATTAGACAAAATTACGTCAAGTGAAATAATTTTGTGTTTTTTTTTTTTTGCTTTATTGATATTTGTTATGTGAAATTCACAATATTAATAAGGTTTTTCTTTCTTGAATTCCATTGCGTTTTTTTTTACATTATTGATATTTGTTATATGAAATTTACAACATTAGTAAGGTTTCTATTTCTTGAATTCCATTCTAGTAGAATAACTAACAACATATTGATGCATTTAAAGCAGTGTCTTATTTCCTATTTTGTCCACTGAATCATATTATCCCTAATTGAGTTTCCTTTGTCAATCATTGCACTCTGACGATGTCCTTTAGGTCATCACGCTCTCGCAGCTACAGAACTTCCTTCCGCTGCCGCAGGCCGTGTGCTCGGAAGCGGGGGCGTCCACGGCATCCAGCTCCGCCCAACAGTCGGTTAAAACCTTCGTTTCTTCCGCTGGAGGCAACCCTCAGGTTGTTTCCGTCGGTCTTCCCCAACAATTCCTTCAGGTAAACATCACACATCCTCACAATCTCCTTTTTATATAGATAATGTGGTATTGTATTAGTAATATATGCATAGTGTTGTAAAAAATATCTTCCCTTTGTGTTCTATGTTAGTGTTGTATAGATGTGAGAATTGTTTGGGCCGTAGATTTGTTGGGATCTATCCGAGGTATTATTTTAGATATGTAACCACTGAAACTAGTTTTTAAACTATACAGATACGGGATATATAACATATGTATTTGTTTGTATTTACCAGCAATGTTTGAACTGAACTACATTGAAATTGTTTTCATGATTCCGCGAAGCATTTTAATTCTAAATTAATAATCGTGATAGATATTTGCATATCATTGACGGCAATATAATAAACTATTTACTATTTCTTTTTATGAAAAATGTTTTAAATAAATAAGGCAGTGCCTTGGTTGCCCATATTTACAGCGCCAGCACTAGCTAAATAAAGTTGTATCCGGATGTTTATTATTTAAATGCCAATAGTTGCTCTTTTTATGCGTTTACATACACCACAATTATTTATATTTGCACTAAATTGTAAAATGATGTATTTGTATATGGCTATTTTTCTAATAATATAACCAAACCTAACGCACAAAACGCCGGTTCCCATATCTGCAGTCACGGTGAACTTGTATTATAGCAATCGACGCCGGCAGCCAGGCATTTCCAAAATTAAATGATAAATGATGCCGGTTGCTATTTAATTAACTATAAAATAACTCATTAATAATATACTAATGTAAGGCAGAAAACTTGAAAGCATATGTTCAAATACTCATTTAAAAAATGTCTAAGGCCCTGTATTTTCATCTCTGATTATACTGTCTGTCAACTTAATTGTCAGTTATAAGAAAAATGTCGCATCGAAAAATTGACACCTATGTAATTTTGACAACTTACGATATAATATCGATGCTATATTTTTCTTTTAACTGATAATTAAGCGAGAAAGATACAATTTAGCCAGGGATAAAAATATCGGGCCCGAGCGTTTTTTTTTTAACAAATTTTATAATCTGGCTGCAACATAAAATGTAAGAGCGCAAATTTTTAAAAAATTGATAATTTGAACATGGGGAAGAGACAAATTTACCTGGTGCTGGCTGCAAATATAGGAACCGGCGCCGGCAGCTAAGGCATTGCCATAATATAATAGTACCTATCGTATAAAAGATTGTAAATGAATATAAATCAACGCTTTCATCTTTCATGCGATAATTATCAACACAAAAAGTGATGCCTTATTATTCTTCTGAAATATTCTGAATTTATATAGATATTTTCAGTGAAATTATTAATTTTAGAATAAAACTGTATCTTTATTTTAAATTTTGTTTATAACGAATAATATTAGATTTTTGTATGTACTATACTTATAAAGTATATTTATATTCCCAAAAAATAATAATTTAAACCATTAGCATTGATGAAATAAAAAAACATATTTGTATCATTTTTAAAAGCGTTAGAACTTCACTCATATTTGTTTTTATATTAGAGAAATTTAAGCTACCTTGAAATTGTTTCTCCGCTGTAGAAGCCTTTTAATTAGTGTTACTTGACAGAAAAATGATGGTACAAATTTTGCATACCAATGAATATAGTCAAAAAAATACCTCGAAAAATACCATAACCTTTTATCATTATCACACGTAAAAATGGTAATATATCAAGTATTGAATCATACTGGTATAAAAGAAGCAGACCAATTATTTGCATTAAATTTCCTTCTGGTAACGAGGTGTCATTGATTGAAATATTAATTAAAACTTTGTTTACACAAAGACGATGGATTTGGAAACGAGTACAGAATCAAATTTAGAAGAAATTCCTGTAATATACATCACTGTTTTCTTATTTCAAAAACTAATCTTTTTCCTTCTTCAGCAACAAAACGCGCAGCTGATGAATGCAGCTGGTGGTCAGAATCTGACATACAACGTGATGCAACCTATGCAGACGGTAACGGTGGACGGTCAGGAGGCGTTGTTCATCCCCGCAGCAATGGCTGGAGGGCAACCCCAACAAATGCAGCAACTCTTCTCACCAGCAGGACAATTGATTCGAGCACCAGGTCTCCTGCCCGCTAATATCCTGCAAAATATGGCCGGACAAACTGTCCAACTACCCTCAGGTGAGGGTGAGACGAAGTAGTCTGTAAATAGTGTTAGTTAGGCCCTAACTTAACCGGTGTTCGTATTTCGAATTTTTTTGGCAATTTTAATTTAACTATTCTTTGTGTATTAAAAATTAATATCAATGAACTGAGTAAGAACTGCAACAGAATTATTTTTTTGTATCATATGAAAATGTATTGAAATTTGTTCCTACCGATACTGATGGAGCCCCATTGATGGTAAGAGGCGGAATTTGTAGTTTTTACACAAAAACAAAATTGAGATTTATTTCAACCATTCCTTCTTGCATTACTTATTGCAGAAACATTACTCGTATAATTGCGGAATATTGTAAGTGGAGTTGTTAATGCAGAAGTCACATGGCCCTCTCAATGAAAAATAGTGTTCCGTCAAAAGTTCTTGCTCACGATAGTTTCGCTTTCGCGGTATTGAAAAGGTTGAGAACCACTGAGTTAGGGATGCTCCGAAGTTGTATTATAATAATTATTATTTCAAGTGGAAGAATCTTTAACAAGTTATCCAATATGGATATTGAATTCCAGTCTCGAGGCCGCGTGCCTAGGTGTCTGGTCGCGAATCTGAGGAAACGGCTTCGATCCCGATCGACGCCAAAAGATATATGCTACAAATATGTTATCTTCATTACCGAAATGTATGTACAAAGCAGATTGGTACACCCAGCAATGGGTACGAGTAATATTATGCCGTGTTAATATATTATTATTAGTTAAGTAATTGTGCGCTAAGTTTTTTGTGTGATTTATGGCAACGCATGTGCTATTCTTGTATTTCTCTTCTTGTGTAGAGTGTACACCATATTTCTTTACAAGAGTCTAGTCGTCAAAGTGCCGCGGACCCCGAAGATACACGATGTCTTCCGAGTGGAAATTAGACCTATTTTTTAAGAAATTTTTAAAAATATCCTAACAAAACCTTTAGGTAAGGAAGGTATTATCTTTGGTCAAAAATTCGATGATGAGTTTTCAATCAATAAGCACGAGTTAGGCTCCCTACGATTTTACTATGTTTACGATGAATATATATGTGTGTGTGTGCGCGCGCGTGTGTGTGTGTGCGCGCGCGTGCGTGTGTGTGTGGGTGTGCTACAATTTCATAAGTTATAATTCTTATCATTCTTCGTTAGAACCATATGAAAAGCTGATTAGATTTTGGTTACAATTGGTCAACCGGAAGTACCCTCATTTGAAGTTTTTAACAGTTTTTCTTGAAAAAACTGTTAAATATCATTTTTTCACATTTAATGTTATTATAAATATTAAAGAATCTTTTATTCCCCATGCGATTTGACTGCATTTTATACTTCATATTAAATGGATATAGAGTTAAAAAATTAGAAAGAAATTAAAGTTCATAAAGTAGCCAGCTATAGAAACAGCTACTGTATTATACTTCGTTTCACGTAAGAAAATAGTGATGAGAAGATAGGTTCAGTTTGATCTTGTTTTTTGATTGGGGAATATCCCGATATTATCCAATCAAACAACAATAGGCCATGGAAAATAAGATCGTAGCGCCAAAATGGCTTTTAAAGGAACTAAGTTAAAGGGATAATCTGACATTTACTCATTTAATTTATGCATTACGTCTGTAATATTAAGAGATATTATATACCCAAACGCAAATATTAGGAACATAATAGGTAACACTTGTGTTTATACAGTCAAAGAAATGTCACATGTATAAATTATCCCGTCAACTATAGTTCCTCAAAATACCACCAGATGTCATATTGCTTATTTCCTGTCGCCTATATGAAACTGCACCTATCTTCCCATCACTATTTTCTTACGTGAAACTCAGTATAAGAAAATTCTGACAGAAAGATGTCAGTGTCAAGTTCAATTGACATAGTATGATGGTCTTATAATTTTACTGAAAATATAGGATCTTTTGCTAGAAACTTTCTGTATGGAATTTGTATAAAATAAATACAACTGTCGGAAGGTAATGTACAAGAAATATAAACTTTGCCAAGGAACTTTCGGAACGAATTTGTACAAAATACATAGAACTGACGGCAGATAATGTGCTGGCTACATCAGATTTTTAAAACTTATTTTGAAAACTAATATAACGCCCCGGATTTTGCGGGCGCTTGGAACATACATTGTTCTGCTCTGACAACTAGACTCTTTTTATTTCTTTTGCGAATTATGCCTTAATATTAGTTACGATTGTGGTTTATTTTGTCATGTTATTTGATCATCCTCTTTTCTCATTTTGCAGGCCAGAATGTAGCAGTTCGTCCCTCAATGCCTCAAATGGTTCAATTCCCCATGCAACAGACAATACCAGTACAAGTTCCTATTACGTCTACCAATGGACAAACGGTGTACCAAACAGTCCATTTCCCAGTCCAAGCTTTTGCTACTGCCGCTATGCCAAACATCATCCAACAAGGAAATCAGATGCAAATTATTCCTCAATTGGCGCAAGTAAGTACCATTTTCTTTATTGGCAATTTATATTTATAAGTTCGTAAAACATCTTATAGAAATAGAATAGAATAATTTACTAGCGTACTGACCACTGACATTTGTTGATATATTTATGTAGGTTTCTGTTATACAAGTATAATTGAGTTTTTGCTATTTTTTTTTCTTTTGTTATAGCCTCAACAAGTAGCAAGTATAATAACACCAAATGGTCAAATACAACAAGTACAACTTGCTTCTGTTGCCCAACAACAAAGTGTTATGGCCCAAGTCGCCGCACAGGTAAGGTATTATTTACGATAGTATTTAGCACAATTACATGAATTATTATGAATATAGAAAATGCGAAAGAAGTGTGCTTGAATAAGTTGGGTAATGCGTGGTGAAGGACAACTGTAACGTACGTAATTATGGGTTCGTATCAACCCATATTTTAGAAAATGACGTCAAATTATGTAGTCAGTTGTTGATTTAGGCCGGTAAACAATGGTATGCAATACCAGTAAGAAATTATATTATAATAAATATTTACGGATTAAGTACCTATAATATGATTGTTTTCAAAACTATATGTTCTTCATCACTTCTTGTTCGTATTTTACATCGCTTAACACAAATAATTACTTTGGTGTTTTAGTAAATATGATTATTGATATTATACAGAATAATAACCAAATAAAATAAATGTAACTAAACTTTGCACTATTATTGCTATTGGGGTACTATACTTTTTATTAAATTATGCACAGTTGCAATTTGTACCACCAAATATTTTTTTTTTAATTATCTGTATAAATTTCTTGTTGTACGTTTGTCCCTTATCCTTTAGCTTTCTATCAGTATATTTAAAGAGGTTGGAATTTTGACAATGTAATAGCAAAATATTAATATTATATACTTGCTATTTTTTTTTTCACAATTCCGGTGATATATTTCATGAGTGATAATGATAACCGACTCTTCTATTATTCCGTTAAATAATTATATATTAAATACAGTAATATCAAACTTTAGTAAGATAAGTACCGTAAAATGAGGTGAAGTTGACCAGTTTTCAACTTTAACTTCAAATAACTTTTTCTACGTAAACCACATGTCTATGATTTTTTTTCTGTATTATGGGTATTGATTTATATTATTTATAACATTTTGATTTTTTTCATTTGCAATGATTCTAAAGTATTATTTTTAAAAAAATCTGTGACTGGTCAACTTCACCTCACTATGGGGTGTAGTTGACCAAATATCTAATTCTTACTTTAAACACATATCTGTGGGAGTTGTGGTGCAGTTGTCTAAATAAAAATATTCGTACTTGCATAAGAAAGAAATATTTATTATATATAAAAAAAATTCAAATTACTTGTGTAGAAAGATACATATTGTTGAAAATACAATCCAAATTTTAATGAATTCATTTAATATTATAATGAGACAGATTGGCAGAAAATACCAGAATACCACTCCGGGCTTCTTCAGGTCGTTCGACAACATGTTCAATATCGGCCAATGGAACAATGGCCGTATTTGTTTGGGACTTTTTAAGTAACCTAGTAGGTTAATTCTGTTTAGTTGGCACGGTTTAAATAACCCAGAACTGTTCCCGAACTGATCTATCTCACCCACCTATTTTGCTGGGTTGGTGAGTTGAACCCGTGTTCATCTTTGTTTATGTATTGTTATCCCTTTCTAGACTGTCAGTTTCTGTTGATATTTGTGGTGGTATAGGTTATACACTAATTATTTGGTTATTTATTTACATCACAAATTAAATAAGGTAAATAATTTATTTACTTTTATAACTTAATATCTACATTAAAAATATTACTACTGAAAACAAATATGGATTAGGAACAGTTGCACTGGTTGTAGTGTTTTTCTATCGCTGCCAGAAGTTGATAATCATATCTGCGATATATCGCAAATAGATAATTTAATATACCACAATAAAGAAGAAAGCAATCAAATCGTATTTATTTGAATTTACCGCTTTACATTTTCACCAACAGTAAAATAATCCACTGTTTATTTGGTACCAACATGGGTAGGTTTAAGATCAGTTTAGGGTTGTATCCAAAGATCCCAAACAAATACGGCCAATGTCATAGTCATCAAGGGCAAACAAACTGTTGATGTTTTACTTTCTTTAAAAAATTTACTTGCATTTCTTGGCTCTCCTTTATATTTTGAATTACTTTTCCAAGAAAATGTTTAACACATTTCTGATGCGTCAATTTCCGAATAAAAATATCATTGGCCGCGTTCAGCACGGCACATCGCTGGCAGCGCTGATTGCCGAAGTTTGCCGAACGCAATGAATGGATGAATACGATTCGTCCCACAACTGTGTTCGGCAAACTTCGGTGCTCAGCGCTGCAAGCGATGTGCCGTGCTGAACGCGGCCATCGAGTACCTACCTATGTGTTCATTTCTGTCGGTCAACTTAACCCCAAAATAAAAATATGGTATATCAATAATAATTACGCAATATCAATATACGTAACCATACAATAAAAAACAAACTGTTATGTAATTAAGGAGCCTTAAGGGCATTTAAATAATGCAAAATATATTTTACACGAATTTTAATGTCATGTTTACGTATCAAAGTTTAACACTAATATTTTGAACACAAATTTATCTTAGTAACTTCACTAATTTTTACAGCAATACAGTTGAACATTTTTTATGTTCATGTTTTAATTCAACAAGTCACATGTTTCGAGAAATAAATAGTAAAATCAGATTAATCTAAAAAATCTAATTAAAATTAATACGCAATATTAAATATTTTTTCAAATATCTAGTCAACTTCACCTCAACGGTCAACTTCACCTCATTTTACGGTACTAAATGTATAATTGAATAATTCAGCTATTTTGAGATTTGAGAATACATATGAATAAAATTAAAAGTTTCCATCAATAAGCGCACAAATAAATAAAAATTAATCTCAAACCTTATTCTGCAGGTCTCCGTAGCAAACTCCTCTGCAGCGACTTCTGGCACCTGGTCAACAACCACTACACCTTCCGCAGCTAGTGTTACAGTTCAAGCAGTGTCCGCGAACAACATGCCCGGCGCTGATAACAGTAACGCACAAGGTTCGAATCCCGTCAACTTATTACAAGCAGGTAACCAGCCTATAACCTTCACCGGAGCAGGAGGACAACAATACACTGTGATACCGGCGTCGAGTATTAATCTTGGCGCGCACTTACGACCCGGAAATATCATACAGGTAGGGAAGATCTGAAAAAGAAGAAACAAGATTGTTATATCATAGAATTTATATGTAAGATAAGATATTACAAATTTTTACAAACTTTAATATAGAAACTCGTATTAACATTGCAAAATAACAACTTTTTTTAAAAGATAGTAAAAATTAATCATAGAAATTTCTAATACTATCTACGCCTAGGATCTAGGGTAAATAGAAATTTACTTATTCTTTCGACTGTTATTTATAAAACTTTAACTTAAATTTTGGTAACTAACAGATAGGATCTATGTCTATTTGACATTGTTCACTCCACTATAAATGACCCCAAAAACTGTTAGTTTCTTTTCATTCATTCAGTTTGATATAATTATTAATATAATCAATTAACGTATAACTAGAAATAAACTTTAACAATAATATGTATTATTTAAATAAATAATGAATTTCAAAGAAAATTATAAATTAGAACAAGAAAATGGTTTTTTTAGTAACAAGTGTGGGAAATTAGTGATTCCCAAATGAGCACATCGAATTTTGGAATACGCATGGACTTTAAAATTTTCTGCAGTCGTCCAAAAATAGGAAAAATTAGGAAATAAATTTTTAACCTATCATCTTTAGACTTCGGCAGTTAGCTATGCATGGTATATTTAAGCCATCGTGACATTTATTTTAATGACAGAACAAAATTCTGTTCTTTTAATTATTTCTCGAATTCATTTTAAGTTGCGGAACACATTTCACGCACGATTGCAGAAAAAAGTTAATAGCAAATCGTATGATCTATAACGGTTTACTCACCACTTCCTATTTATTTTATAATCGAACAATTAATGTTGCATTTATCCTTCTAGCTGTTATAAAGGGAAAAAAATAATACATACATTATAAACTTATTCAAAAATAATAAAGGAAATTTTGAGGATAATAAAATGGTCATCGAAATCTCATATTATATTTGCAATAGGTACTTTGATTGTAAACGGAATACAATCTTCTTTCAGGTTCCAAATCTCAGCGCATTACAGTCAATCCCAGTACAAAATATTCCTGGACTAGGAAACGTCCAGGTGATACCCGCTAGTGCAATAGCCCAGTCCCAATTAGCGTTGAGCCCTATCCAGAATCAGCAAGGATCCACGACACCTACAGCAACGCAGGCACCCACCCTCTCCACGGTACGAAACAAAAACACTAAATATAAAACAGAAGAACCCAACGGGCCAGGGTCTCAACATTGCAATATTTACCCTAATGTGGTCTGGCTAGGCTCTTAATCGTACAATAGCTTCTGTTTAGCTGTAACTTGTGATGTTAAGGGAAAATATGGAAGAAATAAGAGGTTGTATGAATGTGGAAAAGGCGAAAGAAATATGTTCGGATAGGAATATAATATATCGAGGATGATTGTTGCAGGAGTGAATTACAAATTTGTATTGTAAAAAATACTGTTCCAGTAGTTTTGAAAGGAATTTAATTACCAAACAATTTCGTATTTCCAATAACAAATTCATAAACATTTAACAATACATAGTTTTGATATCAACAATTGAAAAGAATATAAACTAACAAAAACAACCATAACAACCTACGGAAAACCTAAAGCCTGATAATTACAAAATTAGACCAATTTTATCCTGTAACATATGGGGTACATGAAATATTTTTCAATTTAAATCTTCCCTAATTCTTTATTTTGCGCAATTTTTTGAGAAAAAATTATAGAAAGTATGGGGTACTTTATATGTACTCTATTCCCCCCGTTGTTACGTCACTCTTGCTACTTCCGTTGTAGTTGGGTTCCAACAAGCTGCTTGTAATGTATCACAAAAATATAATGATATAGGTCGCGAGCTTAGAATAGAATCAGCTGATTTGTGTGCGTGTGTCATTTGAACAAGAACAATGTGTTCACTTATTTTGATTTTGAACTGTTAAAATGTTATTATTTTACAACTTTAAGGCATTAGAACACATGAAATAAAAAATAATAATTAAAAATTAAAATAAGTCAAAACATTGGTCTTGTCAAAATGACATTATACTTGTCAAAACAAAATGATAAGCGCACACAAATCAGCTGATTCCAAGCACTTCAAGGTCGTTCGAGTCACGTGTCTGCTCGCGCCCTATAATCATTTTTGTTGTATATCTTGCGGGGTTAGGAGAACTTGTTTGGTTGATAAATATTTATGTATTTCTTATTTTATTGTCAGATATCAACTGTCACTTTGACATTTCGCACAACTTTTTGAAATTTTTACATAATAAATGGCGACTTATAGTATATATATATATATATATATATATATATATATATATATATATATATATATATATATATATATATATATATCTTATGATCTTATTTATCTTATATTGCAAACAGAATTTTATTAAAATTTAACATTTAGTAACTACCCCATTATAACAATCTTCCTTTTTGTAGAACCTTCCCGGTGGTGCCCAAATCATCGGTCAGCACATCCAGCAAGACCCAAACGACCCAAGTAAATGGCAGGTGGTGCAAAGTATCAACCCGGGAATCGCAACACCGGCACCTCCGCCCCTCACGCCTGGCCTCGTTATGAACAGCACCCCGAATCCCCAAGTCAGCCCAGATCCCGGCCAAATGTCCGAAGGTGGAACCCCTAAAGTCCGAGTCCGAAGAGTTGCTTGTACCTGCCCTAACTGCAGCGAAGGAGAAAGGTAAGAAAATTAAAAACATCAAATTGTATCTCAAGCTAATTTCTAAAAAAAATCTATTTCTTTCTAGGCATACAGATCGAAAGAAACAACACATATGCCATATACCAGGCTGCAATAAAGTCTATGGAAAAACATCTCATCTACGGGCACATCTCCGATGGCATACAGGAGAACGGCCCTTTGTATGTACCTGGCTATTCTGTGGAAAAAGATTTACAAGATCAGATGAACTCCAAAGGCACCGCAGAACACACACCGGCGAAAAAAGGTTCCAATGTCAAGAATGCAACAAAAAATTCATGCGATCAGACCACCTTTCCAAGCATGTGAGAACACACCAAAAGCAAAGAATAACTGTGAGTATAAACAAATCATTTGCGAATTTGTTGCTGATGTGTGACCAATAAAGCGATTTTTATTTTTTTCTGTATTGCTGCATGTATTATATTTCGTTTGTGCTTTTTTGCTTAAATAGTCTCTCATCGAAGGAGAAGAAAATGAAAAAGCAAACTGGGAAGAACTCGAAGTAAATAACAAACCAATATGGATAGCAGATCACCCTAATGCAACTTTTTATTCTCTAAAGCAAGTTCATTTTTCCCAGGTAATTTTTTTATAAACTTAGAAATTTAGCTTGGCGCGAAAACTTCAGTGCAACGCTTAATGTAGAAACAAAGCATGCAAATTCATGCACAACTTACGTCTAATTTCAATTTCAGGAGGCTGCTACATCTACCCAATCTGTATCATCAGATAGTTCGAGCAATGATGAGAAAATGATGATCACTATCACTACAGAAGCTGATCAATCAGACATGGCAATAACGGCGGACACGTTGGACTCATCTATTTCAAACTAAACGGAAAACATCCGTTTATTTACACTACCCCCACCCCCGTTCAAGAAACTTGTCGAAACTGGTTTAAAAATTATGCGTTCAAGAAAAACTCGAGGTAGTTTATACAAATTTTTGCCCTAGATTAATAAAGTCTGTAATTATGTACATATTCGTACTAAATATAAGTTTACATGTGATCTTATAAATAAGAAAAGGCGGTTAAATATTCATAATTATGGATATTATAAAAATAGATACTTTTGTAATTTTGTAAGTACTGCCTACCGACCAGTACTTTTCAAGAAGAAATAATTAAAATCTTGTTACAAATACGTAGACTATTGTTTCATCTTTAAATGAATTTGCTTGGATAGTTATATTTCATCATAGAATCTCTTTCTGTTCATAATGGTAATAAACAACGAATAACATTTCTGCCATAAAATCATTAGTTAATTACTACATTGTTACAGTTAATACAGATGTTACAGTTTGTTATATGATATACAAATATCCTTGTATGTATTATTTATCTGTAGAACTCTTTTGTATAAATGTATAATTTTATCTATACTGTTTAAATTTTATGTATTAATTTTATGTTACATAGAAAAATGTGCATCAAATTTTTATAAAAATCAAAATATATTTTTCTATTAACAACCAAAGTGTATGATTTGCAAGTTCTTACCACAAATAAGAAATCTGAATTTACTGAAGGGTACTGTTTACATTTCCGCCATCTTTAATACGTTCAAAATTTGTTTACATTTGACATTTAACAACAATGGACCTTTCCAATTTAAGGGCTATCTCTATCGCTGCAAATAGTAAGAAAATGGCGCGAACAACTGCCAGTTGGGTTGTCAAACGAAACGTCAAAAATATTGCAGTCATTAAAATACCTGTATTCACAGTGAAAATTTGCATAGTTAGACATTTTACCTTCAATAAAAGCTTTTGTAACTTATTTCGATAAGATTTTTTAAAGTTATCCGAGATATTCTCACATTTTACGTCTAAATGTTTTAGAATCAAACGTCATAGATCTCAGTTGTTCTTACTATGCGCAGATCCCTATTGCGCATATCTTCTATCTCTTTAAATTGGAAAGGTCCATTAATTAAATTTAATTAGTAATTTTTGGTCCATTTTACGAGAAACGTGGATGTTTTAGGACGATTACTTGGCAACTGACCGGTAAAAACTATCACTTGTTTTTATTTCCATATACTACTACCATCTCAAATTTGTGAGTTGTGTCAAGTTTAGTAAAAATATTCAACAATTTCAATGAAAATACGGTTGAAAGATTGTGTGATTTTTAAATTCTTACCACAAACAAAAAATCTGGATATGAAGGGTTCTGTTTACATTTCACTGCCACGCCATCTTCAATACGTTCAAAATTTATTTACATTTGACATTTCACAACAATTAACTAAATTAATAAGTATTGTTTGTTTATTTCACGAGAAACGGAAATGTTTTAAGACTGTTAATCGGCAACTGACCGGTAAAAACTATTGCTTGTTTTCATTTCCATAAACTACTACAATCCCAATTTTGTGAGTTGTGACAAGTTTACTAGAGTAATAATGTTCGACAATTACAATGAAAATACGGTTGAAAGATTGTATGATTTTTAAATTCTTACCACAAACAAGAAATCTGGATTTGCTGAAGAGTGCTGTTTACATTTCATTGCCCCGTCATCTTCAGTACGCAATACTACTTTCAAAATTTGTTTACTTTTAACAACAATTAACTAAATAAATATTTTTTTGTTTAATTTCATATGAAACGTGTAATTTTTAAGACAGTTACTCAGCGACTGATCTGTTGAAACTATCTCTTGTTTTCATTTTCATAGACTACTACCATCTCAATTTTGTAAGTTATGACAAGTTTGGTGTAGGTAGTAAAAATGTTCGAAAAATTAAGTCAACATAAGTTTGGTGAGTATATAATTATAAAATACATAAATACTTTTAACGTCCGACTGGTATGTTATTATTATCATCATAACAACCCTGATTTCAGGGTTGTTATATACCAAATAACACCCTAGAGCGTGTTATGAGTTGCTGCTATGGTAATGTTGTCAATAAATTGATATTTATACTGGAATAAAGCCTAAAAAACAAGCAAAAGCATTCATAGCCTACCTACTCCGCAAATTTTATTAAAACTTTCTGATCCGTAATCCGTAGAATATTAAAAATTATACTCGGACGTTAAACGTTGAACTCACCACGTGAGTTAAACGGACAATAATGCCTTCGGTCAACGTACACATCTCGAGCCAGAGGCAGAGGCCCTCGAAAAGTACCCTGTTGACCTCAGGCGTTATTGTCCTTATAACACCCTTGATACGTTAATTACTATAAAAATATACAGAGTGTGAATGAATACGTGTTACAAATTTATAGGGTATGTAAGGGGATGCGAATTTGACTAACTTTCACTAATAAACTCATATCCGGAAACGCACCGTTCACCGTTCTTAAACTACAAGCTCTTAAAAGAATAGATATCAACTTTAATTTTAGTTAGCTGTGATCAACCACTTCTGTTATTGTTTTGTTTATTTTAAATTTTAGCCCTTTTAGCAGTGAATGGACCTTTCCAATTTAAGGGCTATCTCTTTCTATCGCTGCAAATAGTAAGAAAATGGCGTGAACAACTGCCAGTTGGGCTGTCAAACGAAACGTCAAAAATATTGCAGTCATTAAAATACCTGTATTCTCAGTGAAAATTTGCATCGTTAGACATTTTACCTTCAATAAAAGCTTTTGTAACTTATTTCGATAAGATTTTTTAAAGTTATCCGAGATATTCTCACATTTTACGTCTAAATGTTTTAGAATCAAACGTCATAGATCTCAGTTGTTCTTACTATGCGCAGATCTCCATTGCGCATATCTTCTATCTCTTTAAATTGGAAAGGTCCATTGCACACGCATTATGAATGAGCATACTGTTCGCGATTACGCTTGATGGCGTTATTGAACGAATGTATGAAAATAAGAAAATATACTCCGAAGGTGCCATGGTTGCATTTAAGTTGGCGGTTGTCATTTTGAGCAATTATTATAATATGTATTATAAATGAATAAAATTATTTAAAATAATTAAAATAAACAAAACAACTACAGGGATAGATAACAGCCAACTAAAATTAAGATAGATAATTACTCTTATAAGAGCCTATAGCTCGAAAACGGCGCGTTTCCGGATATGAGTTATGCCCAGTTGCACCAACAAGGCTTAAATTTTAAGCGACCTTTACAAAACGGCCAATATAAATTTGTAATACGTAGTCATGAAAATCATGTGTAGAGAATAATGTATATTATTAACCTTTTTATTTGACAATTCAAAAATTTTGAGTTCCTAAAGAAAATAGAATTTAAAAGGTTTTTTTTCTTATAAAAAAATAAAATAATTTTGGAGGTGCCGGGTATCGATCCCGGTACCTCTCGCATGCTAAGCGAGCGCTCTACCATCTGAGCTACACCCCCAGATGAAATAAGATTGTTATAAATAGGTATACATATTACAGAATTATTTAACCCATATAACACCATGTTTCAAAATCTAAAATAATATCATCCTCAAGAAATCAATAAAGATAGGTCCCACCGAGATTTGAACTCGGATCGCTGGATTCAGAGTCCAGAGTGCTAACCATTACACCATGGAACCTTGTTCTTAATAACACAAACTATGTTAAATAGGACCTTGCAAAAAATTTCTCCATACAATTAATATTACAATAATTAAACTACTTCCGCATATAATTTAAACATGTTCAACACCTGTGAAATAGAAAGGACAGAAACAACACATATATTTTAAAAACAAGTTTATTTCTAAACTTTTATTTATAATAATTATTATGAAATACATTTGTGTTTAACATAAACATTGCTATATGAAACTGTCACAATTTGTGTGCAAAACTGTATCAAATTTTGTACAATATTCGAATAATTTAAAATAGCTAATTTTCAAATATCTAAATAGGAACATAGTAGAAAAGAACAAAATAATGTGAGAATAATGATTATGATGGCGAGCCAAACCGGAATTGCAACTAGAAAAAAATACAAAACAATTATTATCCTTTTTTTGTTTTTATAAATAATAACTCACTTCTGTGAGGCAGGCTATGTATGCAAACTCGATTATCAACTGAAATTGAAAGGACTGCAGCTTCAGTGACACTGGAAACCGTGTGGTTATCCACCACTGGAAGAAATTCCAATCCAGTTACGAACATAGAATGCGCTCCAGGTACATGAAGTATGCGCTGAAGAAAAAAATTCTTATCAGATATTCAAAAGAAGATAATAAATTACTCACTTGTAAACTAAATGCGATGTAAATTGAAACTGAACCACTATACATTGTTCCTACGGCTATAAACCTTCCATCATCTCTTACTGCTAAGGCGGATAAACTTTCATCTATTACAACTGCCTTTCTGAGAGTTGCCTCTTCGGGTATCCATTTCTGAATGAATCCTTTTTGTTTGCTGCCTCTTGTTAAGGGGTTTGCGAGCATAAATAAAGCGCACTTTTTTTCGTTTTCTATTCTTCCAAATCTACATCGCTTATATAAATACTTTGTACCTTCCGGTTGGTCCCAACTTAGTCTATGAACTTGTTTTCCTGTGTTATAATTCCAAAGAATTGCTAGGCCGTCTTTAGCGATTGTTATTATCCAATTTTCAAAAGGACTAAAATCTATGTCATCTATTTCTTTACTATGTGCTTTTAGTTCGTGCGTTGGTTTTAAACTTGGGAAATTCCATAACCGAACTGTACCATCTGTTCCACCAGAGGCCATAAGTTTTCCATTTAGGCTTAAACGGACGATTCTTTGAATGGGTTCTTCAGCGCTAAAATCTGTCTGGACACTATCTGCTGGCTTTATAACGAATTTTAATCGTTTGCTATTTTTATTGTTATCTGGTACATTATTTTCTTTCCGTTTTTCGTTTTGCTTTTCACTGTTTCTACGCTGACGAACTGTATTATTTTCACTTTCTTGTTTTTTCTCTTTTTCCTTCTCCTCTTTGTCTGTAACTATTACTGTTTTTACATTATAAAGCTGACAATGGCTTTCCTGGCCAGCTACTAAGTAGGAATGTCTATTATCACTAAATGTGGCACAATTCATAACAACGCTAGGTCCTGTTTCATGTCGAATTACTTCTTCTGCTATAAATTTGTGTCCGTCGTGAGATATTTCGAAAATCTCCTAAAATGAGAATGTAATAAAGTGACCTTGTTTCAGATTTAATAAATAATAAATTTAAGTTATAAATACCTACAAAACCATTTGCTACCCCTGTTTTGGAAGATCCACCACCTCCAGCTACGAGCACATGCCTATTTGTGAGCATCTGGAGAGTATACAATGGAAAATTCACCCTGGCCAGCAGTCCATCTTTATTTCTACGAGCTGGAGGCATTTTTACAATCGTGTACTAATAACACTATTTATTTGCTATAATTCCACGTATGTCAGCTAACGTGTTACTGAATGTAGTGGGGGTAAGTGTCATGCACCAGTCTGCCCCGCTACAAAAAATACTAACAGCACAAAAAGTACTAGTTTCGATCTAGGGGAAAAGTGCAAATTTTTTAAACAATAATGATTATACTTTTTTTTTGCCAAAATGTGTTTATTTAAAAATTATACATGGTGTGTTAGCTGATGTATGCTATAATATTTGCGTGCTAAATGTGTTACTAATGAATGGTAAGTGTTACTCGGGAAAAATACTCGTAAAAGAAAATTGATCAGTTCAGAATGTAACCCAATCCAACAAAGCATTATTATTGATAAATACTGTAAAAGATTACAGAAACAAAGAGATATATGGGATTTAACCTGTCATGAGATTAATTCTTTGCAATATTCATAAAGCATAGTTTGACGTAGAATCAGACTGATGTAAATATTTTGTTTGGTGCTGACATCTGTCGAACGTTTTTCTAATGTCTAATAAAAGGAAACTCTGATAGCTAAAGAGTGATAATGTTGAAGAAATAGAGATTGATTATGCTAAAATAATTCTATTTATTTGTTTTAAATCTTAAAAGTGATTATTTATGAAGAAAACAAACAATACATTAATAAACTGCTTATAGATGTCAGAATTGACAATTGGCGCGTGCCTGGTTTGCCAAATATCTAGAAGCTTTGCTGACAAATAGCTCTTGCCTAACAAAATTTCGTGGGCTCTGTGATATCACATACTTGAAAATACTTTGTAACTAAGGGAAAAGCGGGCGTTAGCAATGATTTCGGTCCGAAACTTTCAAGTCGGTGTTGTTTGTGTTCGATGTGGCAACCCCGTTGACGTTTTTGCACGAGCCGTTATCTGTGGTGGGGACTGGCCTTGGTTACACTCATAATTGCGATTTCATATCGTACCTTGCTTTTGCGATCACTTCCCGATCAGCTGATAGCCATCATCATGGTAGTTCTGTGAATATTTCGTGTATAGTGGCAGAGAAACAAGTGTGTTTAAAAGAAATCAATGCATCGAAAGGGCTTATGCCGAGCCCGGAGATATGGTATTGTTACTTGGCTGTGAAATCAAATGAGAATTGTAAATGGCAAGGGTTCGATGCTTGGAGGATGGTGTGTATTCCGTTTATTTACAGTCGCATTGTCAGTTTCTTTGTTGTGCCAAAATATCGCGCACATTGCGTCACGTTTAGTTTGCTCGTATTTTTTTGAGAATTTATAATTAATTTTATATCCAATCGTTAATATTTTATTAACAGTTTTATTGTAAACAATAATAGTTTATTTGCATATTTTGTTCATGTAAAGGTTTTTATACTTTTCTTTAGTAAACAACGTGATAAATATTTATTGAACGTGGAGATATTGTTTATAATGAGTTTTAAATGATAATTTAAGAAAGTCGGTAAATAATTTTTTAGTTTTGCTCTTATTTGTGATAATGAATTGATCTATTGCTTGGCAATTTTAGGTTGCTGCATAATTTTGTTTTTTATTGACGTGCACTTGTTTACTTGGTTTACCGTTCGGTTTTTGTTGCTCTATAATTATTTTGTGCTGATCTACTTAGATGAACAATAGCTTTTGATACAATAATTTATTATTTGCATTGTTTTATTTTAACGACACCGTTAATGTAATAAAAATTGCTGCTATTAATTTTATTGTTTTTCTGTGTAAAATAAATATTTACTTTATATATTATTAACATTTATTTCACAATTTACATTTGTGCTTGCAACATTTAATTTCATAACAATTTCTTGTAAATTCATATTACAAATTGAGTGTGTAGAATAAAAATAAATTAATTTGCATTACAGAATCTGGTGTAAGTGTATTATTTATTTAAAAGAAGTTTTCGCTATATTACTTGAAAATGTTGTACATATTCCATGTAGATACTGGCACTATGATGACTTTCGACATGAATCTAGCGTTAGAGAGGTGAGCTACATTTTCTAAAACCCTGTAATTAAATTTCAATTCAATTAAAATTGTTATAGCGTATCACACCTTCAGTCCGTCATAGACAACATTTGGCGGATACCAGTTGAGAAACAAGTGTTACTTGTGAGTGGAGGTGAAAGTTTAGACCCTAGTGCGCGAGTGTGCAGCTATTCCGCCGGTACGGATACGAACCCGATCTACCTGTTCAGCAAGTCGGTGATCGAGAGCACGAATCCTCCGACGCCGAGCATCGACCAGGCGTCGGACTTTGACCTGAAGGAGCAGGTTGAAGCAAGCTGCAACATGCCGGCGACCTACAGCACCGTCGTCGCCAGAGCACAACTGGCGCAGCAGTTCTGTGAACTCGCGAAAGAGCAGACCAAAATTTGTGAGAAGTTGGTACATGACCAACATCTTCAGCAACAAGGATGGGCGGCGGTAGTAGCGAATTTGGAGGACATTACAGCGGAGTTCAGAGTCAGATCTGAGAAGTTTCAAGCTAGTTTTAAGCAGTACCTTGAAATGAGGGGGTCATATCTGGAGTTTTTACAAAAGTAAGTTACTTTTATTTCTTCTTTTTTAATTTTTGTGGTCCAGTAGTTAACACGGTACATATTCACAAGGTCACTCGTTCAAATCTCGCAATAAACTTTGTTATGTACACAATCTATTTCTCAGTCATTTGAATAGTAAACTAAATACATAAATGTAATACACAGATATTAGGAAATTTGTGTATTTGCATATTCAGTTTGTCAATTGTCTATTTTAAAAATTAATATTTCATGGTTATATTGAATAAAATATTGTTATTAAGTCAGGGCCAATTTAGATCTAATTATAAACTCTTTGTCGGTACTTGGAAAATTTTACATTTATTATCACAATACATTCACGGAAATTTAGAAGTTACAATAAAGGTTTTTCTTAAAACCTTTTTTGTATCAGTATAAAACATAGAATTATATATTATAAACTTTCAATAATGCATATTAAACACAGACTAACAGATGGAATTTTTGTAATATCGTAACTGACTTCCTTATTTTTTGAAGCGTATTAATAATGTAAACAATTCTAAAAAATATATAAATGAAATATTATTTTTATTTTTAAATATATAAAAAAAATGTCTGCTTGATTCCGATGGGATTTGAACTCGTAACCTTAGCATCTATAACCTTCGGAAAAGATCGCGTATATTTTATGAAAATGTTTGTTTTTACAACTAATTCATTTTATACTCAATGATGCAATAAGCTAAATGCTAATGATATTAATAATTAAGTATACGGATAGGTAGACTTTAAATAGATTATAGATTAATTATTTATTAATTGCAGTGGTCACGAATATTACGGAAATAATCATGCACAAATATTGATTTTTCTATGATAATTCCGCCCTTTATATTTGGCGAAGTCGAATGCCAAATTTGCAGAATGTAAACACATCTCGTGTAGAAATGTATTAAGTTTGTTTTACGCTGCACATTAAATTTAACAAAAATCAAAGTAATTTATTGCGCAAAATTCAACATTTACAAAATAATATGCGTTAATTCTGTTCTAATTATAATTAGCAACATTTATAACTATCTGTTTTCAGATTTATAACGATTATAATATGAAATAATTGTTACAGCAAAATTTGATCGTAAATTATGTTATTGTTTTGTATTGTTTGAAGTATTGTGAAACTTTCGATAGAATTTTATACTACACAATTGAAAATGTGCTATAAATTATATTTTATCATTACATTTTATAATATTAAAATAATGTTTTACTTAAGAACATAAATAATGAAAATGCCACTACCATAAGAAACATGTATTAAATAACATTTAAAGATACGAGTATCTAACACTTCTATTTTTTTGCAGTAATTAATTTATGAAAATAATGTACCTACAGTTCATTATAAAATACACAGTACCGTAATTACTTTAAATCTAGTATATTACTAAGGTTTTTTTTAACATAAATATGGACTAACGTTAACCTTTTTTATATAAAAAACGAAGGAAAATTCGCAAAGGAAATATTGTGCACTCAAGAAGGAATTGCATTACCGTAGGAATTCCAGTCATTACTAAAATATTCTACTGTAATTTAGAAAAATAGGAATTCAAAGGTATTATCAGGTATCAGAAAAATACTGGATTTTTTACGAAATATCAGGTACATAAGGAAAATACGTATATTATTTTGGAAAAAAATTACTGCAAATATAAAATATTCCATGGAAAATGTGTATTCGTTATAGTCCAGTCATTAGATAGTTTTACAGTATAAAAGGTCGGGTATTTTTGATTTTTGGATGTTATATATTTAGAGATCCTAATAAAAAATTCAAGTTTTCGACCTCGTGGCCTCTCGAGAACCACCGCCAACTTGGTAAAAAAGAAGCCAAAAATCGTTTTTTTCAAAATATCTCTTCACAAGCATTAGGGCAAAAATAGTTATTACCTACTGAATTTGTTGCAAATAAAATTCCCTTCAATTTTTATCTAATAACCTTAGATCTACAGCACTTCAAAGAGAGCAAATTTTTGAAAATTTACTTTATGCTTCATTTGAATCATATTTTATTATATATAATTTACTTTTTTTACATATTATTTATTATTTTTTAATTTATATATATATATATATATATATATATATATATATATATATATATATATATATATATATAATTAATATATATTAATTAATGTTTACCTTTTTTTTCAATTTAAAGAGGTTTTATAGTCCAGGAAATTTTCTATTTTACTTCAAAGTAATTGCAACAAAAGCTTTTTTACGGAATCCTGTCCAGAAAAATGCGCTGCATAACACATCAAAATTTTCCGGAAATTGGAGCGTGTGAGCCTCCCGCCAATTAGGAAAAATGGCGATATATTTAGGTTTTTGGCCATTTGCTCATAACAATTATGGAAGGTATTTAATTTAAATTATTCAAAAAATAAAAAATATTACATATTTAGTTCTTAGTCTAATAAGTTTTACTATTTATTTTACATTCGGCATCGAAAAAAGTAAATTATCGATGATTTAAAAATTAAATTGTCACGTTTTCCTGCAATTTCTTAATTTTTCATCCACGACGCTGATCCTGTTAAAGATACGATAACGCGGTTTGAAAATTTGAATTCACCATGAAATTCTTTTTCATTATTATGTATAACACGATTTTTACAGATGAACGATTTGTGAGTTACTAACACCTTAAACTTACATGAAATTCCTCTAAAAGTTTAAACATCTGAAAATCGACTCATTTCTCAATTCATCATTCAAAATTTCGACTCGATGAAAGATATACAATATTAAATATTTAATACGTGTCGAAGTGGTTCATTAAAAATTGAGAAATGAGCCGATTTTCAGATGTTTAAAATCCTGACCGACGCACTCTCCACGGTAGCAATGAGTGCGATGGGGTGATGCCTGATAAATGCTCAATTGCCCACATGGTACAAATATGAAAATCTGCGTACAAACCAGACTGGCACAACCAGCAATGGGTAATATCCCGTGATGATGCTTTAGAAGAGTGAGTAAGACTTGTTTATGTATGTAAATTTAGCCCTTGCTCGTTCCAAATGGTCAGTTTTGACCCCGGCACGTGTAAATACTTATTGATCGTCATAATTATCGCACTTTACTTTCGTGCGTATGCAGTTCAATGACTCATGGAATGTCATTTTGTCCCTTATGAATTTTTTGTCACTGCAGTAATAGTTCACTATAAGGGATTGATTGGATTTTCAGCAAGCTGTTCAACCAAATAATTCACTAGCCAAAGAGCTTTAGTTTTATTGATTATTTTACGACGCACTTTAATCTCAAACTGCATTTTTTGTGTACTTTAGGAAATATCTTGAGATAAACGGTATCAGTGTCTGTTTTCCATTTTTCGTGCCCTGAAAATATTCATAATTTTTTCTGGAAATAGTGTGAAACAAATTAAGATTTAGATATCTGAATTTAATGTTTAGTCAAAATTTATCACAATAATCTAATATTTCCAGCGCATTACTGTATTTTATATTGCAAAGTTATGTAATAGTATATTATGCAACGAGTTTATAATGATAGCTATTAATACGTGAGTTGCATACACAATTGTTTCTACGACTATTCATATTAATTAAAAAAATAAACTATTAACCAATAAATTTGTTATAAAGTTCATCTGGATCATAATGATGATCTGTGTCGAAGTGAAAAGAAAATCTGTAACAATAAAACCTGTATCGAAATCAAAAGAAAATCTGTATCATAATGATAATCTGTATCGAAATGAAAATCTGTAGGTATCTTAATTAATGAGTGTCATTCAAGTACAGATGACATATACATAGGCATAGGAGTAGGAGAAGAAAAAACAACATTTTGCATAGATGTATATTTTATATTTTCAATAAAATTATTTCTTCTGCATGTAAGTATTTCATTATATTTTATTTTTTGCGAACTGACATTTATAAAGGTATACATTCACAAATAAAAATTAGGTTTAGATTTATGGTTCGTACAGACATCTGTGTATTTGTTTCAAAAACAAGATTAAAATATCGGTAGAGCAATACTTAACAGGTACCCGTGCGCCGTGAAACTGTCATTCGCTTGGCATTATTGGTTATATTTCAGAAATTAAGTTTTGACAGTCTCCATGTTCTTCTGGCATTTGTTTAAAAAGCCGAATCCACTAAGTGAATATTAAATAAAGATGGGTGTATATATCTATATCGTTTCAGACTCGTTCTCATTGGTGAAGTTTGTGACGTCAAACTGTCAAACTAAATCTTAAACCTAAAGTTTGGACCTTGCAATGTTTAGCTTTATGATTTGGAATTAGAGACATTAAATTCTGAAGTGTGAATGGAGTCATTACATAATATGCTGCCAAAGTCTTTAAATCGAAAGTATTGGCGAAAAAACTGAACTATAGGTGGCAGGCCGGACGGTAGCAAGATGGCGGAGGAATAAGGAGAGTTCTCTCATTCCTTATTGCTGGCAATATGCATTTCAATGTGCAAAGTATTTAGTATGGAGAAAATTAACATAACGTTAGGTGATATTTTTGAACACATTGCTTCTGCACGTCCTATAAAGGAAAGCGAAGCAGTTTTTAAGACAGGACATGTATTGCTTTGTGGAAGAATAAATGATGAATCAGGTACAATACTGGGTTCTTGTTTAAAAACCAGTAATTTGAGTGGAGATCCTCATACGATTGAAATTTTATTAAATGAGAATATAAATTACTGGACAGCAAAATTTAGTTGTAGAGCAGGATTGGGAGGCAAATGTAAACATATTGTTACAGTTTTGTTGCATATAAACAGGTTAGTAAAAATCAAAACTATATTTATTGTTTTACAACAAAAGATCATTTTTATTATGTTATTAATTTATTTGTTTATGGGTTTGTGTATTACAGAGCAAAAGTAATAGAAAAATTAAGTTGTACCGATTTGGAATAAGTAAGGGGAAAACTTGTTAAAAAGGATGATAAACAGTATAGTTTGGCTATAAATTAGAAGAATTTTGCCATCCTGTTTTGAAAAAGAAAAAAAAGAACCGACTAGAGTTGTCAAAGCTATATGGGAAGAAAATTTTAAGATCACATTTTGTCACTTGGGATATAGTGTAAACTTACACTTTTGACTTGCAATTACTGCATTGTGGCATTTAGCAGTATCTATGACATTTACAGATCATTATTTAAACCTGAAAATGTAATAGACACTATATATGTCACTTTCTTTTACAACAAATATAAATTAAACCTGTTTAAAATTACATACGTTTCAACGTATGCTATCAACGTTTCCTTATTCCTCTAGTTCACATATCTACCACCAGACGTCACCCACTTTGAATTTTTTCGCCAATAAACCATAAATCTAAACCTAATTTTCATTTGTGAATGTACCTTAAATCCAAATCATAAAGCCAAACATTGCAAGGTTCAAACTTTAGGTTTATGATTGAGTTTGACGTCACAAACTTCACCAATTAGAACGAGTCTGAAACGGTATAGATATATACACCCATCTTTATTTAGTATTCACTTGGTGAATCAGCTTTTTAAACAAATGCGAGAAGAACAGAGAACTGTCAATATTTAATTGCTGAAATACCTATAACCAATAATGCCAAGCGAATAACAGTTTCACGGCGCAGGGGTATCTATTAAGTATTGCTCTGTCGATATTTTAATCTTGTTTTTGAAGCATTTACATAGATGTCAGTACAATCAAATCTAAATTAGAGTTAAATTAAACTTGCATTTATGAATGACTTACTTAAATCTAAACAAAAACCATAAACTTAAGTGTGTTAATTACAAACATCAGATTGTCTCAAAAAGTTATTTTTGGATTTTAATAGGCTGTAATATTTATATGAACTGATTATTTTGTAATTTTATCTTTATTTCTATTGACGATACTTAGATAAAATGTAAAACAGAATGTATGGAATAACAACATTATTCAAAAAGCAATCTTGCTTAAGGTGGTTCTATCATGATAGCCTTATACAAAAGTACAAAAGTTTCGTCAAGTAAAAGTATTTATAAAAATAGGTACTCTAAATTTTTAATAGTTTAGGGTTATTAAGGGAAATAAATTGTTGTAAATTTCATATAAAAATAAAAAACATGAAGGTAATTTCAGAAAAATATATAACTAGTAATGCGAAAATTCGATTGAAAATCACATATTTACCAAGTTACGAAGAGAATTACTACAAAAGTAAGTAGGTGTCTGGTAATTTTTAAGTCTCATTTATAAAAGGTCACGTGAACTGTCGTTGGGTAGTTTTCTAAGTATTCTGTCGTTTATTTTGTGAATTATAAAGAAAAAGACTTCCATTTCCATAATTCCAATGTAGTTCTATTTTAGCATTAAATATCTGGCATCACAGGTGGTAAAACTTTTTAGAATTTTGGATACTTCTGTACGAGGGCAATTTATAAAGAAATCTACCTAGCTATGAAAGAAGACACATTGAACATGAACAATACTTTATTTTTCAACATAACTTCCTTCAACACTATTACACTTTTCCCAACGTTTCTTCAACTGTGCCATTCCGTCAAAAATATATTTTTTTTAAACGTCGTAGAAATGGCATTTTTTGTGACTTGATTCACAAGATAGAAGTTTAATTTCTACGCCGCTGGAAATTTCTACGCCGGCGGAGTAGAAATAAGCTAATTTCTACGCCGCCGGAGTAGAAATTAACTATTTCTACTCCGGCGGCGTAGAAATAAAATAAACAAATATCCATAGAAACTACATAGAAATAGGAATAAAAAGAAAAGTAGTGCGTTTGAAAAAAAATTTAATGTGTCATTCGGAATAAAAGTGTCTTTGTGTGCCTCGCATGTAATTGTCCGACTCGCTTCGCTCGTCGTGTAAACTTCCATGCTCGCCACACAAAGTATCACTTTTACTCCTATTAACACAATATACTATTATGGAAGACCTGCAAAATAACTGTCAACAGCATACATTAACGTTTTCAGCTTGTCATTGAGTGCAAAATTTAGTCAGCTGGTGCGTTTTCAGCTTAAAGAAAAAGTTGCATCGTGCACTGCCTCAGTGCGACTTTTGTGCACTGACTCCCTAGGCAAGTGCAATAGTGTCAGTGCAAATATGGCATCTAAACAAAATCATTTTCAGCTTGAACTGCACTGCCACCGGATGAGGGCAGAACTCGTTCATTGTCGTCAAGTGATATGTTGCACTTAGTGCGCACTTGCACTGTGTAAGCTGAAAACGCTATAAAATTCACTATCAATTTTTTAAATTTTAATTTAAAAACACATATTACCCCTAAAATGGGCTGACCGAGGGACTGGTGATTTCAACATTCTATTTTGAGGAAAAATATAAAATGTGTTAAGTATTAGAAATTTTTGTCTACTGGTTTAATTTTTATAAAAAAAAATATGTAAATTTCGTATATACCTAATCGAAATTTTTCAACTTAAATTTTAACAAACCGGATCTGTGTGGTATTATAATTATTGTACGGACATTAATTTTTTCTATATTATCTAAATTACATGTTATTTTACCGTATCACCTTTTAGTGGCGAATTTCTGATAAATTTTACTATCGGTTAGAGACCAATCATATATACATGCATGCATTTTATGTCCTCTGTCAAGTTGTATAACATTTTATAGTTTAGGACCTTTTTTGCGTATTTTTCAAATGAAAAATGGGAAAAATATGTTTCAAAATATAAATATTTATAACAGGTGTTTGGAGGAAATTTTTCACAATATTATTTTCTAGAGTTATGAGTCAGTTAGCTTAATATACCAAAGTACGTAATTCTAAAGTTTTAGTTATCATCCTACGACACACATTTTGCAGCAAATTAATTGATTTAATTTTTATCAGACAAAGTTTATCTATTGTACCTACATTATTTTTAACACGGAAACATTCAAAAATAAAATATATTTTTTTATAAACTGTTTTATATTTTATATTGAGTACAATACAATGTTTTGAGTCCATTAGTTGAAAATTTAAAAGGTAAATAGTCGGAATTTGGACATTGAATTTGAATATAACGCAAGTTTTTAATTCCTTGGCTCGGCGTTTCGATTTAATTTAAACATTTTCAAGAGCTAAAAATTATTTTAAAAGAACATACAAAGTAGTTGAAATTAAAGAACAAGTTTACAATAATTTATTACATACCGTTGCACTCATTCTCAAAAGTACAAAATGTTAAGATTGACAGATTGAATGTTTTTTTATTAATCATATATTTTTTAAAAGATATTTCAATACGATGAGAATTAACATTTTCTACGACGTATGATGAAATTTGGGGCAAAATATGAGATCTGCCCAGATTCTCTGCCCCGACATTTACTATCTGTATTAAAAATTTAATACGAAAATAGCAATTATTGAGAATTATACTAATTATTATATTGAATTTAGAAATTTTCCTACGTTTCCAAGATTTGAAAATTATGTCTTTACCTTTTTATGCCTGATGCGTAATAGGGTTTCTTGGGTCTTGTATGGAACTTTTCTTGATATAATAGACTGAAAAAGTTCACTTGAGAATAATTATTTTTAAATATTTGCTAATCCTTCCTAGAAAGGGGTATTCTAATATTTTTTCTGAAATTTTCACATATTTGTATTATAAATCCAATTCTTTTTTATTTAATTTGTGAGATGAATTTTTAAATATTGCCTGAAAATTTGAATTTTAACGGATGTGACGTAGAAAGAGCATTTAGAAATATTATAGAAATAGAAAACTAGAAATAACATAAAACGTCATATATCTAACACAAACAAGACAGTTGACCACGCGTAAGTGGCAGAAAAAGTGTTTCTTGTTAATGGTGTAGTTTTTTTTAATTTATTTAAAAATGTCATCAGTCCCTCGTACGTCACAAATAAATTTTAAGAAAGCTCATGTTATGAAAATGATTTTTTTACATGATTCCGTTAATTTTTAGCATAATCCACAATGTTATAACATTTTTTACTTCAAATATTACTACATTAGAAATCCCCAATGCCACATTACTATAAAGGCAGTGGTGAGCTATAAATATTTTAACGAGTATTTTAACAAAGGGCGCGCTCTTTGTTTGATAAAAACGAAAACTAGAGATTATTTAAAATTTAATCGTCAGCCACACCAGTCAGTGGCAACTAATTGATAGACTACACTACCGTATTACTTTGTCGCTAAAGTCGCAAAGAAATGTTTTTTTTTTTTTTTTGAAAATAAAGGAGAACTACAAGTGCTCGCAAATTATAGAAAAATTTAACAAAGGGCTCGCGCGAGTCCCTATTAGCCCCTATAGCCCACCCCTGTCTAAACGCACCACGCTATACTATATTTTGAAATATACTACATACGTAGGTATAGGCTATTAGGATGTATTACGGAATTTTTTAATGCTTTCAATTTCAAAGTTCTGTATTTGGATTTTTTTAACCTAATATGAAATATACGCATCTGGAGGTGTTATTTACTTCTACCAAATACTTGGTTTTGTAGATATGTTTACTAACTATGCAGATTACAAAAACAACAAATAAGAATTATTGCACTTCTCAGCAATCTCAGCCAACAACCTCTAACACATGTTCATCAACGTTGCCAACTTCTTCTAAAGTAATAAACAATAATGGGGTCATTAACCATTTTTCTTACTTTTTTTTTTAAGTTCGACTTAATATTTGGTATAAATAACGAAGTAGAGATTTGTGCAAAATTCATGGACCTCGCTAGGATTTGAACCCAGGACCCTCCTGTATCTGCTAATTATACTAGAATCGTTCACGGTAACTGAATGTTACAAGAAATTAACTATTGAAAAACTGCCTTTTATATTTTTGGTCGAGTTAAAAATTATTTGTAGTATGTATGGGGTTCTTCTTGACGTTTATCACGGAATTAACCGATCAAAGCCGAACTTTTGTACCCTTTAAATATGTAAGCCGTTAGCATTTAATTTTAGTTTAACCCGAGGTTTAATCTGTTGATGACATTTTGCTTTACATCATGTCGAAATGAAACCTTAGTATCATAACTAGGTATAAAACAATAATATAGACAATAAACCACTAGTAGGTACTGAATTTAAGAATATAAACCTAAACTCTATCTGTGACAGGTGAGCTGCTGATCATATTACTTAAAACAAGCTATCGTTTTCGTCTCCCATCTCTTTCTAAGGCAGAGCCTTCCACGTCAAAATTTTCAAGGACTTTCTAGAGCGCGAGAAAACAGTTATTTGAAATTAGTTTAAAATATTAACAATATTATTTTTTACTACCTACCGTTAAAAAATTCATTTTTTCGTCGTCTCGCCTCCTGAACGGTAAGTGAATCATATCACTTATCGATGTGATTCACATCACTTAACGTTTAGTATGTAAATAAAACCTACTGTCTTGGAAATACTATCGGTAATAGCTATTAACATACCAAGGAATGTTATGTATATCATAACTGCCGCAGATGTCAGTTTAAGACATCTAAGGCTTGTTATGATTCATAACATCCGTTGGTGTTCAATAGTTTATCGGTTTTAGAAAATGCAGGCTATATTAATAAATATTATTTTTTGAAATTCTGTCGTTAATGCTACTTTCAGAATGTTATGGTTAACAGAACAATTTTTTTGACATATGTCAATATGACAAATATTCAAATTATGTGCTTCATTCATCATGTTTATTATTTTAGAATAAAGTAAACCGTATTTAGAACAATACACTAACGTTGTCTGTATGTTTTAATGAAGAATATTATACTTTCATTTTATTTTCATTTTGTAGACCGATGTTGACAAGTCAGTATGGTGAGCCTACTTTTGTACATGTAAACAATGGATTAATATCCTGAAACCGGTAAACATTTATAAAAACCCGATCGTGCAGAAATAAATAAAAACAAAAATCAAAGCTTACTTAAAAAAAATAAATTAATATGGCCAAATAATTTTCAAATCTTATATTCTTTTAAATTTTGTGCATCGATGGTGCAAAAATAATATAAGCATCACGAACGTTAAGGAATTACTGATCTCAGACAAAATTGAGACCTTCGCTTCGCTCAGTCCCCAGAAATTGTCTTCGATTGGTAAACTATCCTTACCGTTCGTAATACTTAATATACTATTTAATCTAGTTGCATACAAGTTTTTTTACGTTTATAATAAAAGTGTGAAAAAAGTGCAGTTTTTTCAATCTTTTATTGTGTTAAAAAAGACGTACTTTATAAACTCATTAATAAAAAAATATATGTAACTAGAGTAAAAAGTTTCTATTTCACTTAAGAATTAATCTTTCCCATTCGTGAAATAAGACTATACTTTTTACTCATGTTGCATTTTCTATTATTATTTAAGTAGATGGGAATTAATTAATTTTTAAGTTTAATGTCCTTATAATAGTTTTATTTCCAATACAAAGTACAATTCAATATTTATTTAATATGCTATAATATATAATTTTTATTAAAATTATTAATATTTTTCAGTTTCAACGACGATCTCTCAACACTTTCAAAAATCCCTATCTTACCCGCATTACAACTGGAATCAGAATTCTCCGAGAACTCAATATGTGATAAACCTGAACCTATCTCCAATTCTCAAACAGAGAGCATTCGGCAGGACAAGAACATCACTTTATTGCAATGGATCTCTGCTGCTGATAACCAGAGCTCTTTGGATCAGGTCGCCGATCAGTGTGCAAGAGGCTTAGAACAGCTCGATTCTAGGGTCATCGAAACGTTGTGCAATGATGTTAAAACTGCCCTAGACGCTGCGAATAACTCACAAATGAAGGAAGTCAAGGGGCTAGGGGATAGATTATATGGGTTGGAACAGTTGATGTGTGAAAGTAAGAGATATGTACAAGAACAGAGCGATTTAGCACAAGCATTCTTACAAGTGAGTATGCGAATACTTTTTTAGATTATTTTGTTTGTAAACATAGCATTTATTAGAAAGATAATGCACGGCTATTAATTTTTTATTACGTATGTTTCAATATTTTTATCTAATTCACAATGATGTCCATATTTTACAAGGACATGATTGATTTTGCAGAAATATTTTGTATAAAAACTATAATTTTATTTATATTTATATAAACCGGATATAATACTTTGAGAAAACTTTCAAGGTTTTCAGAATATTTTATTGCCATATAAAAATATCGAAAAGTATAAATCTTCAAAAGTTTCATTTGACATACAAACTTAAAATGTTTCTCAACAATTGGAAAATTTCTATATCTGTATACTTTAAACGCAAAACTTCTGTTGAACTTATTTTGATATCCTGACATTTTCACATTTTTTTTTTACAATGTAATGTAAACTTTCCATGACTAGTTGAAATGAAATTGAAAACAACGTTTTTCTTGATTTTTTATTGTACTTGAGTCTACAGCTACGCTCTACCGGAGAAGTAAGTAACTTTGTTAGTTTTCTGAAGCTACATTTAAACATGACTCTTAACCTAAGTTTCCATGCATACGTTCAATCCGTCACGCTGTATCCGTCGCGAGCTCTGTTTCGCTAAATTTAAATTTGTGAACTTGGTGGGAGGTGACGGATGAACGACGGACAGAGTTTGTCAAGTTTCAACTCGGTTCGGTGAGACGTACGTTTTTTTGATTACGTAGTTACACACGTGATTTATTTATGAGATCTTTTCGTCCTATTCTTATATTTTAAACAGGGCTTCGAACTGTTATTTTTTTCCGGTTTTTGTTCGGGTTCAATTATAAAAATATATATGAATTCAATTCCGGTCTTCGTTCCGGCAAAAATAACGTTTTTTACGGTTTTCGGTTAAGTTCCGAGTGATTAATCATTAAAATCAAACCAAATTCTCTTTCGCGTAAGTAGAGTTGCGACTACGCTACGAGACTCTGCAAAAGAAGAAACACCGACAACTGAAGTAGAGAAAAGTTTTTGTCAACGCACGTGTTTGAACATTATAGGTACTGAACCGAAATAAACCGATATTTTTTTGGTTTTAGTTCCGGTTTTTTCCGGTATACGGTTTTTTCTCCAGTTCCGGTTCGAAGCCCTGATTTTAAATATAAATAATATATTATTAACACTGTTTTCTGCTGGTAATTCATTTTTAATAGTATTCGCCAAGATGTTAATTCATAAAAAAACTAAAATATGAGATTTAAACACACTTTGACAGTTGTTCAGATAGCGCGCGCACATTTTAATAGGTTTGTTCGTTCCGTTACCCTGCGTCTACCGCATACCGTGGCGGTGAAATTTGCGGGTCTTTTCGGTTCGCTGTAACATCACTAGATACTGTTCGTTCTGCTTTTATAGTAACTTGCGGTAAAACGCCGTGGAAGCTGGCGGTGATAATTTTTACAGTGACTCATGGCTCGATGGCTCGGTAGAAAAAAAAATAATCGGCGGTAATGTTCGCATCTACATATGAAGTGCCAGTGTGACAATGTTTGACAAATAAATATTAGGAAAAAATTCATATTTTTCAATAAATATGCTATGGAATGTTTCAGTTTTAGACATTGAAATACATTTGTAAAATAAATAAATGTCAATGTCATGAATTATGATTTGTAATAAGGTAAATTTATTTGATAACAATAGTAAACAATTAAAATAATGGAGAATGGAATAATGTATATTTATTGTAATAGAGCATGAAGTATCGTCGAAAATAACTATTATATACTTGGTTTCACGTAAAAAAATAGTGATGAGAAGATAGGTGCAGTTTGATCTTCTTTTTGATTTGATAATATCGGGATATTATCCAGTCAAACAACAAGATCAAACTACACCTATCTTCTCATCACTATTTTCTTACGTGAAACAAAGTATAAATAATTTAACGCAAACGGATCGAACAGAAAAATAATTTTTAGTAATTTAAATTTGATGTGAACGTACGATTTTATAATACGCTGCGACGGATACGACGTGACGGATTGAACGTATGCATGGAAACAGCTTTATACGTTGGACCAAGATATTTTGCGTGGCCATGTAAACCTTATCTTAATGCGGATTTTGATAATTGATATATATTTTTTTTACTCTTGCTTTAGGGAAAATACAGTGTAAACTGTACCATGGAATTTATTTCATGCATATACATAATATAATAACCATAAAATAATTACTACATTTCAAAAATTAGTTCTTTATATTGTACATATATAATTCTTCATTTGAAATTCTGTATTGGTACAATATTTTCTAGAAATAATATCTCCTGTTATCATCTACAATTTAATTTCCATCTAAAAATAAAACCCAGTCGCCTAGTTATTCATCTCCGCATGTTGTTTATTTCTGTACAAATGGCTGTAATTTCCCACAGTAGATTCTATATATGTCAGTGTATATTTTATTTTGGATTAGAGATTGGTGTTTGTGAATGTATATCGTTTATTTATAGAATCAAAACCGAGCAACCAACCTTGGGGATCCGTCAATATTGCCTGATCTGTGCGCATCGCATAGAAGGCAACTGCTCGTTATGCTAGAGAACCACCAAAGGCTACGTGATATTAGAAGAAGGTGTACAAGGGCTAAGGAGGAGTTAAGCGTTAATTTATATCATAGATTAAAGTAAGAAATGGTACATTTGCTTTGCCTTCAAGATATAGTAGCCTTTTTACTATCGATTAGTTGGGTTAATGTATTTATTGTTATAGGTGGATAATGTATGTAGAAAATTTAATATTAGAAACAGATCACAAATTAATGATATACCATGAAAGTCTGAAACGATTACGAAGGCATGTAGAGATTATACAGCAAATACACCTCGCACCTGCCATGTATCTAAACGCCGTAGCAGAGGTCGTCAGAAGAAGAGAATTTTCGCGGGCTTTTCTTCTGGTGAGTCACAAACAATTTACTATTTTTATTTATGCCATATTTAAAAATTAAAATTCGTATTTCCTGTATGCTAATATTACAAGATGTTTTATAATAAGGGTATATTCCAAAAATAATAAATTTTAACCGTGGTTAACCAAAAGTGTTCCAATAATGTCAAACTGTAATAATTGTACATTATTTATGAAACATGGTACCGGTTAAAAAGGTGACAACCAATGCGGACCAACGCAACCGTGGTTGCGAGGTTGTTCATCGGTTTCGATGGTAACATCTTCGGTTAGCGTGGTTAGATACTATTTATTTGCGAAAAAACTGAACTATAGGTGGCAGGCCGGACGGTAGCAAGATGGCGGAGAAATAAGGAGAGTTCGCTCATTTCTTATTGCTGGCAATATGCATTTCAAAATGCAAAGTATTTAATATTTAAGAGGAAAGGTTACCCCTGTACTAAAATATGAAGCGAAAATTCATACAAATTTTTCCTCTACTAGAACTATTAACATTGCAAAAAAATCAGCACACGACAAGCATACTTCCGATATTAACCTACATTTTAAAATAAAAATCATTGAAATCTATTAATACTGGTCTTTAATTTTAAAAGCAAAACCAAAATTCAGTATCTTTTCTAGATTTGGATATACACTTTTGACTTGTAATTACTGCATTGTGGAACTGACCAGTATCTATGGCATTTACTGATCATTATGTAATATACAACTTATTTCATTTTCTTTTGCAACAAATATAAATTAAACCTCTTTAAAATTACATACGCTTCAATGTATGCTATCAACGTTTCCTTATTCCTTTAGTTCACAAATCTGCCGCTAGACGTCGCCCAATTTGAATTTTGCCGCCAATTAACTAGTTGATGTTTACATCTGTTTTCTACGGTTTGCATTCCACGTATTTTAATTTTCCGCTCCATAATTTAGGATTATGAAAGACGATAGTCGAAATATTTCGACAGAAAACTTTAGGTTTACCCCGTAAGTAACCGAACTGTTCAATAATAATAGGCACTTGACTAGAACCAGTTGATAACCGAAACCATGGTTTTGGTTATTTAATATTTTTGGAATATATCCAATACATAAATGAAGTTTTAGAATATTTTAATAATATCGCAATAATATGGAATTATTATAACTCATATTGCAACGATGAAAAATATTTTAATATATTAAATTAATCATTTTATTTCTACATGATGTACTAGTTTTATTTAGGAGTTATTGGCACAATAGTTATAAAATATTTCTTAAATTATATTATTAATCAACGAACCGGAACTGTTTAAACTAAAATATTACTTAAATTATTAAATTTTGTTTTGTTTAAAAGTGTATAAGTACAGGAAAATGTTCGCAAAAAGTAGTTTAATTAATAAAAGTATTTTCATTATGTATAAAAAAAAATCGAAACTGAAATATATATTTTTATTAAATTTACCATATAATAATTTTGAAAAAATACTTGATACTCTGGTATATTTTATTATAAAAGTACTGTGAAGATAATATAATTCGTTGGATCGTCGCAGTATTTTCTTTATTTTATGCTGAATTGCTCTACCATCAAAATGTTCCACGAGCTGCCACTAGTTCTAACTATAATTTGATTAAATTAATTTCATTAATATAAAAATTGATATGCGGATTAAGAAATTGATTCAAATTTCCACATTTGCTTTATCCAGTGGGCATCTGAACTAGCATGTAACATTCTAACAATTCACAACGACGAAGTCACAAGAAGAAAAGAGTTTTCAACGCAGTTCGAAGGCCATTTCCTCAACACTCTCTTTCCGGGTCTTGAAGATCTACCTCCATCTTTTGCAACCCAGGCACCTTCGATCTTCGACTCACGGCTTCCCTTGCTCACAACAGAAGACATTGAAAGACTTAAAACTGAGTTACCAGAGCTCACACAGAATATTTCCGTGCCCGATCTGTCTGCGATAACTCAGTACTTCTTTGTCAAGTCCGTGAGCAAGGATGAAAAGGCCGATGAACGAGGGGTCGAAGAGAAATTGGTGCAGGCGGTTAGTGATGTTGGATTGGCGAGTAATTTGGATAGAGGGCTGTTGAAACCGGCAGAGAGCGAGCAGTATTTATCAGCTCATCCAGGGTTACCTCATCTTAAAGATCTTGACAAGTAAGAGTCTTTTCTATAGAAAAGATAATCCCATAAATCGATTTTCCATTTTGTACTTGTGGTAGTGGTTCTCAAATATTGTTTGAGTTTGTTTACAGATACCGAAGATTTTTGTTTATTATGATGACTATACCTTCTTCCATTTAAGCCATTCAGCAGATGTATCTTTTCTCCAATTTCAGTCAATCAGACAGATCAAAACTATTCCCTGTTCACTGCAATACCTTAATTCATGCGAAGGATAATTAGTGAACAAAATATGATACTAATAAGAAAGTCTTATGTTACCGTAAAACTCAGGAATTATTTAGAAAAACATTCCTGAAGTGTTATGTGGCTGGCAAATATTAACGAAATAGCGATATGAAATGAAAACAAAATGTGTATTGGGACCCGCAGAATCCGTTGGTGGCGCTGTAAGCACACCTGTCATGGCGGCCTGTAGGACATGTCAAATTTGTTTACATCTTGAATGAGCTCTTTCTGACCTAAAATATTGTTAAGGGTTCAACACAGTTTTTAAGTGTATTCAGTCGAATCGATCATTAAAACTAAGCGGCAACGAGTAATAAATTCGTAATTAATTACTACTTCTGGCGTAATTAGATTTACGACTTAGAACTACGATCTGCAGGGATAAATATTAGTAAAATTAATGAAACTATAATTTATAAATACTGTCAGTAATTGTCTTAAAACTACATACCTACCAAAATTGTATTTTAATTATTCTTTGTGAAATGCAAGTAGTCAAATTTATTATTTATTTATTAGATTAGAGCTTTCTGATATATTTATTTTCCATACGTTCAATCGATTAAGTTTTTCTTCTTTTCCGAAAATTATGAAATATATCTTAAATTTTTGTTGCACTCGTACACCCTTTAATACAGCACTTTTTGAGTTACAATATGTTAATTTTCTTTAATTCGCTTATTTTTTGAACATTTTCAAAATAATTTACACAATCAAAGCGTGAGAACTTATTTTTCTAGTACACAAAACGAAGGTTCTTGACGTTTACATATTTGACATGTCTTACTGGCCGCCATTGATTTAGTTTCATAATATTTCGCTGGTGTCGCATTCTATTTTGCGAGTCCCAATAACATAATAGCCCAGTAAATAAAGGATTTTACCCTACAAAAGGTCGGATAGTTCTGAATTTTTGATATGTTGTATAGTATGGTTGGTTCATAGCAACGGAGCTATGAAGTTCCCAAAAAAGGCAACAATTGCGCACTTAGTAAAATTTTGAGTTTCTTTCCACTTTACATCGCAATAACTCCGTGACACTTCATTTTAGCGTAAAAGTCCTCATAATGAGTCATGTAGAGAATTTAATTACCTACAAAATCCATTTATCAATTTCTTTTTACGACCAATGCAATAGAGTAGGGGTAAATATACAAAATAAAAATCTGATGTGGCCAGCACATAACCTCTCGCCAGATATTTTACCTGGTTGTACGCATAAAACGAAACATATTTTTAAATACAAATACATATATTCATGTCTCACTACAAAACAATTCTCATATATATATTTGCAAAATCTATGGGATATTTTAATATAAATTATATACAATACATACATTTTATTTATATTCAATATCCTGAAATTTTCTTTTTCTACTTTCCTTTTCTTTTTCTTTATATTCGTAATTTTTTCGCAAATTCCTCTTATATTCTTTTTTAGGTATATTCTTTTGTGTTGTTGACTTTTTATTTATTTTCATAATCTTCAAAATGATGTACGAATATTTCTGACAATGGCATACAAATATTTTTGACAGTGACATTTATGTGTGAATTACAAACATTTGAATTTCTTGCCTTGAAGTAGTTTGATCTAAGAATTTTTATATTAAATTACTTTATATGCATTTCTTTATCTCTAAATCTATAGAAGATATAATAATGAATTTATATTTATCGAATAAAGAATTTAACATTCTTTAATATACGTATTTACATATATTTTCGATAAATAATATTTAGATGATTTTTTTCTTGTAACTACTACTTCCGGTTGTCCAATTGTTACCAAAACTGACTGGACTCTTCCGATTATTGTTAGATTGAGGAATCCGTAGTTAAAAATGTCTTAAGTCTTATAGTATTTGAGTTATGGTGAATCCAACATCCACACACACACACACACATCCACACACACACACACACACACATACGGACATCATCGTAAAAATGTTATAATCGGATTCTAGGGACCTTAAAACGTGCTTATTCACTAAAATCTGGATATGCGATTTTTAGCATGAATACAATACCTCTCTTAGCGAGAGGTAAAAAACGAATAAAGTGTGTTTTTTTCAATTTTAGTGCAGCAACAGTCTTTGACTCATTATTTCTAATTTTACAACTATTATTTCAAACAGAATATCCTATATTGATGCAAAATAAACTTAATTATGTGTCGGTGAACGACAGTCTTTGACTCATTATTTCTAATTTTACAACTATTATTTCAAACAGAATATCCTATATTGATGCAAAATAAACATAATTATGTGTCAGTGAAGTCTTGTGGGACTACTAGAAAAAACTGTTATAAAACAGCATTTACTTCTTTTATTTGCCTGCGAGATTTTTCATAACTATAAATAAATCATTATCATAAAATTTCATTATATAGTTTTAGTTGCTGTACTCAGCTCTACCGTTACAAAATGGAGAAAATATAGAATACACAGATTACCGTGAAACATCCATTTTCATTTTCTTTATGCATATTTTAACAACCGCAAATTGGTACTTTTTTCAGTTTTTCGGTTATAACTTCTTTCTGATGAATTTTAGCGCGAAAAACGTTATTTGTCGACTTGTAGAGGACAAAATTTCCAGTAAATTTTGTATTTGAAGTTTTTTGGTCCGATTAAGAGCAATGGAGCTATGAAACTCCCAAAAAAGGCTAAAATTGCGTACTTAGCAAAATTTTTAATTTCTTTCCACTTCACATCGCAATAACATCGTTACACTTCATTTTAGCGGAAAAGTCCTTATAATCAATCTAGAGAATTTAATTACCTACAAAATCCATGGGTCAATTTTTTTTATTATTAAAAAGTGTTTTTTTTTTTAAATTTGTCTCCGATTTTTGACACTATACTTGTATATATAATATACGGCAAATGTCCCATATTAATAGCACTAGAAAGCTCTCGCAGGCAAATAAAAGTAAGTGCTGTTTTATAAGATTTTTTTCTAGTGGTCCCACAAGACTTCACTGACGTTCACCAACACATAATTACGTTTATTTTGCATCAATATAGGATATTCTATTTGAAATAATAGTTGTATAATTAGAAATAATGAGCCAAAGACTGTTGCTGCACTAAACTTGGAAAAAAACACTATTCCGTTATTGATAAATTAATTTTGTAGGTAATTAAATTCTTTACAAGACTCATTATGATGATTTTTACGCAATTGTTGCCTTTTTGGAAGCTTCATAGCCCCGTTGCTATGAATCGTGGAAAAAAACCTTTTGTATCAAATTTTTAGAAAATTTCATCCTCTACAAGTCGACAATTATCTTTTTTTTCGCTAAAATTCAAAATAGAAGCCGATTTATGGTGGTTTTTACAAGATGGCAGAGGGAGCGGAGGAAGGGGATTTGTGGAAATTTGGATATTTCATTAACCAACCATCCTATACAACATATCAAAAATTCAGAACTACCCGACCTTTCATGGTTGTGGCACATTATATAAACACAAAATATAAAATAATATACAATAGGTGCAATAAAACAAACGTTTTTAACAAATACGTAGTCTAAATTTATTATTTTTATTAATGGTTATGTTTGGCGCTCGTTTGACGTTTCAAAGTCTTTTGAAGGTTAAAGTAACTAGCAGACTAGCGAACCTATCGGGAGAAATATTGTGCTAAGGCTCTCATTGACTGTTCTATATAAAGATTGTAGAGAAAACTAGCGGAATTATGTGTATATATTTAATTTTAAAATGGTAAATCGACTTATGGTCCATCTATATGTAAACTGAGTTAGTAGTATAGGGGCTAGGTGCAAGTGATAAAAGGGTTATGTTTAGGGGCTGTGAATCAGAAACCGATACAGAAGAGTTCGAAAAGGTTGGGCAAAGTCCATTAGAATTACAGTTTGAGTCGAAGAGCGCTGTTTCATCCCGCCCGGGCACAAACGACGCTTCGACTCTGACAGAGGTTGGTCATTTATCCTGCGTGCCTCCAAAAAAACCACCCCGTATGTTCCTCAAATCCAGCATAGAAACTCGAGTCAAATCTATCGAATCTTACTCCCTGCAAAGTCAGTCTCTAGCTGTTCTGCCGATCTCCCCTTGCGTAGAGCATAACTTGCTGAGATCCCGCGATGAAATTGAGACTGACTTTCCAGGGATGAAGAAATCAGTGTCTCTAACGTCCCCTCCCCAGTGCTCCTCGAAATTCCACCCGGGGTCCTTGTCCCCCTCGTCCCCCTGTTCGTCCCAGGGCCACCCACAAGCTCTAGAGTTCGTCACAGATGAGTTTTACATAGACGAGTCCATGCCGTCGAGTCTCAGCATAGAAGGCACCACCAGCCAAGGGGAGTTGAGCAGGCAGCTTGAACAAGCCAACAATGTCATTGCTCTCTTCCAGGTATATCATTCTATCACACCTCTTTCCTTTTTGTTTTTATGCTTGGTGGTATAGTTTGCTGTTTTTCGTTTTCAACGTGGCTTACACTGCACATTATATTGAAATATATTTAAAATTACGTTTGTATTTTAAAAGAATCTTTGTATTTTTATTCAAAAACGCTGAAAAACTCTTATTTTGGGAATGGATATTTATAATATTTTCGTTCTAAAATAAATTTTGTTGTTTGGAAATCGTTAACTTCGTTATATTTATGTAATATTATCGTAGAATTAAATTATGATCTCAAATAATTTGTATCTCTGTTCACTACCCCATACCCAAATGTAAAATGTTCAAAAATATTGAAATTCTAATTTATATATTTTTTAGATACTTTCTAATATGCTGATTTTTAATTTTGAATCCGCAGATCAATATCTTTTTTCTTTCCCAAGATATGCGTTTAAAGTTGTGACTCCAAAAACATCCATTTTTAGCTAGCAACCCAAAAAATGGTATAAAGATACAGACTTGCTGATTCCACCAATATATACTACGGACAAAATTGAACAATTTTCATAATTTTTGAATAACTAGTTCATTTTGCATAAATAAAAATATTCGAAAATGGCTAAAATCGGAAAAAATCGCAATACAAACTGAACCAGTTGTTCAAAAATACGAAAATTGACATACTTATGTAATTTTGTCGGTAGAATCGAATCACCTCATCGCCAAAGTTGTATCTATGCTCATTTTTGGGTTATTACCCAAAAATGTGGTTTTGAAGTACAATTTTCAATACAAATATTTCCGGAGTGAAAAGAGATATTGACCTGCAGCTGCGGTTTGAGAATTTGCAGTCAGTTGACGTTTTTCCATAAATATATAAATTAGAATTCTATTTTTTATGAACTTTTTATTTAATAATGAGTATTTATACTTTTTTGGGGTAATAACTAAAAAATGGGTAATAAAACCACGTATATATATTTATAGTATTTGAACAACAGATAACTTTTTTTAGAAATAATAGAAAAGAAATATTTCATCGTATATAAATTTTGCAATGTTTGTTATATTTTCTTCCAATTGCCAATCTAAATGTATGTAATATTTGTAAAATAAAGTATTCCGTTCGTAGGTAACTGTGTTGGAAAAATTGAATAATTTTTATTCTATAAAAATTTTACCTATCTAAATTTTTAAACTTTTTCATCAATTTATTGTGTAGTGTTAAACACGTTTTTAAATCACCATCACATGTGTCATTTATTTCAGTTTTATTTTTTAGTATTTTGAAAATAGCAAAAATATTTGTGTCAGGTAGTAGAAATTATTCATTAAATAAATTTTATTTAGTCATATTTGTATGTTGTAAATATATGTAAATATATATCATATTTTTCAACTTTGCGCAACTGTTTGTATAGAACACTTTTTATTTGCAGGGATTATTTTATGCACATTTTATTTTTAGGCAGATTTTAAAGCTTGTTAAATGATTTTTTTTTATTTCAGACTCCAGTTTCTCTGATTTAAAAGGTGGCCCTGAATCCTAAAATCCTTTAATCCTGAAAAGTTAATCTTAGTTTAAAAACTAACATCTTAATGTTTGGATTGCGATTTGTTAATTTACGAGAATTGTTGACTAACAATTGTTAACTGATTGATTGTTGTAATTATAACGCTAGTCTTAGTATTTTTTTATTAGTAATCAGTTAAAAATTAAACTAACACGAATTATTAAACACATTTTTTTTGTTGAACATTAACTAAAAATAAGTTTGCTGCTTTTATTTTATTTTAAACACGGTAGGTTTTATTTTTAACACTATAGCTAACAAATAATACGCAAATGTTTTCACATGTTAGTGTATTATAACTTTTCAGGACAATCTGAGTTCCTCTAAAATGGAAAGTGAAAAATTGAAATGTCTCGTTTTACAAATGGCTGGTTTGGCTCGTGAAGCCATGAGTCAAATAAAAAAAGAATTAACTGACCTTCGAACTCAATATACCGAAGAATTAAACTTAGTCAAATCCCACTGTTCAGATTTAAACACGCAATGGGAACAAGTTGTCAATGATACAGAAATAAGTAATAGGGAAACTCTTCAACGATTGACCGTAGATCATGAGTTGGAACAAAGCGATTTGAAGAAAGTTATACAGGGAAAAACGGAAGAAATTCAAAATTTGCGAAAGGAAAATCATTGTTTAGAAAAGACAATAGAAAAATACAGGGAAGAAAATCAGAAACAAAAAGATGAATATGAGAATGTGCTGGATCAAAGGATGAGTAGTTATGAAGAATTGAAGAAAAGAGTGGAAGGTTTTGACGAAGAGAAAGAAAAAGCTGTGAAGGAAGCAAAGGATGATTTGACGAAAGAGTTCAAAGCAGAAATGGAGTCCATTAGGTAAGAAGAAGTATCATTTTCCACACTTTCACAGTATTTATTTCTCACACTGCACATTGTATTTTATAGATTACATATGATTTTAGAATTTTATTGTTGCCATCTTGGGTTTTAAAGTAATGTCTTTTGAAAAGGACAACAAGGTCGAAGAGACTTAGTTGACACACAACGACCTTAATAGATTGATTGAAAAGCTATAAATGGTATTGGAGAATTTCGTGTTACCGTATTAAGGCTCTCCCAAATTGTATCATAAAGGTCCGCGAAACTTTCGCTGCATACATGGTTTTTGTCGCCGTCGCTGGTTATTCCATACGGACTTCGATATGACATTTACAGAAAAATATTCTTTTCTTTCTTCTGATAAATTAATTAATAGGTATATGATTTTAAGCGGTGTACAGGGTGCCTCATTTTCGATATTTTTTTTAAGGTATGGGTAATATTAATGATAGAGCAAAACCGTTTGCACATTCCAGGGTCAACTTTTAGAGAAAAGTTTAATAGTCACCACAGGAATTTTCGATCTTCTTTTGTTTCTGAGATACAAGCAAAACATCGTTTTTCGTTCATTTTGAAAATATATCATATCTTATTTATTATGATAGAGAAAAAATGTTTTTACAAAAATTTTACCGTTTTTTAAATAGAATAAAATGGCGTAATTAGATTTTTTGAAAAACAATAATTCTCGAGATATAACACAAACTTATGATTTTTTAAATGGGAACCTATGTTGAAAATAGTCTCGTCGTTTTGCTTATTTTATAAGCTTTTCAATGATGTATAACAAGTCTACATTCGTTTGTTTTAAACATTAATAAAAGACGAATTATTAATTAATTGAGGTGAAAATATTGGAAATTATTAAGAAACAAATGAAGAAAATTATTACAAACCATCATTTTTTTATCTTGATTCAATATCTATTAATTATGTTCTCAAAATTATTCTTAACCAATTATTTTCGGGATAGTTAAATTACTAGTTATCGACGTTTCAGTTGGCTTTGACACAATCCGAAAAAGATGGTTTAATATGCCTTTGAAGTAAATAAATTGAAAAAATGAGTAAAAGTGAAACAAATACTATTAGAATACTATTTCATTTGTTTTTTAATAATTTTAAATTTTTTCAACCCAATAAATTAATAATTATTTCTTATTCAAGTTTAAAACAAAAGAATGTAGACTTGTTATATATCATTGAATAGCTTGTAAAATAAGCAAAAAGACGAGACTATCTTCAATATAGGTTTCCATTTAAAAAATCATAAGTTTGTGTTATATCTCGAGAATCATTAAGTTTTCAAAAAATCTAATTCCGCCATTTTATTCTATTTTAAAATCTGTAAAATTTTTATAAAAACATTTTTTCATTAACTTTTATAATAAATAAGATATGATATATTTTCAAAATGAGGGAAAAATGAGTTTTTGCCTGTAACTCAGATACAAAAAAAGATCGAAATTTCCTGTGGTGACTATTAAACATTTCTGGGAAAGTTGATCCTGGAATGTGCAAACGGTCATTAATATTACCCGAGATACCTTAAAAAACATCGAAAATGAGACACCTGTACATAAAGAAACCTGTCATTATGTTCATCGTCTAAAGCAATCAATAAAAGTGCTTCTTCATCGTTTGATGTTGAGTACATTGTCGAAAATGCTACCACAAATCTAACGCTTTGGTGTGGGTACACACGCGAATTTCATTGCCGTAATGAACGCGAAATTGACGTCACCGCTGCGAATCTTTCGCGTTGATTTGGGAGAGCCTTTAAAATATATAGATAGATGATTACTTTTTTATTACCTTATAGAAAAGAATGCAATATAATCATCAAGCATCAAGTAAAGTATAACTTTCGGTTTATCAATTTTAGCCAAATATAATATGTTGCTCCGTTTTTCTCCTTGGTATAAAAGTTTTAAATACTAAAATTGAATAGTTTTGGATTATAGTTTGATATAGTTTTTCATTAAAAACTGATATGGGCATACAGTATGCAGAAAGCCTAAAAACGGAAAATGGAAATTTTTGGAAGTTTGATGAGTTGTCGTGAAGGAAAAAATCGTCACACACAGGCATCGTAAAAAAAGTAAAAACGTGTTGTGGGGACCCTATTTCGTGCTTATTCACTGAAAACTCACTATCTATCGAATTTTTGGATCGAAAACACTACACGACTCTTCATACAGCAAATATTCCTCCATTCTTACATATAAAAGTGGCCGATTTTCGGTAGCGAATCGAATTTGGACCACAGCAATAGTTACTCACGCAGCAATCATCCTTCGCCGCACATTTCTGTCCAAACACATTTCTTTCGCGTCGTCTACATTCATCGTCGAATTTATACAAAAGAGCTTAGCTGACTCAGTCCACTCTTATAATGTAACAACATTCTTCCGAAAACATTACTTCCCTTATTTACGGTATAATCGCAGGTAACAATAGAGAGTTTTCACATAACGTCAAAATAGATAGCGTGAACGTTAAAATTCCAGGTTACGTGAGCGTTATTCTGCATATCAAAGTCTGTTTTCACATACCGTGTACGCTATTTTATCTATCACATATGGAAAATAGATGGCGAATTGGAAAGGCTTATTTTGATTTCTTATATTTAGCAAATTTAAGTGAGAAAGATTTCAATGATGCCTTAATAAATTGTCACACAAACAAACAAACAACATAAAGTAATTTTCGACGGACGCTATTTGTGGACAAATAAGGTTAAACCTTATATGAATACCGTAAAAAATTTACGTACGCATGCGCTCTGATGTCAAAATGACCTATAGCGTCCACGCAATTTATTTGTGAAAACTCTAAAGGCCCATTCAGAACAAAAAAAATTAGCGGTAGTGTAAAGGCCCATTCAGAATAAAAAAATTAGCGGTAGTGTAAGAATTAGTGGCATCGGTAGCTTAAAAAATTTCTAGTAAAAATTATTTCCGTTCACAATGAAAAATTATTGAAATTATAGTTTCTAGGAATTTTTTTATTATAAATGACTAGGGTGTAAGGTTGACAGTTATAGCTGTCATTTCATTTTTGCACAAAAGGCAACTGACATAGATGATGACTTATTAATTACACATCCATAAGCACTCCATTGTGTGAGATAAGCGAAGAGATTAAGGGAATTTAAAATTATTTCAAAAAAAGAAAATGCGTGGGCACAAATTGACTTTGAAATAAGCAAAAATAAGTAAGTTACGTGTTCACTTTTAATTGTGCAAAGTTTATTAATAAGTCTGTATGTTTATATAGCGCAACGTCTGAGGCACACCACAAAATGATCCTTTTTCTATTGCTCATTTTATCTGATGCAATCAGAAATCAGATGTCAATAAACGTCAAAACTGTCAAAAAATTAAGCGGTAGCGTAGTGGCAACGTAGAAGTTTGGAATTTGCAAACTCCTACCGCTGTCATTGCCACTGCGTTACTACTAATTTTCTTAATTTTTGGATGTGAACGAATACATTTGCTCCATTTGCTATAACGCAGTCAATCTTTTACCCAGGCCACTACCACTGCCACTAATTCTACCGCTACGTTAATTTTTTTTGCTGTGAATGATACTTAAGAGCTCAGCCGACTCTTTATACAGCAAATATTTCTCACTGTTTACATATTAAAATGACCTACTTTCGGTAGCGAAATCCGCATCCGGGCTACAATAATAGTTACACAACAATCATCCTTCGCCAAACATTGCTGTCTAAGTACACTTCTTTCGCCCCAGCCACATTCATAATCGCATTCATACATGCTCTTCTCTTTTCACTGGGAAACTTTCTCTCCTTTAGCACAGTACCAACCACATCCATCAACTTACACACTCGACGGCCACGCAATCGAACACCCTCAACTACACCAACATAATTACATAAATTACGAAATGTATTATACATTTTTGATCATGGTAATTGACTCTCATTGCAAAATCTTGTCGGTATTTTTGAGTTTGAGGACATTTATTCCCCACACGTTTGTAGAAAAAAAGTTAATTATTGTATTACAAAATTTATTGAAGATTTTCACTTTTTCTTACTAGATCATATTTTTACTTTTATGTGTTCGTTCTGTATATCGCATAATTTTCCATATTTTAAATGTCAATTCTTGCAGGTCTCGATTCAAATTATTTACATTAAAGGATCGGAGTCCGTCAGATTCTAGTCTTGAAAAGATAGATCATAACGTTATAGACGTTACAAAACATATGGAAATCGTGCAACAAATACGAGATGACCTCTCGTCGGAAAAAGAAAAGGCTGTGAACGAAGCTGTGTTAGAAGTACGTTCTTTATAAATTTGTTTATTTTCTCGTTTTATTTTGCCATTCTTTTTTTAGGAGAGAACGAGGTGGGAAGCAAAATTAGAGCAAGAATTAACGCAAAGTAGGATAAGAAACGAACAAGAAAAACAAGTATTGTTCAACGAAGCCATGAGAAGGGTACTAGATGAAAAAGAAAAACAAATAGAGGTTTTAAGAGAACGAGAAGCTGCTTTACATTTAGAAGTTATAAAATATAAAAATACTATACAACAATTAACAGAATCTGAAAGTGAGAGCAATAATTCTGTTCTTATGGAAAGAGTAGAAGCTTTGGAAAGGGATAAGTGCCAATTGGAAGCTGAACTGTCCATGGAAAGGTCGAAGAGGTTGGTAGACCTGCCGCAGGATCTAACTGCCTCGGTAGCAGGTGAGAAATGAAATTAGTGATTAATAAATTTACGTATGTTACTTGAACTCGGTTTTAAAAGTTTGGCAAATATTTAATGAACAATACTTCTGTAAATGTGTAAATGAATAGCGTTAGTTTATTAGAGTGGGGGAACGTAACGCTTGCGTTATTACATATTTCTCCAATAGGGCGGCGCTGCAGTCGAGAAAAACAATGGGTGATGTGAATAAAAATGGGTATATACTTTATACTCCAAAAATGCAAGTAGATACTTCGATTCGTAAGAATAAAAATATAGAAGTAGATACTCCTTTCAGTATCTACTCCTATTTACAAACCAGTTAAGTATGAACTCAAGTTTGGTATGAATAAAAAATAGTCCCTATTACCGTGGTGAAGTATATACTTGGAAAAATTAAGAGTTTGCTAGTCTCCAGACTCAGACTGTTCGCAGAGGCCTTTTGAAATTCTTTATTTAAACCAAATGGCGGAATTAATGATTAACATGCAAGAAAACGTTATACCTCTAGAGAAGTACTGCTTCTAGCGATTTTAAGGCGTTATACCGATTTTCCGAAGAAAACTTTCAGTACATCACAAAAACCTTTTTGGGCATAGAATAGGAGCAAGAATAGGTGGTTCCGTATCCAATTTGGACAAAATGAAAATTGTCCGAAGTTTTCCTCATATTCTTAGGGATTCCGAAGCATAATTTTTATTTTTTCTTGTTTCCGGTGTTTGTGATTTTAAAAACAAAACTGGAAATTTCTGTAGCATTATTGCAATCACCTTTTGAATGTCACCACTTTCCTCATCACTACTACGGTGATTACTTGGGCATTGTCACCTATTTTAATTAACACGTTCATCTACTCGTCGAGTCTATATCACTTTTATTCATATGAATTGGAGTAAAACCTCGCACTTCATGCTCATACTCTTGAGAACATACTCGAAACACATACTCATTTTTATTCATATTACCCATTATTCAAACTATTTCTATAAACAATAGGGTTTTCCACGATTTTTTTGTATGTTAGTATATATTACTCATATTTTTTTATTTTGCATATAAATTAATACAATGGGAGAAATATGCAAAATAATTTTGCAATTTGCTAAGACGTCATCGCGTGACGTCACTGACCCAGTTAGACCTTGGCTAGCCCCAGCCAAAGATATAGAGGTGGGGAGAAAGCGCTTTGACGACTGCGCATCCAATTTTCGATGTACAAACTGGACGTAGCCATTTTGCAGATACAACTGTCAACTTGATTTGTAAACACGTGGTCAGCATTATATTTTTATTACTATTTTATTTTCTTGTGTTGTTTGAAACGTTAAATTTTTTAATATGTCGTCGTGTTTAATGCCAAGGTGTTCTAATAATAGAAGATTTAAGCCATAAGGAATTTATTTTTACATGTAAGTAGTATACCAAATTGAGTTGTAAACAATTTTTTTAATAGATTGTTAATTTCTTTATTTTTTGAAAGATACGCTGATAGAGCTAAATCATAGTTTTATTTTAGTAAAAGATATTATTTATTGTTATACTAGAATTAGGTTTTCTAATCAAAAAGATATACAGAGGTTATACAAGGGAAATTAGTAAGGAGAGAATTAAATTAATTAATATTATTTCACCACCAGTAGTTGCTAGGTATTATTTAATATGTACGTATTTATGTTAAAATATCAATAAATTTTTCATCATTATTTCTTAATTATATTGTTCTGAAACTTTAAATTTAAAATTACCGTCTGTGTATTCCTGCAAAAGTATGTTAAAATGCAAATAAATTAATTTCATAATTATTTTGTTAATTCTGCATTTAAAATTGCCGCATCTATATCTGCAAAATAGCGTCCTTCTATTCTTGTATTCTCGCGCAGGTTACAAGATCTTTCTCCCCACGTCTATATCTCTGGCCCCAGCGAGAGAGAAAACTTGATGATCATGTGATACAAAACAGTTATATTAAGTGAATTTAGTACAAAAATAATTTTTTTAACTATTCAATTTATTACCTTTTTTCTATTTAAATACACCCTGATAAAACACGAAAGTTTAACCAGAGTTTTCTTGTTACGCACGTGTATTAACAACCTTCCAACGTCAATAAAATAATTCGCGGAAAAGTCAGGCATGCGCACAAACACCATCAAATGTACCAACTTCGTTGTGTAACACAGCTAGAGTCGTGACGTTACTTGACGACTGTTGTAAACATATTTGATGTATTTTTCAATTTAAAAATTCATTTATAAATACTTTTAATTTATCATTATTTTAATTTTATATTAACACAAATTATTTTCAATCGTATTTCCAGTCTTTGAGGGCAAATGTGATGCAGCGACAAGTCCCACACGAATCCGAGACAAACTCACTCGGAGTCAAACGAGTTTGATTCAGGCAGGAAGGATAAATATTGCTACATGTAGTGTCGGTGATCCCGTACTAGTTGTATGGGACACTGTGTATAAGAACTATGTGATTTTACAAGAAAGCAGTATATTATACTTTCTGCATTCGGATTGTGTGGAAACTCTGGGGTTGAAAACACCCGAGAATGAGTCGCAAAGGAAGCTGTATTCCACTGCTGAGGTCGTGGACAAGGAGTATTGCCATGCCCGAAAGGTGAGATATATAGAAATGATACGTACATATTTGTAAAATGAGGTCATTAACTACGTTTTTCTTGACATATTTGACATACAGACTAACCAAATACGGATCGTCGCGCGACTCGCGGATTTTTTAAACACTAGCGCTGGATTGTTAAATGACAGTTCATAAACACGCGTAAATGTAAGCACAAAAACCCTGTTAAAAACCGTCAAATTTGTTGTGTTGTAGGGTGCAAATATGAATGGGATAATAAGATTAATTTTACTCCCTCCTTTATTATCATGAAAAGCAACAAAAATGGATAGCATCAGTTCGTCGAATGTCGTAAAGTACAGTTGAATTTCATTAAAAAACTGATTACATATTTCTCAAACAAATAACACGGTTTTCAAATAAATGATCAAATAAAAAGTTTTGTTCAATTATAACTTAGGAACAAAATACTCGGATTCAAAATTGGTTATGCGACAAATCCATATCTGTGTGCCATTGATAACAATGATGAAAAATGAAATATCCATGAAATATAATGCTATTGAATGTAAAATGTTTAATTGTATAATATTTAAGAGCTCTACGATAAATTATTAGTAGACAACTTTATATAAAGCGCACGAAGGTAATCTTTATACTGACATTGACAAAGTATACGTCAAAGTTCAAGAAACAGATGTAATTAAAGAAATACACAAACTACATATTAACTGAAGGCTCTCCCAAACCAACGCGAAATATTTTCCAAATTGTCGTCGATTGAAAGTAGTGAAAGTACACAGCGACAGTCCTCACACTGGCGCGAATTTACCGCACAAACGTATAAGAAAGATATGTCGACGTTTTCAAAACCACAGTTTATGATAACATACATTATTTTCTATTTTAAGTGGTGCTTCAAATATATTTGAAAGTGACAAAATTGTTCGGTTCTATACAAAACTCCATTCCACACATAAGAAAATCTACCCAGCGCTACGTAACGGGAAATCCTTCAGATAGCGCGGCCGGCGACACGGAACAGCTGTTTAGATAGCCTAAATATATTTTTGTAAATTATTACTATATTTTAATATTTTCTGATGACGTATGGGGCACTTAGCCGATCAAAGTTGAACTTTTTTACTTTACACTTTAGATCTTGCTTAATTTGCATTTGAAGTGGAAATTGTGCCGCTTATAAATTTACGCTATTTTTATTTGTTCCTGAAATGATCAACCTGAAAAAAATACTAAAATCGGTAAAATGTTTTACTATTATATTGGTATCATTCATTCACGTTACACGTAATCAAGCTAAACTGGTATTAAACAACTTTAAATGTAATCTCATGTAAACAAATAAATGTCAAATAGTTAAATTTAAAGCAGAAATATAGGGCAATTCCAATGAACATGCAAATTCATTCGCGGCTTGAAGAAGTGAAAGCTTGGATCTTGCAAGGTTTAAGCCAGCATGAAATTATACGGGGTATAATTTTAGTTGTGAACATACCTTGACAGCAGCTAGCATTTCTTTGTTGGCTGCTTGGTAACATTTTGTTTGAAATTATATCGAAATGGAACCTCAGAAGTATTATTACAATAAACAAATTAATTTCTATCTGGGACAGCTGAGTTGGTGACCATATCTCAAAAAACATGCTATCTCTTTTTATGTAGATTTCTCTACGTCATAGCTTCCAAGAACTTTCTATGACGGGTAGAAATAACAGTTTTTAGAAATAAAATAAAAATGTTGCAAAAAATATTAGTTTTTTAAATTCATAAGGTTAAAAATCATTATTGTTCTCTCCAAGGCGGAGAATCGCTACAACGTCCCGAAGGGTACCAAATTCTACCGAATAAAGGTGAAGTCTTTGCCGCACTCCAAGGACCTGTTGCGTAGCCAACACCAGTGTCCCATGCATTCGACGACACCAGGGCCCGCTAGCATGAGCCAGAGTCAGACCACAGAGCAAGCCAGCTCAGTGATCTTGAGCAGCGCGGACACCGAAAGTCAGTCCGTGCCGTCATCGCCGACGAGGCAGCAGCCCCAAGAAGTCGCCGTCCCTAACCCCTAAACCACAACCACCCATGATATGATTTTAGTTGATGGTTACAAGGTGGGTTGTTTTATTTCGTCTTTCGTGGAGCTTACAGTCTACGCAATTGTAATAAGGTTCCAACGCAATTTTGTCTGGGCGTAGATTTTTCAAGCGCAGAATATTGCTTTCCAATAATCTAATTTCTTTAAAGTTGAGGGGTTGCTCAAAACTTTTAATCATTTTTTAAGAAAATTGAAGAGCTTTAGAGTGCGAAGCCCATTACGGTTCCTGTATATCGGTATGTACGTAATTATGCATCACATTCGATGCGAATGAAATTAATTGCAAGAAAATTTGTAAATAAATAATAATTTTGTGAAAATGCATTATTCTGCATTTGCAAAATCTTTGTCCACACAGGGTTACATTGAAAGATTATTGCTTTGTATAGATAGATTTAAATCATCCGAATAGCAGCTACTTTGAAAATTAGTTGTCCTGTATTGATTGGTCGTAGAATATAAAACAGTCACTACTTATAATGAATATCATGAGAGTTTTTAAATTTCATTATAGTTGTTCGAATTGTGGCTTGCTTTTTTATTGTTGAGACTATTTATGGCCTTAAAGATGCGAATCAAAATTTAGTGCAGGTCGAACGCGAATTCGTGAGTTGAAGATTTTATAGTATTTATTTTTTCGTTATAATAGCGTTTTCTATTTTATTATTTCGATGAACATTCGTGAATTATTACAAATACATCACTATTTATTTTTGAAATATATTTGTTTTTTTTTTCAAATTAATTTAAGTTTTTTATAGGATTTAAAATTGTAGGATAGAAAGAGCTGAATTTTGGGTAGATAGGTTTTGAGACCAGATTAAAATGCAGACGAGTAAGTTGTGTATTTCAGCAGCGAAAAACGGGGACAATGACAACTTTTATTTCTTGTGTTCATGATAAAAAGATGATTATCATTTTAGCGATGATACATACGTGTATGTAAATACATAATTTTAAATAAATTTAAAACGCTGTTTAAATTTATTTCAATTGTGACAATAAGTTGTCATTGTCTATAATCTTTTAAGTGTCAGCTTGTCCTTAAATTTAATTTTCCTGATACCAAAAAAAAACAAAGAAAATATATTTTTTGTATTATATATATAACACAAAAACAAATACATAATATTCAACACATATATTTGTATATATTTAGCTATAGAAATCATTTATCATAAACTTTTTAATCACATTCGGCTACGTTTAAAATTTGCATAGATAATAAAAAAATTAGAAAAACACAATCTAGTATTTCATTTGCCATAATTTCATGAAATACAGAGGATAAGCTGCACAAATACAAAATTCTTTTATGTTGTGATAAAGTTTATAATTATTTCAAACCTTTTTATTTTAAATTTATAATAAACACTTAACCATGTTCTAATGTTGTGATCTTTGCAAATATTTTCTCGAGAGTTAAAAACTGATTTTGGACAACTACAAAAATATTTATAAATTTCCTGTAGTGATCTTCCGCATTAACTTTCTCAATAAATTGTAGTAAAGAGTTGGAGAAAATCAGTATATAATACTCGGGATATATTTGCATTTTATTATAAATAGGGAAATTATTAATTAAATTTGACATTTTGTACAATAGGTACGCGCTGTTCATGTCATAGTGTAAGATTTCTATAATATTTTATCCAGGTATAAAATGTTTATAAATATATACTTTTGTGCTGGTGATTTTAAACTGAAAAGTGAGATATTGTAGAATACTTTATTATGAAAATTCGAGCACCGAATACTGTAATATTGTTCAATTTAAAATATATAAACGCTTTTGTTTTTAATAATTTCTTATGATCAAATTTAACATCACATTTTAAAGCAGTATACAGGATGTCTTGTTTAAGGTACGAATTCATTGGGATCTCGAGAGCTTGGTTCAATAAGACAAAATTTTCCCCATTAGTAGATCATTTTAATGGTGTTTCATTTGTGAAAAAATGCTCAGGTCATTAGATACAGGCGATAATGTAAAAGTTTTACCTCCCGCTACCTGTGGTAAGGGAGGTATAGGGATCGTGTTACAAATCGCATGTCGAGATTTTGGTAAATGTCCACGTTTTAAGGTCCCTAGAATCTAATTTTAACATTTTCACGATGATGTCTGTGTATGTGTGAATCCCCCACTCTAACTCAAATACTATCATTCAGAAAATTTTGAAACCTTGTATTTCGAACTTTTTCTGTAATGGAAAGAACCCATTAGATTTTGGTGTATATCGGATAACCAGAAATGGCACTTTACTAGAAGCTCAAAATAGTTTTTCTTCGAAAAGTATATTTAAATGTTATTTATTTAATTAAAGATTATTAAATTTTCTACAGATTTGCATTAATACTTTTTCTATATATTTTATGGATAAATTTATAAAATTATCTATAATTTAAATCTCGGAACTACGCTTTAAACAAACAAAACTCCTTGGTTGCGCAGTTATTCAAATGTATGTAACTGACAGATAAATGTCACAGTCAAAGAACTAATCATGTCAATTTAATAATAGTAACGTTTTAAAAAGTAAAAAAGTAAATACAACAATAGGAAAGGAATTCAATACAGTTTCCAGTATAAGTAAATAGATAGAATTTAGATTAATAAAAATTAACGATTCGTAAAAAGGTTTAAGGTAAACCTCATTTTTGCATTAGTGAATTCTATTTATCCCTGTATTTAAAATTTAATCTTCTTTTTATTATGAAAAAATCTGATGTGGCCAGCACATAACCTCTCGCCAGATATTTTACCTGGTTGTACGCATAAAACGAAAAATATTTTTAAATACAAATACATATGTTCATGTCTCACTACAAAATAATTTTCACATATATTTGCAAAATCTATGGGATATTTTAATATAAATTATGTACAATACATACATTTTCTTTATAAGTATTCAATATTCTGATTTTTTTTTCTACTTACCTTTTCTATTTCTTTATATTCGTAATTTTTTCGCAAATTCCTCTTATATTCTTTTTTTACGTATATTCTTTTACGTTGTTGACTTTTTATTTATTTCCATAATCTTCATAATGATGTACAAATATTTTTGACAGTGGCATACAAATATTTTTGACAGTGACATTTATGTGTGAATTACAAACATTTGAATTTCTTGCCTTGAAGTAGTTTGATCTAAGAATTTTTACATGAAATTATTTTATATGCATTTCTTTATCTCTAAATCTATAGAAGATATAATAATGAATTTATATTTATCGAATAAAGAATTTAACATTCTTTAATATAAGTATTTACATAAATTTTCGATAAATAATATTTAGATGATTTTTTTCTTGTAACTACTACTTCCAACTGTTACCAAAACTTAATCAACTCTTCCCATTATTGTTAGCTTGAGGAATCCGTAGTTAAAAATGTCTTTAAGTCTTATAGTATTTGAGTTATCGTGAATCCAACATCCATACACACATCCCACCCACACACACATCCACACAGAAACACACACATCCACACAGAAACACACACATACGGACATCATCGTAAAAATGTTATAATCGGATTCTAGGGACCTTAAAACGTGCTTATTCACTAAAATCGATATGTGATTTTTAGCATGAATACAATACCTCTCTTAGCGATAGGTAAAAAGGAAGCTACTTGGATTAGATTAGACTATATTTCAAGAAATAAGCTGTCAAAATTAGAGTAAAATTCGCTAATCCAAAAATAAAGATAATCTTAAGCTTAATCTTTTTCGTGACTCGGGCTATAAATATAATAAATGGTATTCTGTTGGCCACAACAGATTTTTATTTTTGCAAACAACTTCCAAGTGGAAATAATACTGGATTTTGGTTTACACATCTTTAGGGCACTTTTTTATGATCTTTCGACTGGTGATGCTCAATTTTTTTTTTTACTGTTGGTTTTCTAGGATTGATGTCAAAGTTTTAATTTTTATATGGACGCATATTGGAAAGTTCAACTGTTGAAAAGATATTTTTTTAGCTTTCCAATAATGTATAACAGGCCTGCACAACTCAAAAATAATCTGGGGCCAAAACAAATCCGGTATCATAAGCGCGGGCAAAATCTCTATGTTTAGATTCAAAAAGATGTCGGATATTCTTTTAAAACCGCCATTGATTCGCCGCAAACCAAAAAAATACTTTTATCATTGTACTGAGCTGAGACAATTTTTCGTCTGCGATTTTTGTCGCCCATTTTTTCTTGTCAGCCTGAATAGACCCATATTACTATCTCAATGCGCATGCACCAAACATGTGCTTGGGAGTACCAGAGATATAGAGGTGGGGAGAAAGCGCTTCGACGACTGCGCATCCAATTTTTGATGTACAAGCTGGAGGTAGCCATTTTGCAGATACAACTGTCAACTTGCTTTGTAAACACGCGGTCAGCATTATCTTTTTATTACTATTTTATTTGCTTGTGTTGTTTGAAACGTTAAATTTTTTAATATGTCGTCGTGTTCAATGCCAGGATGTTCTAATAATAGAAGATTTAAGCCATAAGGAATTTATTTTTACATGTAAGTAGTATACCAAATTGAGTTGTAAACAATTTTTTTAATAGATTGTTAATTTCTTTATTTTTTGAAAGATACACAGAGCAAATCATAGTTTTATTTTAGTAAAAGATATTATTTATTGTTATACTAGAATTAGGTTTTCTAATCTCTCAAAAAGATATATAGAGGTTATACAAGGGAAATTAGTAAGGAGAGAATTAAATAAATTAATATTATTTCACCATCAGTAGTTGCTAGGTATTATTTAATATGTATGTATTTGTGTTAAAATATCAATAAATTTTTCAACATTATTTGTTAATTATATTGGTCTGAAACTCTAAATTTAAAATTACCGTCTGTGTATTCCTGCAAAAGTATGTTCAAATGCAAATAAATTAATTTCATAATTATTTTGTTAATTCTGCATTTAAAATTGCCGCCTCTATATCTGCAAAATGGCGTCCTTCTATTCTTGTATTCTCGCGCAGGTTACAAGATCATTCTCCCCACCTCTATATCTCTGGGGAGTACAGCGGAAATGAAACTAATTAGGTTTGTTCGTTTTGCTACCTTGCGTCTACGATTTACTGCCGCGTCCATATACTTTGTTTGGAGGCGGCAGTATACGCAAAGTAGCGAAACGAACAGACCTATTGTATTTTTAAAGCAAAATATTATTTTATGTATACGTAAATGAACGATAATTTTTTTCTTGCAAGTTTCATTTCATGTTTAACTACTGGATTCTGCCCATATAATATATAAATAATCAATAAAATAAACATTAAAATTTAAAAATTTTAAGCGCCTATTTACTCTTCTGTCACTAACAGATAACCACAAACTAATGTTTTGTTGTGATTCTTTTGTGATATATATATATATATATATATATATATATATATATATATATATATATATATATATATATATATATATATATATATATATATATATTTAATTTATGCCTGTTTACTCTTGTTGCTTCCCGGATTGTGATTTGAATCCATTAATTAAAAAAGAAATATCTTTTCCTTTATTTCCTAAGAATAGTAAAGAGAAAAAAAACATAATTGGAAAAATTTAAAAAAAGTTTGTAACCCTGGCACGCTTTTTTCATTTCATAAATCTGCCGGCAGATGCGCTATAATAAATAATATGGTCTGCTGAATATTAATAATTAAAACTCGTACTTTACTGCTCACGCGCAGGAGTAAAAACAGAAAAGTACAGAGCCAGAGCTACAATCTACGGTTAGTTTTCACGAACTCTCCCATTAGTAACAATAAAATCTAGATTTATTTTTCATAAAATATTCATTTAGAAATCATAGAAAACGCAAGTAACAGAAAATATGGAATTAATCATTCTTCAAATATCATCTCAGAAATTTACGTTCCGCGGGCCGTAATGAGAGTCGTAACGTGCCGCTTGTTGTGCAAGCTCATGTTTTTTTGTTTCAAACAATGGTTGTTGCAATGAAACAAATGAAGGTATTATCATTTGTTTAATTTTAAGTTTATGCTCTTCATTTTCTTTAATATTTTTAACATCATAGCATAGAAACATTTTTAAAATTTTTGTTATTAATATGTCATTGCCTACTAAGACGTACATATAAAAATATTAAGACTATAAATATTTGAGAACTAAATAAGGAAATTTTAAATGAAAATCACCAAATTGTTATTTTTAATTTTGTTTTTTAATTGTTTCATTGCAACAACCATTGTTTTTAACCTATAAATTGAATAATTGTTGCATATTAGCAGTTTGAAACAAATCAATATAGATATGTTATATATCGTTGGAAAGCTAATAAATTCTCTTTTCAACGGTGTAACTTTCCAATATGGTGTCCATATCAAATTAAAACTTTGACAATAATCCTCGACAACCAACAGTTAAAAAAATGAGCATCGCCAGTCTACACATAAAAAACTGCACTAAAGAAATGCAAACCAAAATCCAGTAATATTTACCACGTAAAAGTTTTTTTATTAATAAAAAAACTGCAAAATTTACTTTATCGCCTATATCTAGTGACCTATGCATTTTTCGCAAATAACGAAACACCATTAAAATGATCTCCATAACCAAACTCGTAGCTCTTAGGGTTCTCGAGATCCCAATGCATTCGTACGTTAAATGGGACACCTGTATATACACTGTATTCAGTACATTATTACACGAATTTGTAGTAATATATTTTTAAAAATAATTTTTATTCCATTTTAATTTTTTGTTACAATAATGTACCGAATATTCCATGTACCTTTTTCTAATTTTTATCTTTAATTAACTAATATGTGTTTTTTAAAACATTTTTTCTTAGATTTAGAAATTTAATTTTGGTACCTAATAGTTTCTGTCCTATTCCTCGCGTGTTATTGTTTAGTATTTAATTTTTTAGTTTTTTATATTTTTGTGATGTAGTTTTATATTTCAAATAAATTAACACAAAAGTTATATTCCCGCACACTTATATTTATTTTGTTTCTAGGATCAAGGTTTGCGCTGGATTAATTAAATTTGCCAGTCGTGTCGAGATTGTTTTGGTGTACGTTACTTTTAACTGAAACTCAGTAATTTTTATTAAAAAATGTACATTTTATTGGTAAAAATAGTGTTATTTTATGTCTAAAGTGTATATTGACATTTTAAGTGAAAAATAACCGACATCGAATGTATGGACACCGCAAAGTAAGTATAAAATTAAAAAAATTTTATAACGGTCAAATACTGCCATAATAGAAATAGATGATAATATCGTCACTTGTTTCTTATATGTGGAAAAACAAATGCTTTTGCATTCATTTATTATAAATATATTGTTTTTAACTCCTAAAATTTTAAATATAATCAGCACAATGTTACATCCAAGTTCATAAACAGATTAATTTATATTTTATTTATCTTTAAAATGATCGAAGATGTAGTAAAAATAGAAACAAAAGGTATAGGAAAGTAGATTCCACTAATTTTCTAGTATTTATTAAGAGAATCATTGTCAAACAATAAGTTTGAATAATCAACTTACAATATTTATCACAAATATGTTCAATTTTATATACAAATGTAACACTAGTATTTGCTAATGAAACGAGTAGGTGACAAGGCACATAGTGCAAAATTATTTACAATTCATTATTTACAATATATTTACATTTATTGATTCGTCAACATGTTCATAGTTTCAAATTGTTCAGGGTACTGCGTATTAACCATTGGTAGATTGTTACACTGAATTCTATAATCGATATCGTTTATCATTTCCATACTATCGTTTAGAGCTATTTTATTTTCGTACGCAATATTGGTATAATCAATATAAGTAGGAAGATCTAGATCTACTAATTCGTTCTTTTCTTGAACACGAATATCTACTGGATAACGATAGTTTACATTTTTAAAATCATTGTTGAAATCAGTAAAATTTTGAACTTGTGTATCTTCTTGTCCATAAAATACTCTAGTATCCGAAATTATGTCTGAAAAACTTTGTTGAGATCTATAATCTGGTTCAATTTGTCCACAATTATTAAAGAAATTAGTTTCAGAATTTGGTTTTGGGTATTTACATTGTTGAACATTATTAATTTTGTTGTCAAAATTAAATTGTAATTCTTTTAATTCTACTCCAGTAGTAATATTATTATTCAAACTATTTTCCGGGGAATACATTCTACTGCAACTACTATTATTACTATCATCATTAACTATTATCTGGTTTTGCATCCAATACTCTTCATTTTTGAACTCCCTGTGAATGGTACCACTTCCGAGATCTAATAGTGTAGGTGGTGATCTCGCCACGTCTTGTTGGACCATGTAATCAGGTCTCAGGGGTTGGTCCAGTTGAAATATTTCTTCAGGTTGGAAGAGATCTGCAGAAAATGAGCTGAAGTCATATTGAGTGGTGCTGCTGTTTGGAGTTGGTGTCTCCTGATATGGTTGGTTGGTTGTAGTTGGTTCAGCCGGCCAGTATGGTTCGTATGGTTGTTGTTGGTAGTTAGTAGGGGAGTGAGCGATGTATTGTTGGGTGGGGATGGGTTGGTAAGTGCACACGCATTCGAATGGTGGGCAGGAACATGAATATCCTAAAAAGAAAAAGAAGAATTGTAAACTATTATTTTCAACAAAATTGCATAATTGTAAGTATGTAAGAAAAGTAATACTTTAATGACGGAATGCAGGAATTGGCTATTTCTCGCATTTATTTTGAATTAGTGAATATTTATTTCCCGCAAACAAAATTTGAACGTTTATCAAAATTAAATATAAATTTTAAATGTCTCTTTAATTTTTATCCAAATATATGTACGTATACATATGAGTTGTAAAAGAAATAAATTCTTACCTTTTTCTTGATCAGCAATTAATGGAGGAGGTTGATCGTTTCTAATTATTTGGTTTGGTTCAGTACAATGACGTTTGGGCCCACGTAAAGACATCAACTGTAACAATTAAATAAATAAATTAGAAATACCAGAATTTAAAATTCAATTATGACATCAAGGAGCAAAGAGCTTTAATCCGGCGCCACACTTGCTGTAGCGGTCTCAGTAGCAGCCGCGCGGTTACAACCGCTGTTTTAAAAAATGGATGTTGTCTAATGGCACGTGTCACTTTTGCGGCTGAGCAACGGCCGCTTTTTCTAAAGGCATTTAATACTGGAGGGGAGAATGTACGTTGTGTGACGTCAATTTCATAAGTACCCATTACGAATCTATTCACGCGGCTGAACCGCGACCGCAACAGCAAGTGTGGCGCCGGCCTAGTGCCGCACAACCGCGGAACTAAACCGCAAATGTGACAATGAAGTACGGTTGTAACCGCGCAGTTGCAACCACCAGCGCAACCGCAAGTGTGGCGCTGGCATTATTTATTTTAAATATTTAATAAAATACGTATTTCCATAGTTAAATAAAATCAGAAAAATGCAAATACGGACTTATTTTTTACGTTATCTGTCTAAAACAGTTATAAATAATAGGCAAATAGAGAAGCAAAATCAAATAAGTTAATAATAATATATGTACATCTCATAAAATCATATATAAGCAACAGTAATTCATTTGTTAATAACACCCTACCTTCCTATAATTTTCTAATCGGCTATCAATTACTAAATCAATAAACTCTCATCCCCATGTTTTGTTTATCACTAACTCTGTTCCTACTAGTAAACCTATCACTAACAGCTTGCATTAATTAACTCGAACACAAGCACCGTAATCAATGAAGCGCTAATTGTTATATATTGCTGAGAGCGTCTGTGGTCCGTAGACTACCGCGACCGCGGACACAAGACATGTAATTACACTAAACGTAATCTATGATATTAATTATTGTGTATTGATTGAGGGAATGCGCCACTAGGAATGTAAGAGTAATTGGGAATGATTTCTCATCATCAACAATATCGATTGGGAAAAAATTAAGTTGTAATTAAATGGATATAGGCTACCGGGTTTAATTAGTACGTTAAACTGGTTGCGGAAAAAATTGGTTTTACTTTTCAATCAAGACGAGATAATTTTTTTAAATCGTTATATTGTTAATTAAATTTTAAAAGCTACTGTAACTTTCACTGAATACGGGTTTTTATTCATAGCGACCATAAAAGTCAGAAGACGATTAATACTGGTTCATTGGATAACTTATTTTTAATAAAGATATTTAAGTTTTTACATATTTACGAGTAGAAAGAGTATTTTTTATACAAAACAGTGTTATCAATTGTTTTGAAAATAAAATCTGTATAAGAGTCTGATCTATTAATCTAATATGTATTTCGGATTTCCGGATTTTATTGATCAAGACAGAAATAGTTGTCCTGAACTACTTTATGCAATTGTTAGCGTTTTTCTTTTTTTTTACAAAAACTGAACAGGTTGAAATATTCAAATTTTCAGAAAACTCGCAATGGTTTGGGTACCACTGCGACTTTAATAAAAACGTGCCAATGATGTATACAACCCGCAATATACAGAGCCTCCGCGAACTTTCCGAGTGGCTACACTCATTAATGGGCAGATTATTGTCCCACCAACATACAAAGTAAACGGCTTGTTCTAAATGAAGTAACAATGGTCTATCTCGTGCAGAGCCTCCATGTGGTAACTTAAATTCTGTCTGATTTAAAATTCTGTCGGAATTGGGTTTTCCCCACTATGAATTCTACTGCTCCAGACCAATAGAATTAGAAATCTGGCAGAATTGAGATTTCCCTAATTCTTTCTCCTGATAGATTTCAAATTCTACTGGCCCGGAGCAGTAGAATTCGTAGTGGGGAAAACCCAGTTCTAACAGAATTTGAAATCGAGCAGAATTTAAAATTACAAAATCGAGGCCCAGGGCAGTCTCTAATAGCCACATATATGCCGGTGAGCTCTCTATCGATAGCTCTTTGAATGCGCTACAATTTTCAGTCGGAATATTTTCCGGTATAACGTAGCGTTCTCCAAAAAACCTCAACATGCTATATATATATATACTAGATAATGGATACGTTATATGTATCCCAACTTCTTTTTTGCACTGTATGAAAAAAGATCTTATCATTACAAATAATATATATAAATAAAATCAGCTCTGCCTGGGATGCATTTCCGGGTGGCTACATCTCTTAATGGCTAGGGCGTGGTCCTAATGTGAACTAAACGGCTTGCTTGCATCACAAAATTCAGGGTGGACGCAAATCCGATGTAGAAACAGAGAAATTGAGGAAAACCGAAAAAAGACCGAAAATTTCGAACTTTTTCCCCCTATAACTCTGGTATCACAAGGTTTTCGTTTCTGCAAAATTCGTATCTTATCACTGGCCTTGATCCTTACACCATATCCAAAAATTATAACTACCCGACCTTTTGCAAGGCATTTTGAATAACTTGACTGGACTACTTATATTTTTCATGATTTGCTTGGGTTTTGTTGCTCATAATGTGCCGCGACCGGAATTGAACGATATGGCGCCATAAACCGAAAATTTCAATAAATGGATTTGTTTGATTCATGGGAAACACATCAATTTAAAATAATTTTGAACATTTGTCGTTAGAACGTTCTTATTTATTTTAAAACGGCAGCTAAATGGACCTTTTCGATTTAAAGAGATAGAAGATATGCGCAATGGGGATCTGCGTATAGTAAGAACAACTGAGATGTATGGCGTTTGTTTCTAAAAAAAAATTAGACGTAAAATGTGAGAATATCTCAGATAAGTTTAAAAAATCTTATCGAAATGAGTTACAAAAGTTTTTATTGAAGTTAAAATGTCTAGCGATGCAAATTTTCACCGAGAATACAGGTATTTTAATGACTGCAATATTTTTGACGTTTCGTTTGACAGCCCAATTGTGGCAGTTGTTCGCGTCATTTTCTTACTATTTTCAGCGATAGAAAGAGATAGCCGTTAAACTGAAAAGGTTTATTACTTGTTTGTATCAACATAAATACGAAGTAGAGTACCTATACATTTTTTTCTGAACCTGTGGCGCCTAGGCAATGTCAGAGCTGCCTAAAGTGTTAAGACGGCCCTTCAAAAACCTCACTATTTTCAATCGCCGTATGACTTCATACAATCATACATATTTATTTCAATTTCAAACATGCTTTTCTTACCTTACTGCCGAGGGCGGCTTCCCTTGCTAATAATACTGCTAACCCCCTCACTCTTCGGCCAGCCCCTAAAGATCTTCTTGCTTCGGAAGTACTTTTAGCTTCAGGTCGAGGGTGATCATGTACTCCTTTCGCTTGGAAGAAAATAGCGTGTTCTGTGTGTCTCCAAAAATGGGTAACGGGATATCCACAGTGTCCTCTACAAGCTAGGATTTCTAATCTGCCTGTGCATTGTCTATTGGGACAGGGTTTGCCTAGAAAGAAAAAAAAATATAATAGTTTCATAGAAGAAGCTATTTTTTCATTTGGCTAAAATCTAAAAACATTATTAAGTCAATCTGTAAAGCATATCAGAAATGAACTATTGGTTATACTGAAATAAATTCTGATTGATTAGCAGTAATAGTTGATATTTAACCATGTTTTTGATTTTGTTTTTGTAATATAGGAGTCAGGTTCAGGTACTTAGCGTATAGTTTTACAGACAAAAAATATGTAGTATGAATAAAATTTGGTTTTACGAACTTAAATTATTTAAAAATTAATTGAAAATGTAAAAACGGTCCGTTCTTCAGCGCCACCTGCCACCTGCCTTATTCTTAAGTAAAACAATGTGTAGATTATTTTCTTTTGGTGTAGTTAAATATCTTAATTAGTTTAGCAGTAATTGATTACCATTACAACCAAAAGGACACCGATGAAGCTCTGATACTAGTATAACTACAAAACATGCATTTAAGGCGAACAAATGATTAATTATTAGCCTTGAATGTGATTTACTACTGCCTACATTACATTTACAGCTAATGCTCTGAAAGGTATATTCAAACCAAGAAATCTTACTACATTAACATAGAAACTGCACAAGATATAGACAGACAGTAATATTTGTTTCCGAAAACTTGCTTTATTTTTTTAAAAGCTCATTCCTCCATAAAGATTGAAATCGTAGCTAAAATTTGAAATCTTTTTAACTAGGTAATGCTTTCTTAGTCAATACATATGCAAACAGAAAATAAGTATTTATAGGTTACAAATTTTTGTATTTCTATATTTTACCGTTGTAAGTCGGACGGAGCTAGTTAAAATAATTCACAAATTACATGTGATCTTCATTCTTAGTTACATTTCGAGTTTTTTATCTTCATATTTAGAATTTATTCTTTATTTTTCATAATGTTTTTGTGCAATAATATTATAATATGAAGAAACCATTTTTTCTATACAATAAATATATTTATATGAGTAAAATTTACAATAATTATTCTTTCATTCCTTTTTATTTCTTACTCTTCATTGTAATAAATAATTATACATATGTATAGTTTATGGGGTCTGGTGGCCGCATGCCTGAGTGTCTGGTCGCGAATCTGGGGAACCGGGTTCAATCCCGACCGACGCCAAATATTTCAAATTTTAAATAACACAAAATTGTCCCTTGTGGTTCACTTTCTACGTCAGCAATGAGTGCCCGTGAGGTGATGCCTGGTAAACGCCCGCACGGTACAAATATGTCATCATCATTACCGAAATCTGTGTACAAAGCAGATTGGCACACCTAGCAATGGGTAACATGCCCTGATGATATATTTATTTATGTCTCATATATGTTACATGTAACGATATAAACTATGTATGTGTATAATTTATATAACGTACATGTAATTTAAGTAACATAAATGTTACATTTTTACGTATAAGTTACATATCTGATATGTTGAAGCTGACATGAATTCTAATTTACATATTGTATATCATAGTGACTTTATTTTGTGTTTGCTGGGGCAATATATTTTCAAAATAATTTCCAGCGCAATTTATATTTTTTCCTTATATTTTTATAACAGCGGATATTATCTTTGGAAATCTAATTCCATTTTGAAAATGGCAAAATCGATCATTTCCTTAAATTAAGTTGCGGACAATCTGTACATAGTGTAAATTGAAAAATCTTTTTTTAATGCATTTGTATTTGATGGGTTCTCGTGGCCGCATTTGTTAGTGTTTGGTCGCGAATCTGAGGAATCGGGTTCGATTCCGACCGATGCCAAATATTTCGAATTTCAAATGGCACAAAATTGACCACTCTGCTTGCCAGCAATGAGTGTTTGTGAGGTGACGCCTGGTAAACGCCCGCATGGTACAAATATGTCATTATCATTACCGAAATCTGTGTACAAAGCATATTGGCACACCCAGCAATGGGTAATATGCCGTGATGATATATTTATTTATTTATTTTTGTATTAATTTTTATCTCTTCGAGACAAAGCATCTAAGTTGTTTTTTGCTTCTTCTATAAAATTTTGTAAACTAGACTTGAACCTTTTAATTCCGATTCAAGTACATTATCTAATATTTGACCTCCCGATGAACAAGTGACTAGTTAGTCTTCCGTATATTGTAGTAGAAGGTACATTAAGACTATTCATTAAAAGAGCAGCAAAATAATTCTTTGGTTGGCAGGTATAAACGGCAAAATAAAAAAATTGAGTTGCTTAATATTTTTCTGAAATCAGTTAAATTAATCTGGCAACAAAATATGATGATCAAAAACATTAAGAGCATTGTGTACTCCTTTACTAAAATATAAAGCGAAAATTCATATAAATTGTTCCTGTACTAGAACTATTAATATTTTTAAAAATTCAACATTCAAATAAATTGTTCCTGTACTAGAACTATTAAGATTTTTACCGGTTTCAGGATATTATTCCATTGTTTACATGTACAAAAGTAGGCTGGTAACTAAGTAATAACTGTATCTGTATGGTAATATTACCATACTGACTTGTCAACAACGGTCTACAAAATGAAAATAAAATAAAATGAAAATATAATGCTCTTCATTAATACATACAGATAACGTTAGCCTATCGTTCTAAATACAGTCTACTTTATTCTAAGGTAATAAACAAGAAGAATAAAGCACATAATTTGAATATTTGTCATATTGACATATGTCAAAATAATTGTTCTGTTAACCATAGCAATCTGAAAGTAGCATTAATGATAGAATTTCAAAAAATTATATTTATCAATAATGTCTTAATTTTCTGAAATCGATAAACTATTGAACAAACCACGGATGTTATTAATCATAAGAAGCCTTAGATGTCTTAAAATCCTCGCTCTACAGATTTCAAACTGACATCTGCGGCAGTTATGATGTGCATAACATTCCTAGGTATGTTAATAGCTATTACCGGTTTCAGGATATTAAACCCTTGTTTACATATACAAAAGTAGGCTGGTAAGTAATAACTGTATTTGTATGGTAATATTATTACCATACTGACTTGTCAACAACTGTCTACAAAATGAAAATAAAATCTAATGAAATTATAATGCTCTTCATTAATATATAAAGATAACGTTAGTGTATCCTTCTTAACACAGTTTACTTTTTTCTAAAATAATAAACAAGAGGAAAAAATCACATAATTTGAATATTTGTGATACTGACATAAATGTCAAAATAATTGTTCTGTTTATCATGGCATTCTGAAAGTAGTATTAATGACAGAATTTCAAAATATAATCTTTATTAATAATGTCTTCATTTTCTGAAACCGATAAACTATTGAACAAACCACGGAAGTTATGAATCATAACAAGCCTTAGATGTCTTCATAGTTACTTGTATATCAAGGCCGCGAAATCACTCTTTAACGTACCGAGAGCGGCCGAGGCGGCCTGTATTGCGGCTGCGAAATGCTTATTTCGCGTCCGGTTGCACAAAAAATATATTATTACTGGGATTTGATTTCAATAATACTTTTTTGTAATTGCAGTTACATATCAAAGGTATGTTTGTCTAATAGTCTAATGTTGATTTTTTTTAAATGTTAATAGTTCTAGTACAGGAACAATTTATTTTAATTTTCGCTTCATATTTTATACCGGGAGTACATAATACACAATGCTCTTAAGATGATCGTTTAGACTTAGTTTGCTACTTATAAACCTAATAATTTGCTGCCCGTTTAAATGATAACACTATGAGTTAAAAATGGATAACTATTAAGAAATACTGAACCTTTCTTACCTTGCTGCTTCTTCCTCGCCTTGTCGCAAATGGCCGGCCTGAGATGCACCCTCTCTCCATTCGGCAGCACACACCTCTGGCTACAAACTAGTACACCCAGACAGCTCTTCTTGAGGATATGCACGTTGTGGTTGTTGGTGTTGCGCATGGCCCAGCCGCTGGCGTGGCGCTTCGCTTCCTCGGAGCCCGCGGGGTACACCAGTCGGCAGTGGCCGTCCGCCCACTCGGACCACGCGTCGAACTCGCTGATCCGCGGCACCGAGCTGTCGTTAATGTCCCAGTCTTGCCGCAGCATCGGGGAAGATGATCTGTGCCTGGACAACAGGAAGATTGTGTCAAGAAAGAGTTTTTTCCTCAAGAAATTTTGTTTGATATTAGCGTGTAAGGAAAGAAATGAATTATGAAACGATCATGTCAGCCACCGGGATTTGAACCCGGGACATTTTCTTTGCCGGAGGAACGCTTTAACCAACTAAGCTACGGCGGACTCTATCACGATGGTTGACATGATCTTCCCCTAGGGGATCTGTCAAGCCAAAGTACCTCACAATTAGGATACGGTTATTTGTCATGTTATTAGATGTGTGGTTGGAATACCACTGCATTTAAACATCTTTGTGAACACGTCATAATTTGCTCTAGACCGTGGTTTATATTAACGAAGAGCTAACAGTCTATATGTTAGAAGTACGGAAAGTTTATCGCGTGAAAACTGATAGAGGAAAATTGGTCGTCGGAAGATTGAATGTTGATCGCTAACAAAATATATCGTCGGTAAATGATAATTTAATTTCTGAAAAATTGGTTGCCAGAAAATTTCACTTATGAAAATTTACATACATACATACATAAAATCACGTATTTCCCACTTAGTGGGTTAGATTAGATTTTAACAACAACCTTAGTTCATTTTTATGAATATGAGTTGTAAAAAAATAGTCCAGCTTCCTTACTATTAACGATTTCTATAACTTAATTTAACGAAGTATAAAAATTAAAAATATTAGAATTGGATGTTGTTATAGAAAAATAAACATTGATGAGCATTTATCTATACATTAATTAGTATTTTTTATAGGACGTTATTTTGTAGAATCGCTTAAACTCATTGATCTCTATAAACAAAATGGACCGACGACTCCTAACTCTTTACAACGGCACGAGCTGTATCCACTCAACTGTCACGGTGGGTTAGCTATCTCTTTCTAACCGTGAGAACTACGCATGCGTCAACTAGTACCAGTTCGAAGAAGTAACGATGAACATGAAGAAGAAATTACATCCTTTTAAGAAGCTTGGCGCCACCTCGGCGTGGCTTATTTGTCATTTATATTTGTGCATCGTGCTTGGTGAGTTGTAGTCAGTTTGAATATGAAGTTAAATCGAGGTGCCAAAAGTGAGAATTGTTTTGAAATATGTCATATATTGTATATAGTAAAATTAAAAATGTAAATAAAGGTATAATTGGACACTACGATCTTATATAGTTAAAAATCCTACTTTTGAGCTCCTTATACTTATATAAAATATAAAAATATATAAAAAGTTGCGACTTGTGTATATCTGTACTGTAATAAATAATTTAACAATTTCTTTTAATATCAAAATACATATGAAGACCACACTGCAAAAAGAGGAAATGACGCATTTTAAGTGAGTTCAGTTATGCGTGATGTACATTAAATACGGTAGAATTTTTTGTACAAGCTTCCAATGCAATAAGGATCATTGTCTCAATGTTATTTAGCTTTGAAATATAGCCATACACATACATCCCAAAAACTACATAATAATACAGTGTTTTTCATATTATGTTATGATGAAAGAATATACAAATTATGTTTCAATTAATTTCATTCAGATAATGTTATTAGAATTTAGTAAAATGTTAGAAATTATTTTTCAATTTTACTCCAATTCGATTTATGCTTAAGTATATTTTCGCATTAAATAAAAAGATAAAATGTGATCAAATCTGCTTGGTCCAACTATACACGACAGTTAGAGAGAGAGATAGATAACCCACCAGACAGGCGGGTGGTATTCTCGGTGGATAGACGCAAGTTATTCAAGCCGCTGGTCCATTTTGTATATAGAGCTCAATGCTTAAACTTGTGACTAAAATATTTTTTTGTGAGAAACAGTTTTACCGTTTTATCAAACTGTTTGGCATCCTTGAAAGCAGATGTCTCTGTATGTAACTCATATTTACAACATGTAACGGACATATTTTAGCTACATTAGATACTTGAACTGAATACATAATTTATTTTGTAAGGATTAAGTAAAAGTATTACTTTAAAAAATGGTTCGTAATTTCAACATTGATTTTTTACTGTAAATTGAGACATATCGTGCACTCTTTTTTAACGAATTTTTCACTAAAATCTCCACTGATCAATTTTTTTATAATAAATTACAGTTTTATACCCCTAAATCTTCTTCGTCTAATAAAAGAGAGATTCGTATTCTAAAACTGTTAACCATGATGTAGAATATATTAAGCAAATTGTCTATTTATGTGTCTAGCAGTATTATATCCAAAACGCTTCTATTTTTTTTGCACAAATGCGTGTTGCCTACGTTAACTACGTGTATTAAGTTACAAATTTACTAAACTTTTGTTAGTCGAATTGTAAGATACTAGATTTCGTGCTAAACATAGAAAACTTAATTCTACTTTTTTAACACTCAGCGTCGTTATCATATATTTCACATCGACCTTCAGTCAATCTTAAATCTAGACAATATCTTTCGTCGCATGATCCACCATACAGAAGCTGTATGCTGATAACCTGCACCATTGATCAGAGATAAAATTCTTTATTGTTTAAATTTTATTTTAATTTATAGACGCATGTGCAACTGCTTTGATCATATGTCGATGAGATGAAGAAAGATGAGATGATATAGATGAGATAAAAATTATGCTTTACTGACTAGAAAGGACCCAGAAACCTTGGTTCATGAAGTAGTACCGCTGCCAGCATCACTATTGTAGTCGGCAAAATTATTAATAATAAGTTTACAATGCTATATAATTATGGCTTATTACAGATTACAAGGGGTGGTAATTTAGGTACTAAACATATGCAGATTTTAATAATGTATATATGTTTAGGTATTTTACAGCGCGTTTTACTCGTACATAGATACATACCTATATGAGCACATATATTTATTGGTAATAAAATAAAACTGCTAGTCAAATACGTAGAATTATTGCCCTGTATTGGGATTTTCAAATAAGAAAACGCTAACTAGCGGCGAATATTAGAACTACAAACAATGGTACATATTTGACAGTTACATGAAACTACAGCTATATGACTACAAAAACTGTATTATACTTACTAACATACTTGACTTATAAATAAAAAATCTGATGTGGCCAGCACATTACCTTCCGTCAGCTCTATGTATTTTGTACAAATTTCATACAGAAAGTTCCTTGCAAAATATTCTATTTCTTTTTGTACATTACCTTCTGGCAGTTGTATGTATTTTATACAAATTCCATACAAAAAGTTACTAGCAAAAGATCCCATATTTTCAGTAAAATTATAACACACGCATACTATGTCAACTGCACTTGACACTGACACCTTTGCACCCTTCAATCGTAATTTTCTTAATATATCAGCTGTTTACAAAGTTATAGCATAACTGGCTAATTTATGAAATTTAAATTCTTTATGATTTTTTATCTCCTATGTCAATTTAATATGAATAATATAATAACATTAAATGCGAAAAAATGATATTTAACATGGTTTATTCAAGAAAAACTGTTAAAATCTTCAAATGAGGGTACTTCCGGTTGACCAATTATAACCAAAATCTAATCAGCTCTTCATATGGATGTAACGAAGAAGAATACAAAAGAATTATAATTTTTAGAATTGTAGTATTATAGTATTCGCAGGCGAAAACACACACACACACACACACACACACACACATCATTGTAAAAATAGTAACATCATATTCTAGGGGCCCTAAAACGTGCTTATTCATTAAAAACTCATCACAGAATTTACAATATATTGTCTTTGGCCAAAAAAGGTATATCTTCCTTACCTAAAGGTGACGGAAGGTAAAAATACTAATAAATGAGAAAATAATACCAAAACTAAAGAAACACAATTGACAGCAATGCTACGCATACAAATGTCAACAAAAAGTATACCATTGTTTAATGCGATCAGCGCCATCTCTTGATACTTGAAAATCCCAAATGTACATTTTTATTTTTAAAAAAACTTTTGATTTTAAATCCTTTCTTTTTATAACTGTGCCGCTGCATACAATACGCATAATAGCAAGATATTCAGTTTAAAATTTTATTTAAAAATTAAAAAAGTAAACATCTAAACTAGTTTGATTTATTATTTTGTAAAAAAGTCTGAAACCTCATACCTCACCAAAATATTTGCAAATATAGAGGAGGATAAACGTATATCATTAAATATTTCGTGCTTTATTTGATTTTTTATAAACCTTGTTGCTCCCAATGTGTCGCTATCGGAATCACATAATTCTTCCTTTTTTAAATGCGAATAAAATAAAAAGTATCGCTGATAGACAAAATTAATTTTTGGATCATTCGCTTTCAAAAGAAGGAAGTTTCTAGGCCCCGCCTTGTACATATATGTATGTCATTAGTAAATAGGTAATAGGTACGGCTAGAAAAATTAAAGTTTATATCTTATTGTAGCATTGAAGTCTCCAATACATTCAGGTACAGAATATAAGGAAATTTGATATAATTTTACATTTTTGGAACAAAATATTGCTTGATTATTTTCTATTTAATAATAGTGATTAAAAACAAATATATATATATATATATATATATATATATATATATATATATCATTTGTTGTTTATAATAATTAACATTTATTAAAATTTACATAAAAATTCAAATTGCATATTTTATTTAAATTTGAAATTATCAAAGTATATTTTTTCTATCTTATGTTATATTTAAATGACAAGCTTGTTATTATTCTGTAAGGAAAATGAAAAATAGTTTCATTAATTCTCACCACCTATAATTTCCTCATAGTAAACAAATCAAGCTAATTTAAAATTAAGCAATAACAATTATAAAGAACTATAACAATATGTTTGCTACTATATATAGCCTTTCATGCTTACAGGAACTTAAGAAAAATTTAAAATATCCCTTAAATTACATCTCATTGAAAGCTACTATTACATTTACATACAAGACGCGGGACGACATATGATTAGCCGTTGTAAGCGGTTATAAATTACAAGACAAATTGATATTTTCAACTTGCTTGATTCAAGAAGTTGACATTTGAATGTGCTTATTTACCGAGACATTGTATAGTAAATTAATTTTAGAAACGTTATTAACGTTATAACACTTTGAAATATCAAATAGTGATTTTTATTAATCATAAATAAAAAGAGAATATATAGTGTGAAAATATGGGCAATAAATATTAGGTTGAATATATTTTTTTATGTAAATTTGATTTTGGTTAAATATTAAAATAGCTGGGTAATAATTGTTTTTACCATTCGCATTTTTTCTTTTTTAAATAGTAAAGTGGTATAGCTTTATAATCTTAAAATCCTCAGTTAAAATTTTAACTTCTACATAAATAAACAATATAAAATCGGATATGTGATAGCAATGATAAATTTGCCATTTGACAGGTCAATTCGATTTACTTTCGTTTAATTAAAATTTTAACCGGAGATTGTAAGTTAGTCCTTAGAAGTCTGATCTAATCGTCAAGTTAAATGAATAATTGAAACATTTAAATGCAAAAGGATCTAAGTGCCAAATAAATATTAAATAAAATTTAAAAACATCAAATTACGAAGCACAAGCTTTAGACATGGGCATAAAATTTTACGCCAAAAGTGGAACTAGTTTTATTTACAAGAGGTATTACCTATATTTATTTTGTCTCATAAGTCGACGTGGTGACCGTTTACCCCGCAGGTATATAAAATGGATAAGAATATTAATAAAAGATGATATAAATCTTATTGTTTCACAAATAACATTATTTTTGAATAATTTTATAACATAGAAATATTTTGTTCTACTCCCATGCGTAAAGTGAGTGCTTCACGTATCAATTTTTGTGTGAAGTTTGAATTTTTGTACACACGTGAAGTAACACTTCACGCACAGTGTGCTTTAGTTTAGTTTTAACACACAGACTGAATATCTTTATATATACGTAAATCATGTGTTGGTAAATGGTTCGGAGAAATAACAACTTCATGAGACGTGTGTTATTAATTTATAAAAAAAATGTAATTCTAAATGCACAGCTTTATGTCAAATATAAATCTAAGTCCAGCAAGCATTCAAAAGCTATAAATAAAAAAATTCTAAGCAATCTAATACAAATTTTATGATCTTACAGGTTATGTCACTTACAAAATATAAAATTATTATATTTCCTTTTAATATTTTATTATTATTTTGCCTATATTATTTATTTTATTTATTTAAAGAAAATACTACTAAATACATCAGATATTTGAGTGATACAGAGTTGGAATTTTTCAAATATATCCAAAGATAAATGTCGGTAACTACAACTACTGCGTTCTCGCCTGGGAGCATGACGGTAATGCAGTAATATTTTAAGTAATAGGTTATGTATTTGTTTTTAGATCTAATGAAAGTTGACATATTGCAGCATATTTAAAGTGTGTGGTTAGCCAAAGTGAATTTCTAAAAAATTAACTATGAATCCAAATTCAAGACTCCTTCATACGCCACCAGAAATTAGAGCAACAGCTGATAAAGAAAGCTTAAAATTATATTTTATTGCAAGGTCGTAGAAAAAGTATAGTATGTAACAGGTGTGTGAAGCCTATTTAACATTCGGGTGGTCACCCTCATGTAAAAATTTCAGCTTCACACACTTGCCACATAATAGACTATTTAAATATAAATAATTTATTAATTGATTTTTTTTTTGTAATTTCTATTCGAAAATTTTGATACTTTTGAGGTGTTTACCAAAGATTTTTTCACGGGCTTTTAAAGGCTGTCGCGGAGAAAGCATCACAGTAGAAGACTTAAATTTCTTGGGATGGTTGATGTATTTTTGAAATTATATCATTTTATTTGATTTATTTTGAAATATGTATAGGCGCCTATAATAATTAATAATTCCTTATTTATGAGGTAATTAAGGTTTATCTGCAAATAATGTTAATTTTATTAATGAAAAATTGCTGACTTATTTATAACTTATCTTTTTTAATAATTTTCTTTATTTGGAGAAGTGAAATATTAAAAACTAAAACATTAATTAAAAATCACATTACAATATACAGACTTTTTAAGAATACACAGATATTATTGTGTGTAATTATGACTTTTCATGGTTGTGGCACATTATATAAATACGAAGTATAGAATAATATGCAACAGATGTAATAAAACAAACTTTTTTAACAAATACGTAGTCTAAATTTATTCTTTTTATTTTAATTAATAAAGTTTGACGCTCGTTTGACGTTTCAAATTCTTTTGAAAGTTAAAGTAACTAGCGCACTAGCGAACCTATCGAAAGAAATATTGTGCTACAGTTCTTATTGATATAATGTGTATTTTATGAGCTACCATAATTATTTTTAAATATTTTCTTAAAGAGGCAGATTTAATAATAAATTACAGTCTCATTAAACTGATTTCTTCTTCTTTTTTCGTTCTTATGTCTTGTTGGTGTCAGATATTATTAGTTTCAATGTCATCCAATGCATCTCTCATACTAATTCATTTTAAATGGTTAATGCAATATGAAAATTTTTAATTGAATGCTTTAGTTGCGACTTGCGAGCAATGTAGAACAACTGCACCTGCTGTCGGATTGATTTTTCTCACTTGCTGAAGGCTACTGGTTTTAACATATGCAAATAACATCAATCAGGATCATTTCAGGTATAATTTATAGCAGTTTTACGCAGATAATAACAATTTTGAGATATTTAGAAGCAATTTAAATGGGAAGAGGATATAAGCTTATAGGTCACGCGAAGAACATTATTAATTTTTTAATTCAATATTAATAATAAGAAAATTATAGCAATAACAAAACAAGAAGCAGGAATTCCTGGCTTCGTATTGAATTTTGACACATTAAATTTGCATTTTAATGGCCATTAATTTAAAGGTTGATTCGATACATCAAAAGAATAAAAAGTTCATATAATCATAATGTCCTCGGAAGTATTTTAAAGTTTTAAATAAATAAGTACCTGTATCATTTTTATTAAAAATTGTTGTAAGGAAATTAACAATTGTTCATTAATTAATTAATTAGAAGTTCATTTATCGAATATATATGTAAAAAATTTGTTATGTGGTCAGAACAGTACCATTCCTCAATTTCATTTTACGGAAGTAAATATTGTATCTATATTTTTTTATTATACTTTTTATTTCTACAGAATCTCGGACTTATAAATAAATAAACTATTCACTATTCTTGATTTTTGATACAGACATTTTTCTTTCAAACGGGTCATTACACATTTTTCAATTTTATGTTTTCTAAAAATACACTTAACACTATTTACTTAAATATATATTTCAGTATCATAGTTTCTAGTTTTATAGAAATAATTTCAAATGACGCCACAATTTTACGACCTTGTGTAAGGTCTCCTGTGCTGTGAGTGCAAAATTATGACGTCACGTCACAACATCAGACTCAGAATGTTTATAAAGAAAATCGTAAGTGAAAAATATAACAATATTAAATATTTTTTTTAATATGCATAATATTAGGTTTTTTTTTGGTATGACCCCAATACAATTTGAATTTCTCAATTGGTTTTTTTGATATAGTATAGGCTGTGCGATTTATTAAAACAGAATATTTTATATTTTTATCGAAAAGGCCGCTGTACAATAACCAGGGAACGACAACATTTCCTATCTCATTTTTTAGTCTGTAAACCAATATATTTATATAAAAATTAATGTTCTAAACAAATCAATTATCAATCAATTATATATATATATATATATATATATATATATATATATATATATATATATATATATATATATATATCACCAAATACAAGTTTTGATAGGTACGTTGACAAAATTTCTGATACCGTCGTGGTTCCCGGGTTATTGTGCAGCCGCCTTTTATGTGTGGAAGATATAATGAATGTAGAAGGAACATATGTATACAGATTTTAATGTTGTTAAATATTTGGAATAACATAAATTATCAAAATATATTTAAATGAATTAAAAAAAAAACTTCTTTTTCAAGTACCTACCTATACTATTACCTCCGGTTGTCCAATTTATATCAAAGACCATTAGGTTTTTCTATCACTGTTAAAATAAGGAAGACGAAAGTTTATAGGTTTTAGTTTTTTAATATTTGAGAAATAGTCCTGATTACATAAGAGTATACACACATCCACATAATATACATACGTACACAAACCCAAGCACAAAAAAATAACATACACATAAACACAAATTGTCGTAATGTTATAATTTGATTCTAGGGACCTTAGTGTGCTTACTCACTAAAATCTCGGTAGGTATGTAATTTTTAGCACGATTCTTATTACTCCCTTACCATATCTATGGTTTAGGAAGATAAAAAACTACGTATTATTTTTAACCGCCCGTTTTCAAATAAAAAAGTTAGGACTAATATGCATTCTTTTGAATTGTATTATTATTTTCTTATTTTATGCGCCCCTTTTGCCAGTTGTATTCTCTGGCACTGCGCACTCCTGCTGCGTTACAGCGTGTCTCGCGCATCTTTGCGCTGTTAAACAGTTGTAAATTATCCCGGAGAGATTACACCATGTAATTAAACGCTGATTAATATCGACATGGACGCGACGAGTCCTCTCAACCGGCATACAGGAATACGAAATACAACCAACGTACACAACACTTGTACGAGTATGATTCAAGTGTGCGTAAAGGTAATTGAAAAGAAGAGAATGATGACGTTCTTGAGAAGTTGAAGAGTTCCGGAATAAGGAAGGATTTATGTGATTCGGAAGATTAATAATAATTAATTCCGCATCTTTTATATGTGAAGGACTGAGGTTACATCTCATTATGAAACACCATTTTTTCTTGCTGTTTGTCGCAAGCCTTTTTCGGTATGATTTTTCTTATTTTTCTTGTGGAATTTTGAAGAGATTCATTTCTTTAAATAATTAAATAATTATAACTATTATAAATATTTTATTTAAAAAATTAACATTGTAATTACAACTTAACATAAATTAATAACAACAATGTAAAGATTTCAGAAAAGCTCGAATTATACTGACTATAAACATGAAATATAAAATGTAATTATTTGATTTTTTAAAGAAAGTAATTATAAACAGTGACAAAAATAAATAAAATGATCAGCTTTATTGTGTTCTATAACTTTCATTTAGAATTATATATGAGTACATTAATGTTTATTATGTGCAGACTTTATTAATGCAATGGTGATAAAATAATAATTAATGTAGAGGGCAGAACCCTGTGGTGTAGGTGGTAACGACGCCGTTCCGCGACCCAAAGGTTGTGGGTTCAACTCACACGTAAAGTACCATGGTCTTTTCATCTCATCCATCACCTCATCTTTCATCATCTCATCGACTGCATGACCAAAGAAGTTGCGTAGCCGTCCATAAATAAAAATAAAAATTAAGATAGAAAAAAATAGTAACGGTTCTTACAACTTCTGCACAGAATTTAAATTAGCAAATTATTATAATAGAAATATATACCGAAGTAAGGGTTTAATGTAAATTTGTGCCCATTGTAGGATCTTTCATTTATAAAAATGTTTTGGAGCCAGAATAATCCGGATTCCGGAATGTTATTCCAGTATTTTTTTAAGACTAGTTATGGTTAGTACCGCCTAGGTTCGATACCAACTGAAGTCAAACTTTTAAATAGCACAAAATTCACTCCTGTTGTGCTTGGTCAATGACAGTTTTGAAAGCGGGTGAAGTGATTTATTTATTTAATACATATTTTGAAAGTGAACGTTTTTGAATTTTTTGATCAAAATGAATTATTAATTATATATTGACATTATTATTCGATACATCATCAAAATAAAGAACAAAACAAAAAAAATTATACTTACAATATGACCATATTTCCACAACAGTACTCTTCTGATACACTCCACGTCTTTCACAAACAAAACTTTAAAACATAACTTTTCTCATAAGCAACTACGATCTTCTCAGCTCTTTCTGTGACACTGCTCACCCTACGAAGTCTGAGCACAAACTGATGCTGCTGATCCTGCAACCCAGCACCCTCGTCCTGGTACCGCCCCTGACCGCCCCCCAGCCAATCGTAGGCATGCACCGCCCAATCACCAGCCGGATGCAGCGCACCTTGGAGGACAAAGAGATTTGATTGGTGGAAGCAGGAAATGGGCGGGGACGGAAGCAGGAATTGTAGGGGTGGATGGAAATAAGGGTGGGTGGTAAGGATTTGGGGAAGGATTCAAGGGCTATAGAAATTTAGAAAAAAATGTATTGAAAGGATTTTAGATATGATCAGTTTTTTTTTTATTAAATATGTAATATACTTGTATATCCTTCAATGACCTTTACTATACCTATTGATAGTTTTTTGAATTTAAAACAAATATATTTGAAATAAAAATAATATGATACATTTCTAAAAATGATAAGAAATGGGCACCACTAATGAAAATTATATTCCTACAAAATATTCTCAAAAAATTCTTTAACAGACTGAAAGTAATTATGTATTCTCATTAATAACATAATATTCACCAAGAAGGAGAAGAAAGGTCTGAATGAGTAGTAAAATTATGGCACGAAGCAAATCCAAGTACAACTAGAACACAACGAGGGAAAAGAAAAACACACATCGCAAACGCAGTGTTATTTTATATTTACAACAATAATCTTATGAATAACATAAAAATTGAATTTCTATTGGTTTTTGTTTCGTTACAAACGTCAAAATAAGATATAATAAACATCATTAATTTGTTTAGATTATTTTAATAAGTATTATTTTTTTTCCAAAGTAAAATAGTGTGAAAAATGAATTAATACGTACGACTGATAGTCAGCAAGTAAAATAATATTTGAAAATTAACTGTTAATTTGACAACATCGATTTGTTAAAGATTTTACATTCGTTATAAATCACCCTGTAGTGGTTACTAGCCTACATCTCATATTTATACTAACCGGTCCAATACTGTAACTCAGTGGCTATTTTTTTACCAAGTAGTGTAAAATTGTCACCAATCAAGTACGCTGACATAAGTATAACAAAACACTACATTTTTAATTTTCAAATCTATTCGATAACAATTTCAATCAGTTCCCTTTTATATTAAGTTATCCATCCGCTAATTTGATTCAATTACCGTGTGCCTGTTGTTCACGGTTGGCCACCTCTACCTCTAACCACAAGTGTGGCTTCTTCCTCTTTTCTGCTTGCGCTTCTGCTGGTGGGGTCGTGTGCCGTGGCCAGGTGCGCGTGCTGCCCAGGTAGCCACCGCTGCCTCGGGCACGCTTCCCACTCGACCGTGAAACGGTGGCCACGCGACTCTACCCACAGCACTTCCCAAACGGTTATGTAGAGTTGTATACAGATGGGTGATGGTAGGGAAGTAAAATTGTTTAATAATGAAGCTCCTTCTACCATCAATAAGCGTACTGGAATATATTCTAATTCCGAAACAGAAAAAAAAATACCTACATCTAGCAATGATCAACAAAAGACTAAATAAAATAAGTAACGTTTACTATTCTATAAAGTCTACGAAATTGAGTAGAAGATATAAAGATTAGAAAACAAAAATTATGGTATAAAATACAATAACCCCATAATCAATCATGTACCCCAGTGGTACGCGATAACTGGGGACAGGCAACTGAGTGAGTCACACTGGGCGATCATCAACTTAGCAATAGTCAAGTGGGCGATGCTTAAGGGAGCAAGTAATCTGATCTGAACGACAGAAACTTATAAATTTTGCACGCTCTGCATGCGTAAAATTTGATGAATTTTTTTTTGCATCATGAAAAATATTTAAAAGTGGTGGTCTGATTTTTGAAAACATATCTTACCTCTTAACATAACCTAACCTAGCTAACGCACAATTTTGTATGTGTCATTCTACACATCTATTACTTTATCGCCCAGATGTTCGGCGTCCACTTGGTTGTCCACAGTTGATCATCGCCCAGTTGTTCATCTCCCCGTCGCCCTCGTCCAGTTGACCGTGTCCGTGTACGCTAACGAATCCTGAACACTGAAATATGCAGAATAAATATGAGGGAAAAATAAACGCAATAGAAATGAAGTACCTTGGGAAGATTGCAGGAAAAACAAAATGAGAGAGGGAAATAAATGAAAACATAAACGTGATGACAAATCAAGAAGTGCATATAGTAACCAGGATAGAACAGAAGCGACTGGGTTGGTAAGGACGCATAATGAGGATGGATTAGAACAACCTAGTAAGAAAAGTAGTAGAAACTGGAAGAATAAAAAAAAGAAGAGGAACATCGAAAAAAAACTTGGAAAGAAAGAATAACAGAATTCGGAAATAAAAATGATACAACTAGAAGAAATGGATAAGATGATCAAGGACAGAAAGAAGTAGAAGGAATGGATGAGTATCAGGCATAGGCGTAGTTAGGGGGGGGGTACTTGAATTAGCACCCCCAAACTAAATTTCTGTAAATTTTAATAATTTCATTTTGTAAGAATACACAGATATTATTGTGTGTAATCGTGACTTTTCATAGTTGTGGCACATTTATATAAACACAAAATATAGAATAATATATAATACGTGCAATAAAACAAACGTTTTTAACAAATACATAGTCTAAATTTATTATTTTTATTAATAGTTATGTTTGACGCTTGTTTGACGTTTCAGTCTTTTGAAGGTTAAAGTAACTAGCCCAGTAACAAACCTATCGGGAGAAATATTGTGCTAAGGCACTCATTGATCATAACTACATACCTAAAACACCGATTTTATATAATAGTTGTAGATATAGATCATTATACCACTTTTGCAATAAATAAAGATATTTTGAAAGCTGAAATTACTATTCTAAAGAACATGATGAGCGGTCAAGAATCAAATAAAATAAAAACTACTTAATCGACGTACATTTGGTATTTATTATAAACTTTATAAAAATATTATTCTCTGTTATGAGGAGAATTAAAAACTGGCTGAGCAATACTATGACACAAAATCGCTTTACTAATTTAGTAGTAGGTAGGTCAGTATAGAATATTGAAAATGAACTTTAAAAAAAATAAATAAATAATACCTAAGATATTTTGCAAAAATTTATTCTTCTGAATGGAAACAGAAAATTAGGTTCGCGTCGTGTTCCAAACTTCCTTTTCACAAACTAAGATGTTATTTTTAACACTTATATCATAAATAATTATTTTGTTACTTTAAATAATATCGGGTCTCGTGGCCGCGTGCCTGAGTGTCGGGTCGAGAATATGGGGAACCGTGTTCGATCCCGACCGACGCCAAATATTTCGAATTTTAAATGGCACAATATTAACCCCTGTGGTGCACTCTCTACGCTAGCAATGAGTGCCCGTGAGGTGACGCCTGGTAAGCGCCCGCACGGTGCGAATATTTCATCATTACCGATATCTGTGTACAAAGCAGACTGGCACACCCAGCAATGGGTAATAAGCCGTGATATATTTATTTATTTATTTTATAAATAATATTTTATGTTCTTGTTTATAAATTAATCAAATAAATAATTTTTTATTTTGTATACCAACTTTTTTTTCATTTTAAGGTAAGGGACTTTAGCACCCCCTAATTTTAAAGTCTAACTTCGCCTATGGTATCAGGGATATAGAGAAGGAGAATTAGAGAAAGATGACAGCGTGGGGACGATAAGATAAAGATAAGATTTTAAGATAAATAAAGAAAATACAGTATTTTGAGATTTACTGAGAAATTAGAGGTTATTGTGAAAATATTGTTCTATCTAAAATTAAAGAAGTATTTAAATAGCAAGTTGGTTGGATTCGAATCGTAACTAAATAGACTCTTACCCCAATCAAAAATAAAATATTAACATTAAAATTTAAAATATGGATGAATTTCAATATTGAAGGTCTCTTATTCTGAAAATATGAATTTAAAAAACAAAAAATAAGTAAAAAGCAACAGTTTGAGTGTTTCTGTTATCCCACACGTGTCTTGATAACTTACCTTTATACACGTGCGTCTTATCATGTCCTGCCTAATGGACGTATATTGTAACTGCCCTTTCGTTATCAAACATTGGGCAGGTATGCCTGGTATGTCCCAATAGTGTTGCTGGCTCTGGCTGGTATCATTGATTGCATTGCAGCATCAGAGAGCGACTGTGTGTGTGTTCGATCTGTGTGATGCAGGATGGGATGGCGGGTGTGTCGTGCGGTTTTTCCGGCGTCCGTGGGAGCGACGCCAGCCGACGTCGACGCCGCCTCTGCCGCCCTTTCGTTGCTTTCCGAGCTGTGTACGTTTGGGAGCCAGCAACAGCGAGCCCCAAACAGTGGAAGATGCTAGGATTTCGATGTTCCACTACTAAGACAATGGAAATAATTATTAACAATAAATCTGAATTATAATACACCTTAAAATAATTTTTCTCACATTTTCGCATCTTACTTTTTTCTGCCTATAAATCTACTAAAGGTTTACAGGCCTATTCTGTAAAATATTTGCTTAACGAATCGTTATCATAACGAAATCGCTATTATGAAATTCGTTATGTCTACTTAACGACAATCGTTATCATCGTGTCTGTATTCTGTAACACATTTTAAAAAATAATAACCTTGAGAGCAAGATAAGAACTTTATTTCTTAAAATCAAATTATAATTTTAAATGAAATATATAAAATAATTCAATATCTGTAGATAAATTGTGAAGCTTGCGCTAGACGATAGGAATATATACTTTTAAATTATTTAAATATAACCTTGTAAAAATACTATAATATGACGGGCTTTTGAGATCACTTTTCAACATAATAGCAATTTTATGTTGACGAATAAAAATACTGAATTATTGACACGACGTTTATGGAATGAATGACCTGTTCAGTAGTAAAAAATAACGATATCGTTATGTTTTTTTCGTTATGTACAATTAAATTATTGTTTAGAGAATACCACTTTAACGATTATCGTTATAATAACGATATGACAAATTAATAACAATGCATAATGTCATAACGAACGTTTACAGAGTAAGCCAATTAAACGATTTTCGTTATTATTATAACGATATAACGTTTTAACGATTCGTTATATCATAACGATGCTTACAGAGTAGCCCTATTAGTCTTTAGTTTTTCTTTTATTTGAAAATGGGTGTAGGGAATAGATTAGGTGTTGCCAATTACTCGAAAACTCAGTTATATCGGATTTCTTTTTTACAAAACTGAAGTTCCGGTATATAGTTATACATTCATCAGCGTAGGTAATATCTTACAGTTTCATAAATATAAATTCATGTAGTCGCATACATATATTCGATTAAACATTTAGTTTTAGAAACATTGTACAACAATTTGTAAAAAACACTTAGGTACCCTTCTGTTTGCTGTCAAAATCAACAACGACATAAGACATGTAGAGCCGCAATTTTATTTTTAAGAATAAATGCTGTTTGCTTGAGATTTGATGTACTTATATTTCATATTTAGTTAAGCACAATAAAACAACTCCTTAATGAAGTTAAGCTTTATATGCGTAACAAACGCGAAAGAGTGTCTAGCTCTCAACAAAAAGGACCTTAGAATTATCTCAGGAATCCTTCCTGATCATTGTTCTCTAAAATACCAGTGTCTGTTGACTCCTCAAAAAGGACGAAGAAGTACGAAGAAAGATTTTTCTGAAAAATTCATGGATTTCACTGGGATTTGAACTTAGGGTTAGTCTAGTAAGAACTTCGATACACATTATAAGTAATTTTAGCCATCAGGAGACTCCCCTTCACCTAGGAAAGTTGTATCTCACGAGTAATAACATCACGGAACCTACTCCTGGAGTAGCAACAGGCTTCAATGAAAAACTTGGAACTGCTTCCGGAAAATTAAGGGATATGTTACAAAAGCTCTCATAGGTCACCGTGACAAAAGTAACTAGCGACTTTTCTTAATGTAATGAACATTAACATAGCAGTTAGAAAATATTTTGAGACAATTAAACAAACGAAAAAAATGTACTTGAGTAGAATATATGTCATAGTTCTTAGTTCAACATTTTTAGTTCTTACATGTAATCCAAATGAAAACTATATCATTCCTTAATCTTCAGTTTAATTATTGGTTAATAGTTTTCTAACGATTTAAGTTGATAAAAAAAATTCTAATGATAATAACAGCAAAAAGAAGGATAATAATCCTAAACATTTGTCCAAGTTTTAATGTTAAGTACTATAATACTTTAGCCATCCATTAACAAGTTGACATGTGGACAATATTTCAGAAAGTATGCATATGTTTATTATATAAAAGAAATAATAGTTTTCTCTCTTCCATGAATGCAATACGATCGTTGGATGGAGCAGGAATCTTTGGCAATCACTGGTATCCGTGTACGCGATCCACTGTTTTAGCTTGGCAAATATTTTGCGTCTAATTAAAGAGCAGTTCGACACTAGGATTATTTGTCGAGTTTGTTCGACTGTGATACGTTTAAATCTGAGCGCGAGCGCACTGTGAATCAACCAGGGTTGGGGACTGGAAATCACACAGCGCAGCCCCAAACAGAACCATCATCCATTCCGCATTCTCTCAAACACCGAAATCAAAAAACGACAACACAACATCTGTAATTTAAAATGTAATATAATTTTTTAAATAATTATAACAAAATGTAAAAACTGGTACTCACAAATTTTTAAAAAATAAACGACATAGTACACTTCAAATATTATGGATTTTCAAAAGTTTACAGCTTTGAAGAAGCACCATTTTGTATAGAAATTGAGAAATACAAGCACTTTTCACATAAGTTTTCGGAAATTTTTTAAATGGACTGTGGATTAAGTTAAGTATTTTGAATCTGCTTATTACAACAAAGCTTAAGCTTAAGCATTCATATTTAATATAAAGCTAGTGGCATATTTTCTTATCTTATGAGTCTTTGAAAAGTGTCAAAGTTTATTTCGCGTACCTTTTGCAACTTCCTCGCCTTAATTGTTTTCATATTGGGGCTCCTACATTATCATACAACTTTCTTGTAAGTAACGCCAAAAAAACTTCAATAGATATCGCCTTAGTACGTCAGGAGGATTGTATGTTTTTGCTTCCAAGCACTTCGTTATTGTTCGGGTTTAGTGCATGAACCTGGATTAGATCAAAACTTAATCTCTTCGTTTACGATGTAAATTAATGAAATTAAGTAATTCCGGCTGGTAATTTTGAGTATAACCCTTAAACACGTCTAACAAACGGTCTGGAAACGCCTGTTCTGAAATTGCACCACACATCATTATTTTATCCGAAAACTTTACCTTATATTGAAACTTTTTTCGAGTTACTTACAAGGAAGATGTACAACAATTTGTAGGAACCCCAGTAAGAAAACAATCAAGGAAAAAGATTTTTAAAAAGGTACGTGCCAAAGACCAAAAACTCATGGGGCATAAATTTCGTTGTATAGAAGAAAATGGACCAAAAACTTTATATTAAACATGAATGTTAAAACTTAATCTATGTTAATTGTTGTGGTAAGCAGATTCAATATACCTTTCGTCCATTTTCCGAAAACTTACACATATTACAGCTCTAATTTATTCAAGACAAACAATAATATTTCTCACAGTCCTTGTTCCTGGTTGAACTCTTTAAAATAACTTGTCTGCATTAGTTCCAGTTTCATGGTCCTCCATCCGAATACTCGAAATTTATCCGTTTAATTTCCATACCCAGTTTTTTAATTGGCACGCTTTGGCAATAAATTAAACCCGTCAAATCTCTTCCGAGTTCACACGCTCACAATCATCGCCCACTGTGATCAATTGTGCCATCGAATGGTAATCATCTAATGAGGGCTCATCTAGCAACACTGGTAGTTTTTTATTTTACAAATGTAGCCACACGTTGGCTGACAAAAGCGAAGCGTTTAGCAAAGGGGTGGCCCTGATTTCTACGATTGTTCCGCATATGTTAGAAAGAGAGGGAAGATGATGTATTGGATTTAATTCACGGGGCGTGACAAATATAATAGCACCAGAAAAAAAAACACTATTTGAGATTTTTTCGGTTTTGTTCTTATGTGGTAATAAGAGTAGCTTGATCTTTGATTTAGTTAGGGGAGGATGGGAAAGTGGGTTTGATGATCTAATCAATCTTGTATCTGTCAACTTTGATTTAGAATGAAGGGTTTAATAATGTGTGGTCCTGATAGCGTCACACTCTCAACTTAAAGTACTTATACAAATTTAATATCTGTATGTTACGGGACCAATCTGAAATATTTATACAATCTAGTGTAGAATAAGGTACCTAAATATTTATAATGTTCCTACTATTCCTATGGAAATATACAAATTTTTAAGTTAAATATGAAATTTGGGAATAACAGCTTTTAGTTTAGTAGGTACAAAATATTTAGATGTAACTTTAATAATAACTTATGTTACTAGGTATTTTATCTAGAATATCTTCCGTCAGATAGTTTTCCTTAGTTGTTTCAGGCATCGGTGGTTTATTCATATGTATATTTTTTTCCTTTAAATATTCCCAAAGAAAAAAGTCGGAAGCTCTGACTATGATATTGGGGATCTTGGAGACCATCTCAAGTCTTCATTTCTCAAAATTAAATTATATTATGTTATGATAAAAATAAATAACAATTTAGTTCATTTTTCTATTTCGAAGTTGGTCTACAAAAGCACTGGAAACACGTTATTTAGAAGTTATATAAGCGCGCTCTTTGATACAATGTATTAAGGTAAGGTGCACATTCAGACAAAATTCACAACACACAATATACAAACTGTCAAACTTTGAAATTTCAATTGTTTAGCGGGAGAACAGACAAAAAACACCATTTTAAAAAAAATCTCATTGTAAAATTAGCTCAATAGAAAAAGTAGTATAAAAACATGTTTTATAAAGCCTTTATTGCAACAACTACACCACCTTCTAAAGTTGTCTTTCTTTCACACTTTTCAATGGCTAAAATGAGTCATTATAGAAAAGTGTGAAATAAAAAATAACTGTAAAGTAAAAAATAAGTATGAAAGAAAAAAAATTACCAGTATCACTAATACTCTCATTTTTGCTGATTTTCAATCTTTTGAAGAACTAAATAATAGCAAAAAATAACAAAATAATTTTTTTAATAACCCTAACTTCTTCTTCTCCATATCCCTGTTATCCATAATCGGGAGTGGGATTTTCTTTTCTTTTCTGTTAGTTTCTGTTGAGATCATATACATACTAACCTTTATATAATGAGCCCAACTAACTGTAAACGTCCAGGAGAGAAAATTGCAGATATACGCATCTTTTGTACAGTTTCCTTATCGCGTTTTGCAGGTTGATTGGCTGATTTTGAATGTGACACTGACAAGTGAGAGTATAGCCAGCTGTATGCACGCATGCGTATTTCGATCAGAGCATGAACGACAAAGCAAACAGATATCTTTTGTCTCACTTTCTCCTGGACATTATTTTGCTATATGAAAAATAGAGAGGGATGGCTCAGTATATATATATATATATATATATATATATATATATATATATATATATATATATATATATATATATATATATATATATATATGGTTAAAATAGTACCACTAGTGACATCTATCTAATGTGAATTCAGACCATATGTTTCTCTACTTACAAAGTTCATTGTTGTATTCAAGGTTGTAGTTAAATTTGTTTAACTGTAGATTGTGGTGTTGCAAAAAATTATGTATATTACTCGTGACTAAACGGTGCTTTTTTTTCATTTGTGAGTTTTAAAGCACGCGCTACTGCTGTGATTTAAACGGCTCACTCATGAAAAAAAGCACACTGTTTAGCCACTTATATAAAATACTATTAACGCACTTGTCCTTTATATGTTATGTAACACGAGGGGGGGTCTCTGAAGTTGACTGATAATGATGCTACTACTGATGATGATTCCCAACGATGATACACTTACTGTCTGGTGGACGCTTTGATGGCTGGCGTCCACGGCTTGTGAGAAGGAAGAACACATAGACACTTTCTTCTTTTACACTTTACACTGATGAACACTACGGACATGAACAAATACTTGTTGATTTAAAAACTAATACTTTATTTACACTGTTACATTATTATTAATTAATACTAAGCCTAACATACACAACTAACAAGTGTTACATTCCGTAACCCAGCGGACGAGCGTCGCCCCAAAACTAAAGCACTACATGTCCAAACCAAAACACGTCTTTCCGACGCCACGTACTAATTTCGACTCTCCCATGTTTATCCCATGGCTAACTAATACCGACTGCCTTAAAACAAAAACGCTATCTCCAGGTTAGGATTATCTTAGGGGTATGGGGTGCATAGGCGAGGTCATTCTAAAGTCACGCTCGTATATATAATAATTTCTAAAACCCAAGATCAACAAATAAATGTCGTGACTATCATAATATGAGAAGAATTTCTAAACTGAATTTTGACATTTATAACTTAAACAGATAAACCGAATTAAAATATGAATATTGAAACTATAATTTAGAAGAGTTTATAAAAAGTTATTTATCTGTTATTGTGCTTACCCTCGCCTTGTCACAGTTAACAGAGTGTCGTATGATACGTATTTGCTTATCAATATAAAAAAATTCTACAGTCTATATACAAAGTAGCTATTTGCGCTCTCTTTTGTCAACGCTCGCTGTCCAAATTTTGAACTATACAATGTTGATAAATGTCACTTGTCTTATCTTCACTGCAAAACTATTGAGTAGTACTGTAAGTACAAAGTGTATATTTTATTATTTTTTGTTATGGTGGAGGACTGTAGAAAAAATCTTGTGTGTGTTTCGAGCGCAAATGGATATTGTCGATTTCGAGAGAATGCCGCGCTCCTGCGTTGCGCGGCAACAACCTCTCAATCGACAATGTCCCATTTTGCGCTCTTAATACACAAATAGCTGTTTCGGGTCACTTTTTAGACCGGAAAATCTTTCTTTACTGAACTAGTTCAGAAAATTGTCTATAATGGGATCGGAGAGTAATTTTTTTACGGTTCGCTCCGGAATATGCTTGCTCACCCAGTAAAGTATCACTTTCAGGTCTTGTTACGTAATTTATGATTATAATGTATTTTAAAACGCAAAAATTGTAAACAAAGTTCTGTTTTATTTTTTAAAGTTATATAAATCTTTTAAAAGGAGATAAATCTTCTAAAACGGGACAAATGTGTTATTTTAACTAAAACGACGGGACGGCCGTACATGGTAAAAAAACAGAACTGCCCCGTTCATAACGGGACGTATGGTCACCCTAATTAAGTTAAAAAAGATACTTATTGTACCAGTATATTTAACCCTGGAGAACACGCGCGCAGTCTCTTGGACCGCAGATTAAATAAATCTTAAATATATTCTTTATGCGAGCGCTTATTATATTGAGCGTCTTAGTACCTTTCAAGCAGTGTTTTGAGGGTAGTAATGAGTTAATACTAAAACAAATCGGTACGTTTTTAGTAATTTATAAACAACTTCGGCGTGGGGGACCTGTGCGTGTTTTAGTGCAACATTATTTTCTCTTATTTTTTATAACGTAAGGTAATTTATATTTATTATAGTTTGTTAGTATGGAATGTTTGTCACTGTTTTGGTTAATATAGGTTAGAATGTGTGACTACCAAAAGGAATTAGAGCGGCTTCAGCGCCTTTTCGAAGAAGTGCCAAGATATCCAATATGATGGTGAGAAAGATTAATTTTATTTCTATTTTCTATTATGTTAGTACTGCAAAATTAAAATTAATTTTAGTTTGTATTCATAAAAGAGTTAAGCCTCATTCACAATACGAAATTAGTAGTTATGTTAGTAGTTATGGTTAGTGTTTATAATTAGTAGTTAAAGATTGGTAAACAACGTTCACAATACATGAAATTAACTACTACGAATAACAATTTTTGATGGCAAAATAGTACATTTAATTCAATGTTTTTAAGAGCTGGTTTAATTTAATACATACTTCTTGTTTGGTGGATTTGACGATTATTTAATATTTTTATTTCTTTTTGTATAAAAAAAGCTCAATAGAATAACCTTTTATTGCCTATAACCTTCAAAATTGATATTTTTATAAGACACACATTTTAAAAATAAATAAAATAAATATATCATCATGGCGTATTACCCATTGCTGGGTGTGCCAATCTGCTTTGTACGCAGATATCGGTAATGATGATGACATATTTGTACCGTGCGGGCGTTTACCAGGCGTCACCTCACGGGCACTCATTGCTGGCGTGGAGAGTACACCACAGGGGTCAATTTTGTGCCATTTAAAATTCGAAATATTTGGCGTCGGTCGGAATCGAACCCGGTTCCCCAGATTCGCGACCAGACACTCAGGCACGCACATATTAAAAATGTTTTTTTTATAACAAAATAATAGTCAGTACCTTTCAAATTCTACTTCAATTCAACAAATATGTAATTTATTTCTTTTGAAACAATTATCAAACTCAACAAATGTCACATCTTTCTTTTCTCTGTTCTGTGATTGGTTACTCTGTTAACCATTAACCATAAGTTTGGAGTTTACAAACTCTTGCGCTAAATGAATTTAGCGCGGACCTGGGCTGCGCTAATATCGTTATTGTGAACGCTAAACTAAAACTACGTATACCAAGCTTTTTGCGCTAATCCTAACTACTAATGCTAACCATTAATTTCGTGTTGTGAATGAGGCTTTATTTGTATATTTTATAGTTTAAGTTAGTTACTGCAATGTAATAGACAAAAAAATGTTTTTTAAAAATATTTTTATTATACCTTACTAAGTTTAATTAAGGAAGATAAATTTGTTAAAATTCAATAAATTAATAAGTAAACGGAAGCATAGTTTCTGTTTAGCATGCTAGTGTTGTATAAATTCCATTAGATTCCAGTGCGTGCTTTCGTGTTACAGTTTATAGAGCGTGTACTGCAGGGTTAAAAAATAAAATTTGCATCTTCCATGATCATGATATCTCAATCTATTTCTACAACTCCCTTCGATAAAGTTAAGTTGCATGAAAATTTTCCCTTATGTCCTATCATCCCTTAACCCTTGCATCCCTCGGGATCATGCGGCAGCGATTCGGTCCAGGATTATCGCGTGACTCTAGAATCCTGTTCGGGATTAAGGATCCACATCCCCATGGTTGCTAGGGTGTTATGTATGATTGTATGATGTCTTTGTTAAGGGTTGAAATCACTCTAGGAATGTTTAATAGAATTGGTATTATAGAAAGGGGTGACTTGTTTTTCGATGAAGTGGAATTTGTGAGAGGAGTAAATAAATTTATCGTGGTATTCATATAGAAGTGAACAATATATTTTCATATATGTATGTCTAATGTTCCTATTCATAGAACATAATGGGAATAAGATTTTATCGCTTTCTCCCGCAAATGAAAAATTATTTGTGTCGCAATTTTATATCAGCTGTTCTTGCATATTACTAAGCTTTATTTAATTATACACTGTAAAAATATTTGCTAAGTAGAGGATTAGTTAATTCTTATGAAAACAGATTTATATAATATCTTTAAATTAATCATTACTATTTCTAGCCTCCTCATTTCAAATAACTTTTGCTCATTCATTCAACAACGGTCAATCATACCACTATATTTTTTCGAAAAATATTAACTGATATTTTAAACATGTTTTGTTCATTTTGTTATTATGGTTTGACATTAACATTATGATTATAATACTACTATATGTAACATCAACATCCAATATTTTTTTTTTGTTAACATGTAATTGGCAGTAGAATAGTTATTTTTGTAACAATGCGGGAAATTAGTGATTCTGAAACGAATTTGCATGGAGTTTCAAAATCACGTTTTTCGCCTGTATTGTAAACAATATTTTATCTGCAATATATCAAAAAAATTTAAAAAATACAAATACATTCTCATTTTGGCATCTACTACTTTGATAGCTATGTATGATATTTTTATTTTAAAAAATAACTGTTTCCATAATAAAAGTTATTATCGGTTATTTCCCGCACTCATTAGTTTGTAATTGTATTTTCAGAGCAGGAGTAGAAAATAGTTTTATATGATATGTGTTATAAGTGACAATTTGTTTTGTGAGAAGGAAGTTTGGAACACGACATTTAAATTTGTATCTATGTATGTCTAATAATTTTTTGACATTCCTCAAAAATGTTGATTTGCTTCCATTCGTCCTTACCAAGGAAACTAATTCGCTGTTAACACTAGTGTTAAAAGTAACAATGGTCTGTCATTTTTAACACTGGTGTGGATAGTAGATTTGTAGAAAATAGTTATTTATGTAATGTCTCGTGCTTCAATTTCCGCATTCGGCTGCACCTCATGCGTAAAACATCGCACTCGACCAAAAAAGTACTACTTTACACACGTGTTGCATACAACATTTTTCCTACAACCGAAGTGGTATTGATGTATCTCATAATACTGAGTGTACAGGCATCCAGTAACTTCAAATAGTGTTAGTACTCTTTCTCATAACACTGTACAAAATGTATCTTAAACACTTGGAAGAATCTCAAACAGACGATAATTATTCTTTTATAATGTACAAATTGTACATTTAATATAAATATTAAAAATTAGGTTAGGTTAGAACACAAGTCAAAAAATTTTAATGTTCTTAAAAATTAGATTAATACTCAATCTGTTAAAAAAATATTAGATTTGCTTCATTTACAGTGCATATTCATATTTCTTAATAAATTTTATTTCTTTCATTATTATTTACTACCTAATTATATACTTGACAGGTAAATTAACAGAATTTTAATGTTGCCTAGCAACGCTTATTTACTTTTGTGACACTTTACACACTGTAATGAGTGCGTGAAAAGTACTTTTCACGCACGGTTGTAGGAAAAATACTTTATATAATACTCGATGCGTAAGTTTTTTTTGGACTCGAAGATTTTATAAGTCTCAGCTTTTACTAAAATATCATTGCGGCTAAAAAAATTACGTACGCACCTAGTACCAAAGTAATGTAAATAACTAATTCTTGTATGTGTATTGCTCGAACGTATTGACAAACTTCAATCTACCGATCGGCTAATATTTAAGCCATGCACATTTTAGTATTCGAGTACGTGTCACGTAATTGTTTCTGCATTTAAAATATGTATACCTTTAATAATATCGAAGCCAACTATATAAATAATTTTGGGTTTAGAGAACTATTTTCAAGATCACATATTTCGACACATTAATAATAATAAAAATATAACGTGATAGGTAGGTAGGATATTAAAACTATAATTTATTAAAATAAATTAAATTGCAATTACGCTCGATCACTCACGATATATTTTTAGGCCCTCACGCTCACACCCAATCACGACGCAAAATTTAAATTATTTTCACGATCACGCGGGACACGTCGTGACCAACAAATTCACGACCCGCGCCCACCTCTACAGTGTCTTATTCATTTATTCAACTTAAATATATGTACCTATATTTGTTAGGTCGCGTTGGTTAAATTATTAGAGTATTATCGTCTAATGGTAATCAAATGTTGTCACACAAATCGATTATGATACGAATGCCTGTCGTACTCGTATTTGTGGTATTGTCTTAAAGTTTTTTTTAACCTTATGTTATATTTCTTCTTTTACGGAATATAAACTGACTTTAGATCTACAATACTTATGCCCGATTGCAGGAACGTTCATCAACGCCTTGTTCAGTTAGCGGTTCATCAAAACGAACAAATGCAACGCAATTTTTTGACAGCAATGATGTCATAAGAACAAGGAAACTGATTCGAATTTGTTCATTTTGATGATCCGCTAACTGAATGCCTTGTTCAGTTAGTTGATGAACGTTTCTGCAACCGGGTATTAGGGATGATAAGTATACTTTTGTTTGTTTATAAATGTCTCTTATGACCGGCTGCAACAACGTAACTTAAATAATAAACTTGGCTTAAATTGATAATATCGCAGTGAAATGTCAAATAAATTACAATATATTACAGTCAAAAGTTCGATTTACATTTTTTTTGTTTAAGTCTAGCTTAAAATTTAAGACTTTTATTGGTGCAACCGGATATTAAACTATTATACAATACAATTGTATTTTAAAGTTAATACTTCGTTTCTAAAATATCTAAATACGTTCAGGAAGTTATTTTTTATAGCTTTTTTCTTAATTCTTTCTAAATAATTAAAAGGAAGTTATTCCTTTTTTCTGCTTAACAGTGTAGACTTTGCCCACCCTTTGCTGTCACACTGGGGGTAAACAGTGTATTATACTCAAAATCCTTATTATTGTGGGTCCCTCGTGTATGACACCAGTGTTGGACATATGCTTTCCGAGTTAATTCAATCACTTCATGTTGTTTTCTCTTTCTCCTGATCGTCATAGTTACTTCATCAAATCCTCCGCTGTTTTACTGATGGTTGTGGTTATGGTTAGGTCGTGTGAAACGGGGGAGTTAGCGGTTTTGGTTTTCTGGTTTCATTGGATTCCATAATTGACGATTGTATAGGGGTGGAATTATTTGATATTTGAGATGGTATTGTTGATTTTTATAGAGATTTTGATTGATGGAAAATGGAAACTTTTATTGTGCTTTAATTTTGTTTTATTACTGTGGCACTATTAAATTTTATTTTTATGTATTTGATTCCATTACTGTTATATTAAGAGCATAAAATGTTGATAATTAACGTCAACTTTAGTAAATTAAATAGATTTAGTATAAAGGGTGTAATGTAGTATTAAACCTACCCGTATTAAATAATAATAAAGTGTTTACTAAAGTAACTGGTTAGTAGGTAGTAGTAAATAATAAAATAAAATGTAGACAGTTCTTGTCTAACGATTACGAATGTGTTCCGGTTTTAGTTTCTATGTCCGTGAGGTGACGCCTGGTAAGCGATCGTATGGTGCAAATATTTCATCATTGCCGAAATCTGTGTACAAAGCAGATTGGCACATCCAGCAGTGGGTAATAAGCCATGATGATATATTTATTTATTTTATTTATGTCCGTCACAATAATTTGTTTTACTTGAATCTGGTTGTAAATCGGAATATGTACCTACCTATCTATACGAAATGCAATCAGTGTCTAACGCCATTTAGGTAGTCATTTTTACCTCCCACTACCCTTGGTAAGGGAGATATAGGGATCATGCTAAAAATCGCATATAAAGATTTTGGTAAATGACCACGTTTTACGGTCCCTAGAATCCAATTTTAACATTTTCATGATGATGTTTGTGTGTATGTGTGTGTATGTGTGGTTCCTGTTTAAGCTCTAACTCAAATACTATCATTCAAAAATTTTTGAAACCTTGTATTTCTACCTTATTCTAATATGAAAAGAAACCATAACATTTTGGTGTAAATCATATAACCGGAAATGGTACTTTACTGTTATTTTTTCGATATTTATGTCATTATAAAATTTAAAGATTATTAAATTTTCTACAGGTTTCCATTAATACTTTTTCTATATATTTTATAGATAAATTTATAAAATTATCTATAATTTAAATCTCGGAGCTTACGCTTTATACAAAAAGCGAACACGGTTACGCAGTTCATATCCCAAATGTATGTAACTGACAGGTAAATGTTACTGTCAAAGAACTAATCATTTCAATTTAATAATAGTAACGTTTTAAAAAGAAAATAGTAAATAGAACCATAGTTATATGGAATGGGACTTAATACAGTTTCCAGCATAACTAAATATGTATGTATATTTGAGTTAATAAAAAAATAAACGGCGGGAGATGCTGTGTTGGCCACATCAGAATTTTTATAATATGTATTTGTGTTGAGAACTAAAATTTTGTTTCTTTTATGCCCAATAGGGGAGTATCACTAAGTGAAATTTAAATGTTTTGATAATGTATGCTAAAAGTATAATATATGTAAGTAGCCTAATAGTAAATATAAAAGTCAAATTTATATTATCTTGTAATTAAAAATCAAAATTAAAACATGTTCAAAACGGTTGCCACATAAAAATGCGGCTATGACGTGTCCGGCTCTGGGAATATTATATTTTAACGTAAGAAAACTGGCCATAAATAAACTCCAATTTTATATATATATATATATATATATATATATATATATATATATATATATATATACGAGGTGTGTTCAAAAACTATCGCGAATTTTGAATTTTCGCGGGTTACGTATATTCGAATTTCGATCTTTTTGTGGCTTTATGTTGGTACTCATGTCTCTCACTTATGTCGACAAGCTCGGCCATTTTGAATGTTCACTTAATTGTTGACAGCTGCTTTGCTTGCACGTGTTTTGGATCGTCTTCGATTTTTACCTATTCAAAAAAATGGAACAAAGAACCTGTATCAAATTTTGTGTGAAAAACGAAATTAAGTGCGCGGATGCATTCCGAATGTTGACTGTGGCATACGGAGAAGCTACCTTGGACCAAAGCAACGTTTATCGGTGGTACAAAATGTTCTCAGAAGGCCGAGAAGATGTGAACGACGAAAAGCGTGCCGGACGCCCGAGCACTTCAACAACAGACGAAACAATTAATGAAGTGGAGAAAATGATATTGGCCAATCGTCGAATCACCGTTAGAGAAGTTGCTGAGGACCTAAACATATCGATTGGCTCGTGCCATTCGATTTTTATCAATGATTTGGGCATGAGACGGGTCGCCGCGAAATTTGTACCAAAATTGCTCAATTGCGACCAAAAACAGCATCGCATGAACATTGCTAATGAGATGTTGGACTCTGTCCGCGACGACCCAAATTTGCTCCAGAGGGTCATAACTGGTGACGAATCGTGGGTTTATGGTTATGACGTGGAAACCAAAGTTCAATCATCTCAATGGAAGCTGCCGCACGAACCAAGACCGAAAAAAGCGCGCCAAGTTCGGTCGAATGTGAAAGTTTTGCTGACAGTTTTCTTCGATTGCAGGGGCGTGGTGCATCATGAGTTCCTGCCACAGGGTAGAACGGTCAATAAGGAATATTACCTGCAAGTTATGCGCAATTTGCGCGAAGCAATCCGCCAGAAACGCCCGGATTTGTGGAAGAACAAAAATTGGCTTTTGCACCACGATAACGCCCCTGCTCACACATCGTTGCTTGTGCGCGACTTTTTAGCCAAAAACAACACACTAATGATGCCGCAGCCACCGTATTCCCCAGATCTGGCCCCCTGTGACTTTTTCTTGTTCCCTAAACTGAAGAGGCCCATGAAAGGACGACGTTACGCTACGCTTGACGAGATAAAGACGGCATCGAAGGAGGAGCTGAACAATATAAAAAAAATTATTTTTTGAAGTGCTTTGAAGATTGGAAAAACCGTTGGCACAAGTGTATAATATCTCATGGGGATTACTTTGAAGGGGACAAAATAGATATTCATGAATAAATAAATAATTTTTGAAAAAACACAAAATTCGCGATATTTTTTGAACACACCTCGTATATACGTAAAATTTACACACCGGCAAAGTGACAAAACAAAAATGTCGAAAAGAGAATCTTGGAATACACTTTTAATGATTCACAATAAACTAAAATGTTAATTCCACGATACGACAAAAACAACACATTAGGAACAATAATAAGGCAAGAATTTACATACTTGGAGACACATACAAAAACTATGAATTTACCTACACTGATGGTTCTAAAATAAATTTTCAAACTGGCGCTGCAATAGTTACTGAAAATACAACTGAACAATATCATCTCCCTAAATACACATTAGTTTTTACCGCAGAAGCATATAGCATGTTACAGTCAATCATATACATTAATAATTCCAACAAAAACAATTACGTCATATCGACTGACTCCTTAAGTACTCTCCAAAGTATCCAAAATCTTTATTCCACAAATCCCTTAATACAGCAAATACAAGGACACATCCATTTATGCATAGAAAAATCCAAAAACATTACCATCCTTCGGGTATCGTCCCACTGCGGTATCAGACAAGCTAGCCAAGGAAGCCACCACTCAGACCAATATAAACAACATTTATATACCAGCAAGAGACCTTAACACCATAATAAAAACTAACATGAAAGACAAATGGCAGAATCAGTGGGCTAATACCAACAACAATCACTTACGACAAATTAAAGAACCAGTAACACCTTGGAAAATAGATGCGAACAGAAGAGAAAGAATTGTAGCAATAAGACTACAAATTGGCCACACTCTCTTAACTCACGACTACATCTTTAAAACCCTTTGTTCAACATGCGATGAAAAGCTTACACAACACATACTCATCGAGTGCAGAAACTTCGCCATGCAACATGCAGACTACGGACCACTGACACAGAATGCCTACAGACCAAAGAAAATGTGAAGAAAATTATAAAGTATTTAAAAGAAATTAATATTTTTCACAGACTGTAACATATACCATATACCACAAAAGCATACTATGTTTGTAACATTGTAAATCATATGTACTATAACACAAGTCGGAGCACCACTAATCTCTGCAATTGAGGTGCTCTGAAAAATCAATAAATAAATTTCAAAAAAAAAAAACGGTGCTGCTCGTTGTTGACAATACTTTCGCTGTAAGTTTATTTACAAATTCAATTATGTTTCCACAAATATTTAAATTACAACACACAATTTACAATTAGTTGCTTTAGCAAAACAAAGAGGCAGCAGAGCGGACGTTATGTTCCAAATTATTATTATTAATATATTACTTACATGTTATAATAATTACACACCTTACAACTTCCCTGTCTAACATCTTCTTACTACGTTGTAACTGCTACAACCACTCCAACTTCTCTCTCTCTCTTTGTCTTCGAGCTTCAGCCGTGGTTTATGTACTGATTCTGTAATTAATTTGTTTTTCAATACTAAGACGCATGTAGCCAAAAGGGATTTTTTTTACTAATTACATTATAAACAACTACGAAATATAAGCACAACTTGAATAGAATTAGAATTTTGATGACTTACTCATATTTGAAAAACTAACTAATTACGAACGCTCTCTATTCTGCCGTAATGAATTCAGGAATATTTGGAAAGTACTTCAAACTACCTTTCCAAAGATTCTATAAACTCAATAAAAATAATGTCGCTGAATTTCGTCTTGTTACACAGCAAATCATGAAACGGTAAAATAAAACCTCTTGCCATGTAAAAACATTAAATTATATTTAGTTATTGAGCAGTAGTAAATACAAATTGTTTATAAAGCGTGGTCTCCGGTGCGGTAATATCACAGTTTACTTTTCTATTAAAGTACATTATTATTGCCAAATAATTACAATGTAAGTTACATGAACACCTCATTAACCCCAATTTCATACACACCCCCAAAAATCGTCTACCACCCCGTATGACACATTGATTGATGGTTCAATAATAACCCAAAACAATTGCTGATCATCCCTTCTGTCAATCCGACCAGCAAGCGAGCATACACATAGTCAGTGGCGGAGACATGGGAAACCAACCCGGGCAGCACGCGTCTGATTGATCGAACGTCCGCTGTGACAGCTTCTAATAATGTATGACTCGTCACAAAAACTGAGAGGAGTTTTAGATGTTGGTTTGTTAAAGTAATTATCATGTGTTTACTCATTCATTTGCTCTAATTATTTTTGAAAATATGTGCCTGGTGCGATAACCCTCTTAAAATGTCTTGTTTGCATAAAATATAGGGAGAAGTAGTTGGTTTAATTTAAATTTTTTTCACTCAAATGTCGGCTATGTTATTAAATTTCGTTGAAAATATGAACTTTCTGTTCAGTATGACTTTAATAATTTGTTTTAATTTTACATTTTTAATATTGTATGTTTTAGAAAATTTTATTTAGAGAAACAATTAGAAATTTCAATTTGCTTATATTGCAGGATAATTAATGGCAATGGTTATTGAAGTTCGCACAGGTATTTTATTACACCATTATCATGGGTAAAATCATTCATCAGGCAGATCTTAACGGAAGTGCTGCCTCTACACAAGTATCAATATCAAGCATGTCCTGTTCTTCTCTCTTCCTCAACTAGAAAGTCATTTCTTCCTTGATGTCTGTTAACAATCCAATCTTCCTATTTTATTATAAAAGTTATACTAGAACATCAGTTTAGGAAATAAATTTAAATATAAATAGTTCTCCCTGTACGTTACATTCTTTATCATTCATAGTTCTACCTCACAGCGAACAAATAATATTTCTCTCTTTTGCAGCCATTACGCCACAAGCACTTTCCAAAAAGTTTATAAATTTTTCTTGTGTATTATTTTGTTGAAAAAATTAGTGATCTAATATTATTTTTTATCAAGATTAACATAAAACTAAACTGAATTGTTTATAATAATAATAGATAATTAAAAAAAAAGAAATAGAAAAGTGTAGGTATCATCATATTTACATATTTAGTTTCATGGCCATATGCAGTTATATTCGATAAGTTCTTTGTTTCTTAGTAAGACTTATTTTATTATTTTATCTAAGATTATTTTTAAATTTTATTAACAGTGGATATTGTTAGTCAGTCAGTGACTTTTTTTTATAAATATGTATATTAAAAAAATCTGATGTGGCCAACATAACACCTCCCGCTATTTAATTCTCATTAATTTAAATATACATACTTACATATTTAGTTATACTAGAAACTGTATTAAAATTCATTCCATATAACTATGGTTCTATTTACTATTTTCTTTTTAAAACGTTACTATTATTAATTTGAAATGATTAGTTCTTTGACAGTGATAATTATCTGTCAGTTACATACATTTGAGATATGAACTATATATATATATATATATATATATATATATATATATATATATATATATATATATATATATATATATATATATATATATATATATAGTTGTGTTTGTTAATGTTAATGTTAAAATTGGATTCTAGGGACCTTAAAACGTGGTCATTTACCAAAATCTCAATTTGCTATTTTTAGCACGATCCCTATATCTACCTTACCAAGGGAGCGGGAGGTAAAAATTGAACTTCATTCATATTTTGCCCGAATATTTATTTTACTCAGGCTTCAACTTCTGGCAAAATACATTTGAACAAAAAAAGAAGTTACGTTACATTAATTCGAAAACAAAGTTATTCACCCACTTAAAGTGGCTAATTTACATATAGTAAAGGGTTCTAAATTGGTCACTTAACTCCCCTAAATTTCCCATCAACTACACTGCTGTCCACTCCATATAAACAATAACTCTGCACACATCACTAGTTCAAAACAATAGAAGTTTCGCTATTTACCAACAACAATCAAAATGGCCACCATGACACCCCTTCTTCATTTAAATTAATAGCGGAGACTACAATGAGCGATCAAGTGACATCGGAGTTTTAAAAATTAAAACAAAAGATTGATTTATGTCCAGCATGAAAGGGTTAACGGTGCACGTGACCGGGACAATATGGGGAAGATAATACGGTCAGCAGGGGGTAGAAAAAATAAAAAACAACCCTGAATTAAAAATGATTAAAAAATTATGTTTTGTAGAATATGGAATTTAATAGTTATTTATGTACGAATGCATTAAAGTTCATCTTTTTAACCACAAGTATGGAATCTAGTTACCGATGCGTTAAGCCGAGGAAAATAAATCACTTGAGTGGTATTTATAATGGAACTTTAATGTCGAGGTGCAGATTAAATTTCATATATTTTGTCTGTCACTGTAAATATTCACGTTTTTGCCTTAGGTAATTAGTTATATTTTTTGGTTGTTTATAACATCATCGAATGTTTAAGCTTATTCATATGTCGTAAAATCGTACAATAATGACTTATTTTAATTACGATTTTTTTATTTAATGACGATTCAGGAAAAATATAATTTATAAAAATATATTAAAACTTATAAAGCCGTTTTTACCGTGCTCATTGGATAAGTTTATTTTCAAAGTCCAACAAGTCCATTATTACTTCTCGTATACCGGGTGATTCGATGAATCTGTTCTTTTTAATAACTCGGTTATTTTAAATATTATGGAAAAATTTTTAAACGAAGTTTATTTTAAGTTAAAATGTCTATAAATCTGCAGGAAAGGTTTTTCTACAGGCTGTTCCTTTTTTACGCAATGGTATGTAACTTTATATTTTCAAGTATATATTTATTCAAATTTGAAAAGTACATGATATTCGCTATTTAATAGTATAAAAACAATCATATGTTATATTATTAAAAAATACAATAGCGAATGATTAAAATATTACATTATTATTGAATACAGTAGGCTTTGCAATCCTATTTTTTGAATTAGACTTATCTGATAAATTTAAATACAAAATGCCAGAGGTGTTGATTATTGTATTGAAATAGATGAAATATTTAATTAATTAATATTGTTTAAATTTCATTGTATTTATATTATTTTATATAATATGATTGTTTTTATATTATTGGATAGAAAATTTCATGTACTTTTAAAATTTGAATAAATTTACAGGCTGTTCTATTTGAAAATATAAAGTTACATACCATTGCGTAAAAATGGAATACCTGTCGAAAAATCCTTTATTGCAGATCTATAGATAATCGTATTTTAAATAAACTTCGTTTGAATTTTTTTGCATAATATTTAAAATAATCAAGTTATTAAAAAAGAATGGACCGGTGAATAATCCTTTATGTTAGAAAGAAATTGCTTTATATTCGTTAAGTAATAGGGTAATCCACCATAATTTAAATATCTTAGGGTTTGGGCGAGGCCATACGAGAATACAGGCCTGAATACTTAGTTCGTGACGTCACAGCGAGCCTTTTGCTGTCACGCCACGCCTCGAACGCTAACATTGGAAGCATAGGAAGTATACGGAGAATTAAGTTAGAAATGGCCTTTATATATGAATAAACTCATGTTTCACTTTAAATTGTTTCTTTTTGTTCCAATTGTACAAGAATGAAAAAAAAAAAACGAATGAAAATTATATAACATAGAACATAATATGAAAATGATAATAATGAAACTAAAAATGATGAATGAAAGACATTTAGGTGCTATTTTGTATACGAGTTGTATTATTTATTTTAATATTTTTGAAATAAACGCTACATTTCCGATTTTCCGTTATTGTTAGATATATATATATTTGGGGAATATTGTTACACAATTTTATCTTAAATATTGTTAAATGGTTATCTACCTTTTTAAATATGAAATCATTTACACATTTTAACTTTGTTTCATAATTTGCGAGGTCGTGAAAATCAGTAATTTTATCACTGTCAATATTTAAATTAAATTCCAATTTGAAAACCATTTTTATAGTGTCCTACAACGAGAAATAATAGAAATTTGACATTCCGTCCCACGTTGTGTCGTGCGTCCGCTCCCGCTGTCTGCTATAAGTCGACTGTTTGTAGAAGGCTAGACTAGCGCTCGGGCCTCTTAGCTAAGCGTGACGCATAGAGCAGGGATAAACATTCAGGCCTGTATTCTCGTATGGCCTCGGTTTGGAGTCATTTTTACAATCTCTGCTTATAATTTTAGCTGTCAGTTAAATAAGCAAAATTGAAACGAAATAAACTGTGAAGTGACTATTTTATTATTGCTGTCAATAATTCAATTCAATACTGTTTATTTAACTGACAGTTAAAATTTTAACCGGAGGTTGTAAAACTGGCCCTTAGATAACAAAGTGAAAATACAGATAAATTAATGAGTATTCGTGAAAAAATTTGTTCAAATATTAATTCGTTCGCAAACTACAAGCGATTGAAAGTTTATGACGTAGTGAAGTTTCAAGTCCTAAACAATTTAATTGGTTGCCTGATTATAAAAAAGAGATGTGCGCTCAACCATAACCATTGCTGAGGACACGTTAGGTCACACGCCAAATCTGAACTTTAAAAATTCATATCTTGCTTATTACGTGAAATTTTTAAGTTGCGTTTGATTTAAAATACTTCGTCTATCTTGTATTCGCCGAAAAAAAAAAAAAAAAATAGATATGCCTATATGGCTTAAGTCCGTTTACAACGTAAGTACCTATGTCTCTATTGGGATTGGAATATTTTTTTACAAGTTCACCTTTTAATTTGCAATAAGTCGGTGGGCCGAACCTTAAAATCGGGCCGGCCGGAAATTCAAACTGGGATTAATTTTGATTCGGCCCGGGCCCTCGTTAGACCTCGTATTGTTTCAAATTGTCATATGTACATATTTCGCGTAACGTCTTACGGAAATTTGGAAATTTGTTGGATCCACAATCGGTCGCTTACAAACTCATGCTAGTATTTCATTGAAATTGACAAAAATAATCATTTTACATTAAACAATTTTAATTTCTTTACTCCAAATAATAACAAATGTACTAAAATGGGTAACAATAGTGAATTATTTCCTCACTGTATTGTAAAAGAAGCTAAAAGTACTTCCTCTCCTTCCCACTATTTTATTCTCCTCCGTATTTAGCGCTGAATGACCTTTTTATTACTATGAAACCCCCGAAGGGCTAGGGCGTTGTTCCCTGCAGGGTTTTTTATTTCATATGTTGGCGGAACATATTTCAGTATTTGTGGCCACATTGTGTACAGACCTTCCCCTATTTGTATGTATTTTGTTATTTGATCGCCATGGTAAGATTTATTTGGACATGAAACAGATAACGGCTTTGAAGGGACCATGAATATTTTTGCATAGTTTGTAAGTAAAAAACAACATTATTGGAAGTGACCGGCTGTTAGTTAGTTATGGTAGTTTAAGTTCATTATCTGGTCATTCAGGGAACGATGACATGATGATATATTTATATAATTTGCGAATATTGGGGGCTGGTTACTGAATAAAAAATTAATGCAAATTTCATTCATCAACTAACATGATTAAATAAATATGTACACCTAAGTAACAAAAAAATGTATATAGGGAATATCTATTTAAGAACATTTTTTTCGGTTCTCCAACGCTCCAAACTCCTCTGTAATATTTAATTAGAATAGGGTCCTATACCATTTAAAAAAAATTCTGTAAGAACAGGACGAAATAAGAATTTTAGTGCAAACGCGACTTAAAAATTTTACGTAATAAGCGAGATATGAATTTTTAATGTTAAGAATTTCTTGCGTGACGTAGCTGATACTTCCAGTGGTCGACAAATTGTTTGTTTTAGAGAGAACAGATTTTTAATGTTTGAATAGCTGAAATATTTTTATATAAAAACAGTATATTCACGAAGAAATTATTGTTAAGCATAAATAACAAATAATAAGCATTTTTTTCTTAATAAATTATAGAACATTGAAACAGTTTGACAATATTAGACACAAAGTATGACGGCGGATAGTAAATATTATTATTAATTTAATTAATACATATTACAAATTTATTTAATTATAGATAAAATATTATTGTTAATATTACTAGATATTATAATTAAACAAATTCATGAAACATAAAGTAATTTTTTTTGTTAGGTTATACAACATCGTGATTGAATGTTACAGTTCATAATGTTTCAATGGTGCGAACTAATCAATGTTGGAACAAATTTTTTTCACTAATACTCATTAATTTATGTATATTTTCGTCTTCATTAAGATAGTTAAAATTTGACAATGGTATAGTACCCTATTAAAGCAATGGTAATTTGTATTAAAAGTAGACCTTAAAATTGTATGTTAAGGAATAACAAAGTTAAAAAAAGTCATTAGTTATTAATTTTTAAAATAATCGACAATTAATCTATCCAAATTCTCAGTATTTTCAAACCTTCTCCTATCTCCTTTTTGAAATGCGGAATTTATTTTCAAGTATATAAATGCAGAAAATAACGAAACAACAGAAGTAAACGAAATAGTTTTTTTTTTATTAAGGATTTTATTAAATTGCATATTATCGACGTACGAGTATATTTCCATTTATTGACCACAAGATTTATTTTAACATATTTTAATATTTTTATAAATGCTGTAAAAGATCAATTTATGTGACTCCATGTATTACTTTTTTAGAACAAAATCATCTCTGTCACAGCACAGAATATTTAAAAAACTATTATTGTTCAAGAATAACAATAATGATTTTCTAAAACTGCAAATCGCTTTCAGTTCAGATGAAGTTTCATGAAAAAAACTGTCTGTTAACTTAATGTCTGTAATAACGAAAACTAAGGCTAATATAGGTAATTGATAATAAAAATTATGTAAAAAAATCTATTACATATCTTCAGTAGTAAAATTTGACGCGAAACAGTATTCGGAGGGTAAAGAAAATTAGGATTACCCAACATGTCCACCATGCCAGAGGTCCTAGCAGCCTTTACCCCGGAGAATGGTTAAGATTACTGAACATGAAACTATGCCAGAAATCTTAACAAATCTAAACTTCTTACTTATTCATATATATTGCCGACATGCCGACTATCTTTTCTACATCTAAATAAGTAATTTAATTAGTACATTTTTTGAAGTTGTTCTAATTCTTTGCTTCATTAATTATTAAATATGAAAATTATCTACCCTAATAAAACTACTAGTAATATTTCCGCATAAGTAAATATATGATCGATGAGGCATATTATCAAATGAGTATCAAATTTCTTGTGTGAATTATAAATAGCTGTTTAATCACAGCGGCTATGAATGTAAAAAGCAACGTCCTGCTGAGTCGTTCAATGCAGAGCGCTTCGGAAGCTTTCAGACGCACTCGTGCCTTCTCATCTAGAAGAAGGGGAACAACGGAAAAGGAGCCTCTTATCGAGGTTATACAAACGCCCTTAACAAAGAGATGGTAGTTAGTATAACAGAAATAATGTGGAACAAATTGGTCCAGTAAAAAACGAAATTTAGAAAATTGAAATTATTTTAAATCTTACGAGTACAAAAAACATAATGGCAGATCCAAGTGGATAATATTTCACTCTCAGAAAATAGTTTTTTTATATTTTAAAAGAAATCTTTTTTTGTTAAACGTATAATTATTTATCTTATTTTCTTTATACATTGGAACTTTGCTAATTAGGACCTCTATTACGGAAACCTCTATAATCCAAAATAATAATGTTTCCTCAAAATAAAATAGTCAATTAATTTGAAGTTTACACGTCAATTTTAGCAGCCTCTGCAATTTATATTTTTATTCGATCCTTTACATTTTGAGGCTCAGTAGAAGAAAAATGACAAGTTTATATCTTTGAATATGTAATACCAGTAGGTTTATATTCAAAGTTTATACTTAGTCCACGGTTTGTTTTATAGTCATAGTCTTTTTGTCAGTTCTTTGCAGTGGCGCAACCAGAATTAGAAATTTGCAGCTCAGCATTTTAGTCAATATTTGCCTAAATAAAAGGTATTCATGCTAAATGATACTGGGACAAAAACAAATTTGCATGGTATAAAATAGTTATTTCTGATTCTCGATTGCGAAATGTCACTTTTGCATTTGAAAATCATTCCAGAATGCAAAAGCAATCGAGTATTAGTATTAGTTACGGTTAATGAATGTGATTCAAAGAGGAGGAGGATTGTAACATCTAATGTTGTCGTGACAGCAATGTTTCTCTAATATCATGTATATAAGCGGGATTATTGCTCCATTGAGATATTAAATATAATTTGAATGATGTTTTCTAAGCAAATAAAAATAAAGCGGCAAATTTTAATTTATTGTCACTCTTTCTTCAATCAAAAAATTGCTGGATGTAATAGTATATTACATCCGATGTGGGATATATTTCATTACAGCCAAGGGCATATGTACAGGTGTCTCATTCCAGGGTCAACTTTTCCAGAAAAGTTTAATAGTCACCACAGGAATTTTCGATCTTCTTTTGTTTCTGAGCTAAAGGCAAAAAATCTATTTTCGCTCATTTTGAAAATATATCATATCTTATTTATTATGATAGTTAGAGAAAAATTGTTTTTGCAAAAATTTTACCGTTTTTCAAATAGAATATAAATTAAATTTTTCGAAAACTTAATAAGTCTCGAGATATAATATAAAATCATGATTTTTTAAATGGGAACCTATGCGATATATAACAAGTCTACATTATTTTATTTTAAACATCAATAAAACACGAATTATTAATTTATTGGGATGAAAATATTGGAAATTATTAAGAAACAAATGAAAAAATTTATTACAGATCATCATTTGTTTATTTTGATTCTTTACTTATTAATTATGTTCTCAATATTATTCTTAACCAATTATTTTCGGGTTAGTTAAATTAATATTTATCGACGTCACAGTTGGCTTTGACACAATCCGAAAAAAATGGTTTAATATGCTATTGAAGTAAATAAATTGCAAAAATGGGTAAAACTGAAACACACACTATTAGAAATATGCAAATGATCTATAATAGATTTTTTATTTGTTTCTTAATAATTTTTAATTTTTTCACCCGAATAAATTAATAATTCATCTCTTATTCAGTTTAAAACCAATGAATGTAGACTTGTTATATATCATTGAAAAGCTTATAAAATAAGTAAAAAAATCTGATGTGGCCAGCACATTACCTTCCGTCAGTTCTATGTATTTTGTACAAATTTCATACAGAAAGTTCCTTGCTAAAGATTATATTTCTTGTACTTTACCTTCCGACAGTTGCATGTATTTTATGCAAATTCTATACAGAAAATTTACAGCAAAAGATCCTATATTTCCAGTAAAATTATAGACAAACACACTATGTCAATTTCACTTGACAATGACATCTTTCAATCAAAATTTTCTTAATATAGTAGCTGTTTCCATAGCTATGGCTACTTTATGAAATTTAATTTCTTTATAAATTTTTAACTCTATATCCATTTAATATTAAGTATAAAATGCAGTCAAATCGTATACATAGGCGAAGTTAGACTTTAAAATTAGGGGGTGCTAAAGTCCCTAACCTTCAAATGAAAAAAAAGTTGGTTTACAAAATAAAAAAAAGTATTTATTTGATTAATTTATAAACAAAAAATATTATTTAAAGTAACAAAATAGTTATGATATGTGTTACAAGTAACATTTTATTTTGTGAAAAGGAAGTTTGGAACACGTCGCGAAGCTAATTTTCTGTTTCCATTCTGACGAATAAATTCTTGCAAAATATCTTAGGTATTATTTATATATTTTTTTTAAGTTCATTTTCAATATTCAATACTTATCTACCTACTACTAAATTGGTAAAACTTTTTTGTGTCATAGTAGTGCTCTGCCAGTTTTTAATTCGCCACATAACAGAGAATAATCTTTCACAAATTTCTGTATATACCGGGTGTTTTCCAACTTCGGGTAAAAACTATAAGGGCATATAGTACAGACCAAAATGAGTAAAAAAGCTTAATAAAAATAGATCTGATCTTCAACTGTTCCCGAGAAAGAGGCCATTTACAAAATTTTGTCTGTCAGTAAATAGACTGTAAAAAACAATAACATTTATCATGAAACATTTTTCTCAATTTATAATAGTAACGAAGTTATTTGAAAATCAAATATTGGTTAGTACTATATGCACTTAAAGTTTTATCTGAAGTTGGAAAACACCCTGTATAGGCAGAATGAGTGTAATTTTATAAAGTTTATAATAATTACCAAATGTACCTTGATTAAGTACATTTTAAATATTATTTGATTCTTGACTGCTCATGTTCTTTATAATAGTAATTTCACCTCCAAAATATCTTTATTTATTGCAGAAGTGGTATAATGATCTATATCTACGCCTACTGGCTTTCTAGGGAAAATCGGAATTTAGGTGTGTAGTTATTGCATCAATTATATGGTAGTAAATATTAATTCGGAAAGAATCATCATCAAGAATTATCAGCACGAGTATGTAAGTCAGTATCATGTGAATTAGTTCCAATTGTTGAAGCGACCAAATAATCTTTAAGTAATTTTGACTCGCTTTTTTTATTTTTGTAGTTTTAATAGGTTCAATTTCAATATTGTTATTTTTTTAAGCAATTTCAATATCTCTCCCTGAGTACAAAAAGGCATAGTCAGTTCGCTTTTCTTCTAATATATTTTTATTACATCTTTAATGATAGTTAAATTCCCGTCTTTGCTTTGAAGGTTCTTCCTCAATATGTTGATAATATTTAATATAACAGTCAAAATGAATAGATGTGTCTAAAATGTAATTATTAAAATTTATAGAAATTTTGTTTGGGGGTGCTAATTCAAAATCTGGGGGTGCTAAGCACCCCCAAGTACCCCCCTATCTACGCCTATGATCGTATGGAGAATAAAATATTCTTTAATATTTATATCATTAAATGTGAAAAAATTATATTTAACATAGTTTTTTCAAGAAAAACTGTTAAAATCTTCAAATGAGGGTACTTCCGGTTGTCCAATTCTTACCAAAATCTAATCAGCTCTTCACATGGATGTAACGAAGAGAAATACGAAAGAATTATAATTTTTAGAATTGTAGTATGGAAGTTATCGTAGACGAAAATTTTGTTACACACACACACACGCACACGCACACGCACACGCACACGCACACGCACACGCACACGCACACGCACACGCACACGCACACGCACACGCACACGCACACGCACACGCACACGCACACGCACACGCACACGCACACGCACACGCACACGCACACGCACACGCACACGCACACGCACACGCACACGCACACGCACACGCACACGCACACGCACACGCACACGCACACGCACACGCACACGCACACGCACACGCACACGCACACGCACACGCACACGCACACGCACACGCACACGCACACGCACACGCACACGCACACGCACACGCACACGCACACGCACACGCACACGCACACGCACACGCACACGCACACGCACACGCACACGCACACACGCGCACGCAATCGCGCACGCGCACACGCACACGCGCACGCGCACGCGCACACGCACACGTACACGCACACGCACACGCACACGCACACGCACACGCACACGCACACGCACACGCACACGCACACGCACACGCACACGCACACGCACACGCACACGCACACGCACACGCACACGCACACGCACACGCACACGCACACGCACACGCACACGCACACGCACACGCACACACACACACACAGCCACACACACACAGCCACACACACAGCCACACATACATACACACACACACATACACACACACGCACGCACACACAAAAATAGTAAAATCGTATTGTAGGGACCCTCAAACGTGCTTATTCATCAAAAACTCACCACCGAATTTTTTGACCAAAGACAATACCTTCCTTACATAAAAGTGACGGAAGGTAAAAACGAGACCATTTTGATATAGTTTCTCATTTAAAAAATTATAAGTTTATGATATATCTCAAGAATTATTAAGTTTTCAAAAAATCTAATTGCGTCATTTTATTCAATCCAAAAAAGGGTAAAATTTTGTAAAAACAATTTTTTCTATCATAATATATAAGATATGATATATTTTCAAAATGAGCGAAAAACGAGTTTTTGCCTGTAGCTCAGAAACAAAAGAAGATCGAAAATTCATGTGGTGACTATTAAACTTTTCTCTAAAAGTTGACCTTGCAATGTGCAAACGGTTTTGATCTATCGTTAATATTACCCGAGATACTTTAAAAAAACATCGAAAATGAGACACTGTCGGTGAGATAGAACGCGAGGTTGTGATGAAACTCCCACCGAGGTATGTGTACTATTTTACATCCTGGATATAAAAGTCTTTTACGTTCTGTAGACAAAAAAAAGTATCATTTTGCGCGTTGCAAATTGTCATGTAAATATTACTTTTTCATTTCAGTTTTCGAAAAAAATATATTTAAGTACCTTCTTGTACGCTTGTACTATAGTACAAACAATAAATAATTCGTAAATAATTAAAAGTAAATACTTAAATAACTTTAGCTCAATAAAAACAAAAGGACAATTTAAGAACAAATGTAAAAAAAAAATATTAATTGAACAATCCGCGCACAAAGATTTATTTATCTATATTAAGAATCGCCAATAAAGCAAGTCTTTATTGTCCACAATAACACAAAGTTATTGTTTTTTAGTGTTCGAATGTTTGCAGGCGATCAACTGAATTTTGGGAGCGCCACTGGTTCTTTGTTCAATAGTACAAGGAGTGCAGGCCCTCTGTAATTCGACAAACTTGATAAATTAAAACCTCATTAATTGAAAGAATTAGAGAGAATCGAATGTAATATAAATTGTACGGCATTAATACATTTATTTATACGAAATATTTAAAAGAAAGTTCCTGAACGCGTGTCTGCTCTTAAAGACAGTACCGGAACGGTATTTCGGATCGTTCCGGCTCTAACACAACTTTGACTATGCATTTCATTTCCTCTAAAAAATTAAGATATTAGTTTCTGTAAAAACACATTATCCAAACTAACATAGGTAATAAGGGCTAAACCAATGGACAATTTGTTATCTTTTAGAATGACAGTTACTAATTGTGTGAGCAAATTTAATTCTGCGTTGTTATGAATTTGGTCATTTTTCATTTGTAAGCTAAGAGATCATTTAAGCGGAACATTAGTCCTTATGGATTACTTAGGTATACGTTTGGCCATACTATAAAATTAATCTATTTTATCATAAATATAAATGTAACTTTAAAATTTATATCTCTCTTCCTATTTTTTCCACCCCCAACAATCTTCCTTGCCTTTCTCACGCCTGGCCTAGCCCAACCTAACCTAACCCATCTCCACCTGGCCAGCTACTCATGCAGCATTTTGTAACCTTTCACCCCCTTCTCTGCTGAAGGGATGCACAGCACTACGCGGGCGGCACGTGACCCTCAGCCCCCTGTGACGTGAGGGCACGTGGACGCCTAATTCGCTATTCACCCGCTGGTGGTGGTAGTGTTGATGATGCAACGAAGAGAATGTAATGTTTGAAAGAATGGGTACGAATGTGGTTATGGAATAGATGATTGTTTGTGAGGGTGGTAGAATTTGTTTATGGAGTCAATTGTTTGTTGGATTTAGAATTAGATGTGTTGTTTTTATACTTGTATAATACGTACCTAATACAACTGCAGCATTTAAGTTCAGTACCAGAACATTATATGTACATGATATACACTAATAAATAATACGCCGACATATGAGATTATAATGCAATGTTTTTGTTTTTCAGTCAATTATAAAAAAATCTGATGTGGTCAGCACATAACCTCCCGTCAATTCCATGTTTAAAATAGCAATGAGCTTCCGATTGATCGTCTGTAAACAAAATCTAATTTCTCGTTCCAATAAATAGAAAAGTCTGTAATACGAAAGTTTGGATTATGTTCTATTATGTTTTTCCTCGAAAATCTGTTAAGAGCTCCAAATTAAGTACCACTTCCGGTTTATCTATAAGTATAGTCAAAATCGAGTTTTAAATACAAAAATACAAAGTTTTGAATCATGTTTTAATATATTTTTTTCAAGAAAATCTGTTTATAGCTTTCTGTAAAGTACTACTTCCGGTTTATCAATTTTAGAAAAAAATATAATACGTCGTTCTCATTAATATAAAAATCTTAAATACCAAATTAGAAAAGTTTTGGATTTTATCAATATATTTTTCATGAAAATATGTTCAGAACTTCAAATAAAGTATCATTTCCGGTTTATAAATTTTAGCCAAAATCTAATATGTTGCTCCCGTTCATATAAAAGTTTTAAATACCAAATTTGACAAGTTTTGGAATATATCATAATATATTTTTCACGAAAATCTGTTCAGAGCTTCAAGTAAAGTATTACTTCCGGGTTATCAATTTTTTAAAAAATGTAATATGTCTTTCTCATTAACATAAAAGTTTTAAATACCAAATTTGAAAAATTTTGGTATATATCATAAAATATTTTTCACAAAAATCTATTCAGTGGTTCAAGTAAAATATCATTTCAGGTTTCAATCAATTTTAGAAAAAATCTAATATGTCGTTCTCATTAATCTAAAAGTCTTAAATACCATTTGACAAGTTTTGAAATATATCAATATATTTTTCACGAAAATCTGTTCAGAGCTACAAGTAAAATATCACTTCCGGTTTATCAATTTTAGCCAAAATCTAATATGTTGTTCCCTTTCATATAAAAGTCTTAAATACAAAATTTAAAAAGTTTTTGAATATATCATAATATTTTTTTCAAAGAAAATCTATTCAGAGCTTCAAGTAAAGAATCACTTCCGGTTTATTGATTTTAGGCAAAAGCTAATATGTTATTTTCCTCACCATCGTAAAAATAGTAAAAACGTGTTGTGGGGACCCTAATTTGTGCTTATTTACTGAAAACTCACCATCGAATACCTGGCACGATTATATTACCTCCCTTACCTAGGTACGGTATGACGGGAGGTAAAAATTGTAGCACTAATACAAATTTGACAATAATGCGCTTGCTTGCTTACATCAATTTGGATTTAAATATTTTAATTATTGTTATACACTTTAAAAAAGAATATAGCTATTTCTAAAGCTATTATTTTTAATGAATTAAGGCCATATTTTAAAGTTTTCTTGTTTAATTGAAATTTATGAAGTTGTCTTTTCTGCGAACCCTACCTATTAAGTACTTAAGTGAGAAAGTGCTGGTATAATAAAGGCAATGCAAACGCACAACACTCTTACAATATAGTATGTCGTCCTACGCATAACACATTGAAGGGCTAGTACATATACACTACTCCGTCGCTTAACTACGAAACAATCAGTTGCCTGCCACTTCTACTTAACGTTAATTGAGTGACTCATCCGACGAGCAGAAAACAGAATTCACCCTCCCTTAGAATATACTCTTAACGTCAACATATTACCGAACCAGAATTGATAACCATAACCAAAAATCTGATGTGGCCAGCACATAACCTCTCGCCAGATATTTTACCTGGTTGTACGCATAAAACGAAAAATATTTTTAAATACAAATACATATATTCATGTCCCACTACAAAATAATTCTCACATATATTTGCAAAATAATATAAATTATGTACAATACATACATTTTCTTTATATTCAATATCCTGATTTCTTTTTCTACTTTCTTTTTCTTTATATTCGTCATTTTTTCGCAAATTCCTTTTATATTCTTTTTTACGTATATTCTTTTGCGTTGTTAACTTTTTATTTATCTTCATAATCTTCATAATGATGTATAAATATTTTTGACAGTGACATTTATGTGTCAATTACAAACATTTGAATTTCTTGCCTTGAAGTAGTTTGATCTGAGAATTTTTACATCAAATTATTTTATATGCATTTCTTTATCTCTAAATCTATAGAAGATATAATAATGAATTTATATTTATCAAATATAGTTATTTGTATATCAAGGCCGCGAAATCACTCTTTAACGTACCAAGAGAAAAATTGTCGCTGAGGCCGCTTGCAGCCGGGGCAAGACAATCTCGAGGGCGCTAAAGGATTTCGCGGACAAGGTGTACACAATATTTTTTGTGCAACCGTAAAAAATATATAATTACAAATTTTATTAATTTTAAACAGTTTCATTGTAAATAGAAAGTTAGCTTTCAAGGTGGGTATGGAATTAACATTTAATAAACAAAACCATGCAATTCTCAAGTGTCAAAGTGATTGTTTACCTAATTTCGCAGCCGCTACCGTGACAACGGTCACGAAATTTAATTTCGCGGCCTGCATTGCGGCTGCGAAATGCTTATTTCGCGTCCGGTTGCACAAAAAAGAATTTAACGTTCTTTAATATAAGTATTTACATAAATTTTCGATAAATAATATTTAGATGATTTTTTTCTTGTAACTGCTACTTTCGGTTGTCCAATTGTTACCAAAACTTAATCAACTCTTCCCATTATTGTTAAATGGAGGAATCCGTAGTTAAAAATGTCTTCAGTCTTATAGTATTTGAGAAATCGTGGATCCAACATCCACACGTCCACACACACATCCACACACACATACAGACATCATCGTAAAAATGTTATAATCGGATTCTAGGGACCTTAAAACGTGCTTATTCACTAAAATCTGGATATGCGATTTTTAGCATGAATTCAATACCTCTCTTAGCGAGAGGTAACAAGAAGGGAATATAAAACCAATATTATATTTATTTTGTTTATAGCTGACAGATAGGTATGTCACAGCTACATCTAGCAACCACATATTCCATTTTATGAATGTTCGATTAAGTGACCAAATAACCACTTGAATGTTGTTAAGAAAATAAATAAAGTGTTTTTTAGTTTCGTTTTCCCTTTCAATTGGTGACCAATTGTGTAGAGTATAGGAAATATCAGTTCGGTGCTCTACACTTGTAAAAAAACGTAAAAACTTTAAACTTATATAACACTAAATAAAAACACAAATGGAGTTGAAAGGGAAAACGAAACTCAAAAAACACTTTATTTATTTTCTTAACAACATTGAACTGGTTATTTGGTTACTTGATCGAACATTCATAAAATGGAATATGTGGTTGCTAGATGTAGCTGTAACAGGTATATGTTATAAAATTCAATTGAGGTTTTATTTCGACACGATTTCAAAGAAATGTCATCAAATGGCCAAGCCAAAATTAAATGTTAGCGACTGACACAAGTAAAGAGTATAAGTTCGGATTTGGTCAGCTAATTTCGTCAATAAGAGCCTCATATGTCATCAGAATATATTTAAATATAGAAATAATTTTCAAAAATATGTTTTTGTGTTACAGACAATATTTTTTTACTTGCACAAAGACTAAATAGTATTCGTCGAACTATCAGAAAAAAATATATTAATGTACCAATTGAGTACATTAATACTCCTTAATTTTGTATAAATATACATACATAATCATGGAATATTAGTCGATATTACCCATTGATGGGTGTGCCAATCTGCTTTATACACAGATATTGGTAATGATGATGACATATGCAGGCGTTTACCAGGCGTCACCCCACGGGTAGGGCTGTGCGATCTTAGAAATTTGAAATCGATTTTCGATCTTATGCTAAAATCGATTTGTACCGATTGATTGATTTGATCGATCAATAGCATAAATCGATATTTTTTAATATGAAATCGAAATACTATATCAAAAAATCGATTTTAAACAATGATCAAAAATCGATTTTAATAAAGAATCAAAACTTCGATTTTAAAAATAAATAAAAAATCGATTTTCATCTAGAATCTAGAAGATCGATATCTTTTAGACAGATTGATATTCCGGAATTCGGATAAATATTTTTTAATTGAACTATCTTTTTGGAAAAATCGATTTTTCAATTGATCAATTTGGAAAAATCGATTTTCAATTAATTGATCTTTTCGATAAATCGATTTTTTCGATTGATAGATCTTTTCACAACAAAAGATCAATCCAATTTTTACAAAAAAGATCGATCAATCGATCTTTTTCGCAGCCCTACCCACGGGCACTTATTGCTGGCGTATAAGGCGCATCACAGGGATTACTTTTGCGTAATTTAAAATTCGATATAATTTTGGCGCTGATCAGGTTCGAGCCCGAGTTTATAAAAATTAATTTTTGATTATACAAATCTATGAAATGTACCATAATATTGTTGTTCATATTGATTATAATATATTGAGTACTATAGTAAATATTTTTTTATAGACAACTGAAAGTAATGTTAATAACTTTCCTATTAGTTCCCAATTGAAGTAATGATATATCCCAGCTCACAGTCGTAAAACCTATCGAATCTAATTCCTTTAATCGTAAAATTTTAGTCGGTCTTTTTATCCACTTAACTAGCAACCAATATTGTTCCAAAACATATTGTTGATTAATTAATTTAATGACATATCCAATCAATAGCACATGAACAACAAAATCAATTTGTTAGTAATTTAACAGATTTTAAACATTTGTTGCTCCTTCAACAACCTTTCAATCGTGAATAATTACTAATTTATAGATATGTAATTAGTGTGTAAAGCAATATATTTAGTGTCTAAGTACCAGGTATTCGTGGACCGGCATAATAAATAAAGCACATTTCGACAGAGAAATTAAAATAACAATTAAGCGGGCTTGTAGAGTGGAGTGTGTAACTTAATTGACCAATTTGAATATGGCGTCATGTGTTTAATTGTGTGTCAGCTGGGGAAGCATAGAAATCTTGATCATACTACCATACCGCACACACATTTACATACAAACATCATATGTGGAGAGATAGGCCTATACTCTGAACATATGACGGAGAATTAAAATATTTGATTACTGTAATTTTTACAAAACGATAACAAATAAATGCAACCCTCTCATCAGTGGCTCACATGATCTTTTTAATTTATAATTTATAATAATTGTTACTTAAAATATCTAAATAATATGAGGAATTTCTAAACAAATGTAACACTTTTTGAAATTACCTCTCTGTAGCTTACGAGGGCAGTTTAAAAGAAATCTACCTAGCCATGAAACAAAAGACGAACGATAACAATTTTTTGTTGTCAGATTTGTGTGACATTTCTAAGTTCATACAGTAAGTTGCATTCAAATCGTATTATTTATTACAGTTTAGTGTAGAATTTTGAGTTAAAACATGAGTGAAACTAAATTGGAGCATCGGAGTGTGATAAAATTATTGACAAAAGAAGGCAATGATCCTAAAATTATTCATGAGCGAATGATGACCGTATATAGGCAAGGTGCCTCAAGTTATTTTAAAGTAAAATTTTTGTGTGAACAGTTTCGACGGGGAAGGGATTCGATACAGGGTGTTTCTAAATTTGGTCGTCTACTTGAAGCACTAATTGCAGAAAATGTTCAACAAGTTGAAAAATTGGTGCTTAAAGATCGACGGTTGAAGGTTTCTTTTATTGGCAAGGAACTGTCTTTATCTGAAACCAGTGTTTGGAAAATTTTGCATGATGATATGGGCATGAGGAAGGTGTTTTCACGATGGATACCCAGACTGGATCACAAAGCGCGGAAAGTTACAGACATTATCAGGGACTACGGTTTTACAGAACTACGCCATCCACCTTATACCATCGATTTAGCACCAAGTGACTTCTTTTTATTTAAAAATATGAAAAAAAATTTAATGGGAAGAAGATTTGAATCAGACGAGGATTTATTAAATGGTGTTGACAGTTAAAGAAATGTTGAGAAAAGTGTGTTAGTGTTGAAGGAAGTGTTGTTTAAGCTCAATGTGTGTATTCTCTTTCACAGCTATCCCGGTACACCAGTAACTTTCCGACTCGCCGTTACTGTCCTCGTATACTATAGCTCGTCAACACTACCGAGTATTCACATCCACAGCTATACCAGTTTACCAGTAACTTCCCGAGTACCTACTCGACACAAACTGCATACGCTCACCACGATACCGCTGAGCTTCTCCAAACACTTTACTCTCTAACACTCCATGTGAATGTCTCTAGGACTCTCCCTATATAACTAACTTACTCCCGAGCATAGCTGCGGCCCTTTTATACAGCTGCCGTTAACTTCCGGAGAGCTCTAGAATGTCCGACCTCATAATAACAATGAACACAAAAGGTTCAAGCGACAAGAAGTAATTACACATGTCGTGGCTTGTTTGTTTACGTAGCCCGGCTGCTAGCGCGATTGCGTCATTGCTATACTTAGATGATTGTTCAGTTAAGCAGCGGGGCTTACACGTTACACTATAGGAATCGGTATCTATTAGTATTAATTAGTAGAGTGTTTTAAGCGCTAGTCACATTTTTTATAACTGCGACGTTCTCATGAAGCAAGTTACTACACCAGGAGTCAGTTTCTCATTTGCTGTGAGGTACCTTTTATCTAGATGGTTAAGTCTCCTTACGGCCACAGCTGGATATTCACATACAATGTGTTTCAAAATTTCATCGTTCTCTTCGCAGAGTGAACAGATACTATTTTCAGCTATACTAATTTTACATAGATGGTAATTTTAGAGAGCAATGACAAGTAAAGCAACCTGTCAGAATTTTGATGTCCTTTTTGCTGAGAGATAATAGCTCTTTGGCGTTCGTCAAAGGCCAGGAATGTCTCTCCAATAATCAGCATTCGTAAAACCAATGTCACATACAAAATATTTATTGTAATAATAATCAATGTAGACATCTTAGTAAAAGCTTAAATGGTTTTCGTGTTATAGAAACAGTTTAAATCACAGGATTAGTAATTTATAGCAATGTAAAAAATAATTTGTTTATGTCAAAATTTTCATATTCTATTACTAGTGATAATTCAATCCAAATATGAATAAACTTCAACATCTATAATATATTTCGTATTTATATAAAATTATTCGTACATTAATGAATAAACTTATGTTCGTGCGTGCCCCAACATTATGTTAATAATTATACTATACGTGGTGGTGATGCGCTTCATAATCTGCTGTTGATCTAAAACGCATCTAGTTTAGATAAAGCGTGGCAGATAGCACCGTATGACGCATTCCCTTGCAAGCGCTACGCTATATGGCGTGCAGGGATCAAGTCTACACCCTCTACAGATCATATAGTCAAGCTTTATTATTTATTACCACCATGGATGCTGATGGTGTGAAGTGAAAAACATATTGCGCGATGACGGTCATTTACATTATTTGCATAAAGGGACACATAAACGAAAGTCATCTTGGCAGATTAATAAACAATTAATAAATTTGTGCCATACTTAAAAAAAAAATTAATACGAGGATTTCGCTAGAATGATTGAAAATAAGACACATGGTTCATATTTTTTAGAATTTTATTTGAAATATGTTCAAGGTTCAGGAGAAAAGAGTACAATAGTTTGAGCATGAAGGAATGAAGACTATGTTAGAAGGATGGTAAGCGGAATGCCGATGGAGGGTAGAAGAGAGCGAGGAAGGCCAAAGAGACGGTGACGGTGGAAGGATTGGGCGCTTTCGTTCGGACTGTGATTGTGATTTTCTAATTCGTGATACGTTCAAGAATGATTCCTTCCAATCATGATTAAATTTAATTCCAAACGAACAATAAAACTAACCCGACCGACGCAAAACCTACACAACGTCGAACGAACTAGCGTCAAATGTCAAATTGACAGACCGGCAAGCCAGCTGTTCCCGAATAACAAAAATTATTGTATAGAAAATTCGAAACCAATAGTGATGATGTGATGAATGTTAAATTTACTGACTCAAGTTCTAGTAATTCTGATTCTGATGTAGACATGAATTTGCGAAACTGAAGGATAAATAATAATGTTGAAACTGTTATATCTAATTCGGAAGAAGAATTTAAATGTCACTTTTGAATGAATAGATATACTACACAACGAATTATTAGTATTGGTACTTTTCATATTTCATCTGAAATATAAACAATCTTCTTATAACTGTTTATTCCGGCATTTTTCAATCTTTGTGATTTGAATAACAGTAATCACGACAAAAGACTGACTCTGAAGAGGGCGTGTTGTGATCACAAAATGAAAGAGTGAAGATAACGAATAACGAACGAAGAAACATAAGTCTTCTTGATCATGTTCACTTTGTTCAATTTTATCACGAATCACAGTTCGAACGAAAGCAGCTACTGTGTCGCAAAAGACTTGAGAGGGAAAGGACTGTGTGAAAAAGATTCGTTGGACAGAAATGAGTGGAAAAGAGATTAAGGAAGAGCGACCCCTAATAAAATATAAAAAAGCTGAAGAAAAAGATTTGACATATGTTCTGTAGTTCCGTTCAACAATAATATATTTCACCATTTTTTCCTTTCGCTTCTTAAAAGCACCCAATCATTTTCCTTTTAGAATGTTTAATGCTTTCAAAATAGTTTACACTTGGCTAAGATTCACAAACTAGGATTTATTATTTTTATCGCGATTTTGGCTTTTCGCCATCTTCAGAAGACTGAGAAATGTACAAGAGAATTACATGACTATATATACAGACACAGGTATAAGATTATAAACTATTATTGTTGGTCTTGGAAATACCATCCTAAAGGATCAACAATAATTCCCTTTTGATAATATTTCCAAAATTTCCGAGTGGAGAACATCTGTTTGTTTGGTCATTCATCAGTTTTTCATTATGTTTATTTCAAATGCTTCCAAGAAATTTAATTTCGAACCTTTCTTTTCTAAGTGTAAAATTTTCAAGTTTTAATTGAACAATTATGATTATTTTCAATAAGATGTGTGGCTAGATTAGAATCTGATTTTTTATTTTTCCAAGATCTCATATCAAGATCTCCAATGAGGAAACATCTACCCGTTTGACCAATATATTTATATTCACATTGGTCACATTGGATTTCATATACACCTGATTTGTTTAGAACATTTTTTGTATAAATTTTATTGTTGATCAGCATACTTAAAGTGTTATTATTGTAATAGGCTGGCTTAAGATTGGTGTCTTTGAAGTTCTTTTTAATGTCTCTATTAATTTGGACTACAATTTTTGTTGATCCCTCAGGATGGTATTTCCAAGACCAACAATAATAGTTTATAATCTAATACCTCTATCTGTATATTTATAGTCATGCACATTTCTCAGTCTTCTGAAGATAGCGTAAAAGCCGAAATCGCGATAAAGATAATAAATCCTAATTTGTGAAACTTAGCCAAGTGTTAATTATTTTACCTGTTTAAAATGTTTCACCAAGTACCAACAACGGATTCAATCAATCAGATTAAAACTGCTTTGAAAATAATGATGAAGTTTCAAAAATAGCCAAAAGTCACACATTGCCAACTCAGATTAATATTTTTTTCGCCAAAACCTAAATTGTGAAGCTGCCCTATGCGAACATAATTCCTATCTCTGGAACTCTACGGAGCAAATACTTTTCAGTATACCAGTTAGCTGTAACTGTCTTCTGTCCATCCAATTTAATTGTATTCACCAGTCCTGTACTTCTAAAGAACTATAAGCAGTACTTTTTCCATGGCTAGCTGCTTCTATGTTATTGTTGATGTTTCGACATCTTTATGAAACCATACTCAACTTACTTAGCGGGTACGTAAGCTGAAAAAAGGAATAAGTATAAGTTTCGTAACCTGTCACAATTTTTGAAAGAAATGGGTGTCTGCTACTTTTTAATAGAATTAAAGTTTTTTGGCAAATTTTTACACGTTTTTAGGAAATCAAAAAACTGATGTGGCGCAGAACGACTGCAAACTTTTTTTAAATACACTTGGTCGTAAACGATTCTCTCGATGATTCTATTAATAGTTAAAGATCCAATTTTCAGTTGAAGCTCTATTATCGCAAAAGTGGCTCTATTGTCTTCTTCGATTATTTTCTTAACATCAGTAATGTTCTTTTCGGTAACAGTTGTAGGAGAACACCCTACTATTTTTTGGTACTAAACAGAGTTTCTTTTTTTTCAAATTCATTATACCAGCGATATTATTGTACCTAAAGAAACTGAATCTAAACTTTCTTTTCGCTCAAAACTTCAGAAACTTTTTTGAAATCAAAATAAATCATGATTCGGAAAAGCTCTCTAGTTTAATATATTTTCACTCATACCGATACTTTAAAAAATTAATTAACTAAGTTCTAACTACTTAACTTTCGCAACTTAATTTAATATTATAAATAACTGTTTAAAATAATAGTGCAAATTTTGTTTCTGGCGGCCTACCTAATATTAATATTTTCAATAATTCTAGCTTGACCCTCTTAGCCATAGACAATAGATACATATACTTAGCCTCGTACCTCGTATGTATAAAATATTTAGATCATTGTACATTTGTTTAATTAAATTTTTAGTTTATATTCAATAATATTTGTGCAAGATCATTTATATTGTATTATCCTCCCATCTTTTTGCAAATTTAAAATCACTCTCCTATTGTCATTGGCAACATAAACACTATTGACGTTCAAGGACCATGACAGAATTTTGAATATCATTACTCCGTATTGAAAGTGAAATTCCTGCAATGGAGGAATGGGACAAAAGCGTGCGTGTGTCCGATGTCACAGATACTTGAGTGATGTGTTTTCGATAGCCTGAAGACCCACCGGTTAGCAATACCGGGCGCAGGGCGTGAAACAGATGAGTGACCGCAACAATACACCGTAACAAGCAAGCCTGATTGATGGAATTATGATGAAGATAAACATAAAAGGTATGGTAGCAAAGTTTGGGAAGTAATGGGAAAATATTAATATTTTACATTAGTAAATCTGTGACTTAATGCAAGAACAATTAATGTCAACATTTCGTATTTTTGGGAATGAAAGACTTAACCTTAACTGGTGATGTGGTTGAAATTGAACAGAACTAGAGACTCAAAATCCATGCAGTTGAGTACACCTTTGGAAAAGTCAGTGGTCAGTACCACAGGCCTCATTTTAAAACGCTGTTTTAAGAAAACTCAATTTCAATATTTAATTTCAACCTTCTGCTTTAAAATAATATTTTTGATAAATATGTGATTTTTATTATTATTAAATAATGAAATTAGACATTTTTCAAAACAGTGTTTTAAAACAAGGCTTGTGGTAGCATTTACATCAATTTTTTTTTGTTATTGACAGAAAATGGGAAGTTTAGTGAATTTTAAACTGTCTGGTACAGGTACAGTAGTAATAAGCTTCTAAAAAAATCTGATGTAGCCAACACATTACCTTCCGCCAATTCTATGTATTTTGTACAAATTCCATACAGATAGTTCATAGGAAATGATTCTATATTTCGATTAAAATTATAACTCGCACTTTTTTAACTTTTCCCATTCGTTAGGGGTCGCTATTTTTGATTTTCTTCTTTCATTCATTTCTATTTTGCGTGACGTCCTTATTCTATTCCTTTTCTCTCAAATCTTCCGCAATACAGTCCTTCCATCTTCTCTTTGGTTTTAATCTGTTTCTTCTACCTTCTACTACTAAGCTGTTCATTCTTTTTCCAATATACTTGTATTCTTCATCTCTCCTCGTGACATATGTCCATACTAATATAATCGTCTCTCTTGTGTCCTTTTAGAAACTTCTATCACTTGCATTCTTTATATTATCTTTCCGTGTTCGACGAACATACTATACTGTATCTGGTTTAAGATTGCAGTTGTGCGAAGATAGGAGCAGTTTAATCTTGTTTTCTGATTGGATAATACCCCGATATTATCCAATCAAACAACAAGATCAAACTGCTCCTATTTTCACACCGCTGCAATCTTAAACTAGACACAGTATATGTAAATTGCACTTGACATTGACATCTGTCACACACTTGCATTCTTTATATTATCTTTCCGTGTTCGACGAACATACTATACTGTATCTGGTTTAAGATTGCAGTTGTGCGAAGATAGGAGCAGTTTAATCTTGTTTTCTGATTGGATAATACCCCGATATTATCCAATCAAACAACAAGATCAAACTGCTCCTATTTTCACACCGCTGCAATCTTAAACTAGACACAGTATATGTAAATTGCACTTGACATTGACATCTGTCACACACTTGCATTCTTTATATTATCTTTCCGTGTTCGACGAACATACTATACTGTATCTGGTTTAAGATTGCAGTTGTGCGAAGATAGGAGCAGTTTAATCTTGTTTTCTGATTGGATAATACCCCGATATTATCCAATCAAACAACAAGATCCAACTGCTCCTATTTTCACACCGCTGCAATCTTAAACTAGACACAGTATATGTAAATTGCACTTGACATTGACATCTGTCACACACACACACACACACACACACATATATATATATATATATATATATATATACACAGACATCATCGCAAAAATAGTAAAATCGTATTCTAAGCACTCTAAAACGTGCTTATTTATTAAAAACTTACTATCGAATTTTTTGACCAAAAAACAATACCTTCCTTACTTAAAGGTATGACGGAAGGAAAAATATGATTTGGAAATATTCAAATAAAAAATGATAGGTGACATGACACTCGAAAGTTTTATATTGGTGGGTTTGAATGGCACGATGTCATCCGTTAACGGTTAAAATCAACAATAAAATTTCAGTGTTAATAAAATGTGAATGTGGAAAATTTCTTGACTGTAATGTGGATAAGGTGTTAACAATATGTACTGAAAGTACTTTTTTGTGAAACCTCTATTAATGTTGATCACAAATGTCATCACTATTTCTATGATTTAAATTTCGATAGCACTAGATTCCTTCTAGATTTTACTGCCATTGGTTATTATTACTATAAGTATTTTATTGTTTTATAATAATGCATTGGTTATATGACTGCCGATTCGTAAAGGTTCCTTTACAGTTTTTGACTTGTATATAAAAATATAGCGATTTTACTGTTAATTATACAATGAATTTTATTTGGTAGAAAACTGACATTGGTTGTTATTGCATTAAGCTTTAACTAAGCATTTATATTCTAAACTTTCTTTATGATTAGAATCTCTAAGTTAAGTAAGTGTACCTGCAAATATCAAATTAAACATATTCTTGAATGAACATTTCCTTCTATTTTAAACTGCAAAAAGTTCGTTTTGAACATTTTTGGTTAGACCTGAATAACTGATTTCGATTTTCCTGATACTTTTATAAGTGCAGTAGGTAATTGTTTTTTATAATTTTTGAGTTGAGGTTTTCTAATTTTTTGGGAAGTTCTATTTCGGACTTGTTGAATTATGTCAGGGACTTTGGACTAAAATAAATGGCATTTTTTAACATTATTTCTTTGGGCAACATTTTTTCTCCAATGGATTATTTAATATATTGTATAATAAATTTCCATTTACCTCCCGTCATACCGTAGGTAAGGGAGGTAATGTAATCGTGCCAAAACTTCGATGGTGTTTTCAGTAAATAAGCACGAATTAGGGTCCCCACAACACGGTTTTACTATTTTTACGATGGTGTGTGTGTGTGACGATTTTTTCATCCACGATAACTCTTATAACAAACTTCCAATATATCTATTTTCTGTATTTAAGCTTTCTGCATTCATATAACGAGTTGATTATATTTTGGGTAAAATTGGATAAATGGAAGTGATACTTTACTTAAAGCCCATAACAGTTTTTAATAAAAAACTATATTAAAATATAATTCAAAACTTTTCAAGTTTAGTATTTAAGACTTTTATATCATGAGAAACAACATATTAGATTTTGGTTAAAATTATTCGACCAGAAGTGATACTTTACTTGAAGCTCTGAATAGATTCTCGTGAAAAATATATTATGATATACTCCAAAACTTGTCAAATTTAGTATTTAAGACTTTTATATGAAAGGGAACAACATATTAGATTTTGGCTAAAATTGAGAAGTGATATTTTACTTGAAGCTGTGAACAGATTTTCGTGAAAAATATATTGATATATTCTAAATAATAAAAAAAAAATATATCATCACGGCATATTACTCATTGCTGGGTGTGCCAAACTGCTTTGTACGCAGATATCGGTAATGATGATGATATATTCGTACCATGCGGGCGTTTACCAGGCGTCACCTCACGGGCACTCATTTCTGGCGTGGAGAGTGCACCACAGGGGTCAATTTTGTGCCATTTAAAATTCGAAATATTTGGCGCCGGTCGGGATCGAACCCCGTTCCCCAGATTCGCGACCAGACACTCAGGCAAGCGGCCACGAGACCCCATATATATATATATCTATAATACTAAAAGGTCAAGCCCCCCAAAATTCATCACGACGATCGGGAAATTTTTAGACAAAGCTACAACTGAAACGGTTTCAGCGATTTGGATGGAATTTGCTTTAAATAGTAGAGAATAAATCAACTTAGGGCCTTTGATATATCTCTTATTTTTACTGTGCATAGTTTTTGTGGAAAAAATTATTAACTGGTCAAAATTCTTACATTAAAACAATAGATCAAAGTTCTCTGTACTGATGTCAAATGTACAAAATCAGAGAATACAGGCTAATTATTTGAATTGAGTATGCGTGAAAATTTTTAAGAAGACAGTCTAAAAAGTTATGTGTCATTTTGAATCCATTTTAAATACATTAAATTTATTGTATTTGATTATTTTAAATAAAAATTATTTATTTTTGTACCTCTCTGCTTATTATTATTATTTATTATTATTATTATTATTATTATTATTATTATTATCATCAGATATAATTTTTTATGTTATTTTATTATTATTATTATTTTAATAAATATTTACCTATATCTTACTTCATTCATTTCATATTAATTACGTATTGCATAACAAAATTACATTGTTTTAACAATAAAATTAATTTATTATTATTTTTTATCTCTATTTAGTATATTACATAGTTTTAAACAATATTATACAATTTTGTATGAATAAAATTTAAACTGTTCCACACATTTTGGAATATATCGCCAATATGACTTATTATACATCAAAACGGACTGCTTTTTACCTATCTATGACTTGAAACGATTATCATATTTTTTAAATCACGCATTTGTGACTTAAAAAGCCGTTTTACATCTATAATACTAAAAGGTCAAGCCCCCCAAAATTCATCACGACGATCGGGAAATTTTTAGACAAAGCTACAACTGAAACGGTTTCAGCGATTTGGATGGAATTTGCTTTAAATAGTAGAGAATAAATCAACTTAGGGCCTTTGATATATCTCTTATTTTTACTGTGCATAGTTTTTGTGGAAAAAATTATTAACTGGTCAAAATTCTTACATTAAAACAATAGATCAAAGTTCTCTGTACTGATGTCAAATGTACAAAATCAGAGAATACAGGCTAATTATTTGAATTGAGTATGCGTGAAAATTTTTAAGAAGACAGTCTAAAAAGTTATGTGTCATTTTGAATCCATTTTAAATACATTAAATTTATTGTATTTGATTATTTTAAATAAAAATTATTTATTTTTGTACCTCTCTGCTTATTATTTATTATTATTATTATTATTATTATTATTATTATTATTATTATTATTATTATTATTATTATTATTATTATCATCAGATATAATTTTTTATGTTCTTTTATTATTATTATTATTTTAATAAATATTTACCTATATCTGACTTCATTCATTTCATATTAATTACGTATTTCATAACAAAATTACATTGTTTTAACAATAAAATTAATTTATTATTATTTTTTATCTCTATTTAGTATATTACATAGTTTTAAACAATATTATACAATTTTGTATGAATAAAATTTAAACTGTTCCACACATTTTGGAATATATCGCCAATATGACTTATTATACATCAAAACGGACTGCTTTTTACCTATCTATGACTTGAAACGATTATCATATTTTTTAAATCACGCATTTGTGACTTAAAAAGCCGTTTTACATCTATAATACTAAAAGGTCAAGCCCCCCAAAATTCATCACGACGATCGGGAAATTTTTAGACAAAGCTACAACTGAAACGGTTTCAGCGATTTGGATGGAATTTGCTTTAAATAGTAGAGAATAAATCAACTTAGGGCCTTTGATATGTCTCTTATTTTTATTGTGCATAGTTTTTGTGGAAAAAATTATTAACTGGTCAAAATTCTTACATTAAAACAATGGATCGCAGTGTTCTGTAATGAAGTCAAGGTATATACATAAGTAAACAAAAAAAAAAAAAAAAAAAAGTCCACAAAAATTCACTGTTGCCTACTTCACACTGTATATACATTTTACAATTCATACTAAATCTTAGTCGAAATCGTAGGTGCTGATTCACTTTATAAATAATAGATTAATTTAATGTACAATAATTAAAAATTAAAAAACAAACGTCGCATCATCTCTGACGGAAGGTATACAATGTTTCACTGTCACTGCAGCTACACTAATTTCACAAGTCCCAACATTCAAACACTCTTAATATTGAGTAATAAATTCTATTTTTTAAGAACATAATCTAAATAATTGTTTTATGACTTTACATATACAAATTTCATCTAAAAACACTTTGTGTCGGAAAATAACATATTCTAGGGATATTTCCAAATCTTAAAGACATCATTTTAAAATTCTATTTCTATTTCATCAATTATATTTCATCATAATGAAAGTAAAATACGTGTTTTCATGATTTATTTCAATTTAATTAAGTTTATTTTCATACATTACATTTTACACAATAAGTTATCACCCCAAATATTACTTGTCAAGAACACACTTACCTGGAGTGTACAATTCGCGTAGTGAGACTGATATAACCATCTTTAGCGCCATCTTTTGTTACTATTTTAACGTGACAATTTTCTAAATTAAATCAATATTCTGGTACAATACTAGTACTTATTGTAATAATTACCCTATACTTAGAATATAATTATTATGTATTTTTCGTTTCTCTACTCTAATGTGGATATGTAGTTTTTTATAATTTCCTAATAAATTTTAATATTCACTCAAATGGCACTGTCATCTGTCGGCAGTATAATAATTCACATATAAAATAAAATATGACATTATCGCCAAATATCATATAGCTATGGAAATAAAAAAAAAAAACAGAAGAAAATATCAATTAAGATCATACTATTTGAATATTTATTTCTGAATTATAACAATGTAGACACAATGATTACAACAATTAACATCAATAACACTGAACTGCGAAAATAAAATTTTGTTTTATTTCCATGGATAGGATATCTGATTTTTGAAGAAAAATGTTTTTTTTTTCTATATATCTAGTGCAACAGATATTCTATTGTATTAAATAAAGATTTTTTAGAAGTAAATATTAATTTTATTTGTAAATTTTTGCCCCAAAATATAGAGGACAACAAATTTTCGCACAATTGAATACCCATGTTAAACTTCTATATGTTTCATCTTGTCGGTCTGTATTATTGTAAATATATTGCTTAAATGTAAGAATGTTAAATTATATTCTAAGATGGCAAATTTTAATAGCTCGATCGGCTTTTGTTTTTTGTCAAAATTTAGATTTTTTCGAGAGAAGAGATCTTTGATATCTGAGAAAAATGTTAACGTTAGCACTATTCGTGAATTGTGTGTACAAGTAAACATGTAATATATATATATATATATATATATATATATATATATATATATATATACAGGGTGTCCCATAACTTTAGGTACATATTAGAAGGGCATATAGTTCTTAATGTCCTGATTACGGAACAAAAAGAATTTTTTCAAAATTCAATAATTAGTTTTTGAGGTTTTTGAAGGAAACAGTTTTGGGACACTGGTTGAATAGATTGTGTGTTTTTTTCATTACATACACATCTCCCAAACTTAATTGGTGTGACAAAGCTTTACGTAATTGCATAAATTAATTTCATTGTTAAATTATTTTATGTTATAGTTATAACTAATTTCATTATTCCAAATATCATAGTATCCAGGGGTACAAAAAATGTTCTTCATAAGTGAACTACCCTTAATTATAGGAATTTTGAAAAAATTCTTTTTATTCCGTAATCAGGACATTAAGAACTATATGCCCTTCTAATATGTACCTGAAGTTATGGGACACCCTGTATATATATATATATATATATATATATATATATATATATATATATATATATAAAAGCCCTAGGGGAAACTCGAAGGTTAGAGTAGCTTTCTATAGTTCACGGTATGATAAAGAGAACTCAAAGAAATTATAATCTGGAAAAATCTGAAACATATTTTGCATAATTTGTCAAGTTGTAAAAGTTGTAATACTGTAAAGTCGACCAATTACGTACCAGCTAAATCTGAATATCAATATATTCTAGAGAACAATATTTTTCGGTTGTCATAAATGACGTTTAATTTGCAAAAAGTGGAATATCACTTAGATATTTAGATATGCAAGTTACTTTCACTAATCAAAGTATACGACATGCATTTGATTTACACAGAAGTCCGCCAAACAGTTGCCATTAGTAAAAAATGTCTTATCCATGTTCTGTCTCTGACTTCAAACCTTCAAAAATGACAAGTGTTGTCTTCACTCAAACTACTCTAATTTTGAAATATTTGTTCAAATAAATAATTTTTATTAGTCCATCTAGATCTAGTTTTACAACTACAACACCAACAAGAACATTAGAAAAGAAATTATTGCAGATTACGACAGTTTGAGTCGGCAGTATGAGTAGGCAGTTTAACCGGGCAGTTTGGGTGTGCTGTTTGAGTGGGCAGTTTGGTTGAACAGGTTCCGTGGGCAGTATGGATAGGTAGTTTGAGTGGGCAGTTTTGGTGGGCAGTATGAATAGATAGTTTGAATGGCAGTTTGGGATGAGCAGTTTGGGTAGGCAGTTTCAGTGGGCAGTTTTGGTGGGCATGCTGCGTGAGCAGTTTGAATGAGCATGTAGCTGGGGCTGTATGGGTGGCCAGGTTGCAGGGGCAAACGAGAAAAAAAATGGTTTTACATTGTGCGTAGAAAGGTTGGATGCACGTAAGACTATTATAAAACACTGTCGGCGGAGCCCTAGGGGAAGCTCGGCGTAGCCGAGTTTTCGCTAGTCCTAATACTAAAAGGTCAAGCCCCCCAAAATTCATGACGACGATCGGGAAATTTTTAGACAAAGCTACAACTGAAACGGTTTCAGCGATTTGGATGGAATTTGCTTTAAATAGTAGAGAATAAATCAACTTATTGCCTTTGATATGTCTCTTATTTTTACTGTGCATAGTTTTTGTGGAAAAAATTATTAACTGGTCAAAATTCTTACATTAAAACAATAGATCAAAGTTCTCTGTACTGATGTCAAATGTACAAAATCAGAGAATACAGGCTAATTATTTGAATTGAGTATGCGTGAAAATTTTTAAGAAGACAGTCTGAAAAAGTTTTATGTCATTTTGAAACCATTTTAAATACATTTATTGTATTTGATTATTTTAAATAGAAATTATGTATTTTTGTACCTCTCTGCTTATTATTATTATTATTATTATTATTTATTATTTATTATTATTATTTTTATTATCAGATATAATTTTTTATGTTCATTTATTATTATTATTATTATTATTATTATTATTTTAATAAATATTTACCTATATCTGACTTCATTCATTTCATATTAATTACGTATTTTATAACAAAATTACATTTTTTTTACAATAAAATTAATTTATTATTATTTTTTATCTCTATTTATCATATTACATAGTTTTAAACAATATTATACAATTTTGTATGAATAAAATTTAAACTGTTCCACACATTTTGGAATATATCGCCAATATGACTTATTATACATCAAAACGGACTGCTTTTTACCTATCTATGACTTGAAACGATTATCATATTTTTTAAAACACGCATTTGCGACTAAAAAAGCCGTTTTACATCCTAATACTAAACGATCAGATTCACTATCTATAGTTCTATATATCTATATATATATATTTGAATTCATCACGACGATCGCCATCCTTTGAACACCTCTACAGCCTGAATGGTGTGAGCGATTTGTGTGAAATTTACACCAAGTTGTAGGAAATGATTGTCTCGAGTGCCCTCGTAATAAGTAATATTTCTGTAGGATGCATAGTTTTTGAGTAAAAAATTATTAAACATTGAAAATTGGGACAAAAACAATAATGGTCACAGTAACGATCACAGTTTTCCTTGAAAATTTAAGACGAAGAACGCCATTTTTGACATATCATTTCAAACCTTTAAATGGAAATATTTGTGAAATGGAGACAATTTGAAAGAAGTTTAATTCATAATCATAAATTTTGAGAATAGGCAACTATATCCGCACAGGTAAAAAAGGCCTAAATCATTTTAATTAAAAATTATAAAATTTGACGGTTCATATGTACTTGGACAGTGTTGCCAAATGTGTCATAAGTAACTGGGTGAAAAACAAATATTCCTGACTAGACTAATGTGAAGTCCGTACTATAAACGCTGTCATGTCATTTGGCATGTCAATGATGACAAATTATTGGTTTTCATCCTTTTAAATGCAAAAAAAATGTTTGAATAATATGTAACATTAAAGAAAAGATGATGAAATTAACGAGGTAGGTATATGTAATGATTTTAAGCCATGTTTATTATGTTATATATTTTATTATGTAAATAGAATTTTGGAAAATGTTTAAGGAAACACGTCGAAAAGGATGAGAATAATTATTAGATATCTACATATTTTAGAGATATTAAACAATAATTTAGTAAATTTTTCATCCCGCATAATGTGGAAAAAAACGACCGAAGATGAAAGGCCGGTGGTCGACACAAAAAATTCAAATTTGCGGTGAAAGTAATGTTTAAATATTTTGTGCACCGCGCTATTGTTATTAAAAATTAGTGTAGGAGATAAATACTGTATTTGGAATACATTTTTGAAGTCAGAAATGTGATATTTTAACCGTGTCCGAGGTAATTTACAATAAAACATAAATTTTATGACTTTCTATTATTATTATATTCTGTGCTGAGTAAATAATGAAAGTTGGTAAAATATAGTAAACAATGTATGTAGAATTTAGTTTTTAAGTTAAACATCTGTAAATTTAATCACGAGTGAGTTCAATATACTATTTTAAATCAGCCAGCTGCCAGGTAACTTAAGTCTGGACACGAAAACGCGGGACAATGTATTAGATTATTAGACTTACTTGTAAAGATTAGATAACAAAGTTAGGTGATCACTGAATAACTTAGTGAATAGCAATACAATATTTAAATAATTCATAAGGTTAACAACAATGGACCTTTCCAATTTAAGGGCTATCTCTTTCTATCACTGCAAATAGTAAGAAAATGGCGTGAACAACTGCCAGTTGGGCTGTCAAACGAAACGTCAAAAATATTGCAGTCATTAAAATACCTGTATTCTCAGTGAAAATTTGCATCGTTAGACATTTTACCTTCAATAAAAGCTTTTGTAACTTATTTCGATAAGATTTTTTACAGTTATCCGAGATATTCTCACATTTTACGTCTAAATGTTTTAGAATCAAACGTCATAGATCTCAGTTGTTCTTACTATGCGCAGATCCCCATTGCGCATATCTTCTATCTCTTTAAATTGGAAAGGTCCATTGAAATGTTTCCTTTAAAATGTTGTGGTTCATAAGCAATGTACTTTAAATATGTATCATGTAAAATGTCTTTATTACAACAATGCATTATAAAATTATAATCACAACACAGCATTTGTACAAAAATATATGTTGATGACAACAATGGACCTTTTCAATCCAACGGCTATCTCTTTCTATCGCTGCAAATAGTAAGAAAATGGCGCGAACAACTGCCAATTGGGCTGTCCAACGAAACGTCAAAAATATTGCAGTCATTAAAATACCGGTATTCTCAGTGAAAATTTGCATCGTTAGACATTTTAACTTCAATAAAAGCTTTTGTAACTTATTTCGATAAGATTTTTTCAAGTTATCTGAGATATTCTCACATTTTACGTCTAAATTTTTTCGAAACACATGTCATAGATCTCTGTTGTTCTTACTATGCGCAGATCCCCATTGCGCATATCTTCTATCTCTTTAAATTGAAAAGGTTCATTATATAGGTGCTCATTCATATTTCAACCCCAAACATCACCATTTTTGTGTTTATTTGAAGATATTTTAAACAGTTCAGGAGTTATGGGGTCCCCAAATGCATGTATACTCTTAATTAGTTTCGGCTAAAAATGTGAGATTAAAAATGATTCAATCTCACGATTTCTGTTGCAAATAGAGTGTTTTGTCAAAAATTTGACAACGCGGTCTTTCGTTTTTTGGGAAAAGTCAGTCGTGTTAGGTATCAAATGAAATATTTGCTCAAGAGCTGCTATACAGAAATGTCAAAAATTTGACAACTCGATTATCTTTTGTTATATGCACAAAGTTGTCAGAAATATGTCGTGTTTGGTATATCTATTAAAATGTTGTAACATGAGCTGCTATGCACAAAAGTTAAAAATTTGACAACTCGATCAGATTGTGTTTATTGCAAAAAGTTGTCAGAAATGTGTTGTGCTCGGTATCAAATGAAAAAAATTCTCAAGAGGTGTCATGCAAAAATGACAAAAATTTAACAACTCGACCGTCTTTTGTTTTTTTATAAAGTTGTCAGAAACATGTGAATCAAATGAAATGTTTTTTCTAAAGCTGTCATACAAAAATGTCAAAAATATGACAACTCGATCGTCTTTTGTTTTTTGCAGAAAATTGTCATATATAATATCATAAGTGGTAAATTTTTGCCGGAAAAATTTTCAGATTGTTACGAGAGCCGGTTGCCTAGCAATTTATTGAGTGGCATTGACAAAAAAATTCTGAGTTGTCAAACGAGTAATTTTTTATTAATGTCACGAAATAAATTGGCAACAGGCTCGAGTAAAGCAATCGGAAAATTTTTCCAGGTTAAAATTTAACCACGATTGCTATTCAGATGACTATTTCCAAAATAAAAATCAGGTAATTATTTATATAATTTTTTTCTTGACAAAAATCTTGTAAATATTTATTGTGTTTAGAGGTATTAGGTTTCAGTTTGCTTTTCCAACATTTTAAATAGATTCATGTCCAAATCGACTCGTTTTTAATAAAAACTGATAACACTGAAAATATACAGACTTTGACAGGTATGTAAATAATATGTTTCTAAAACGTCAAAAAAATTCACTTATCAAAACTCACTTGTAAAAATACGACATCTTATTGGCTTAAAGGGTGCGAAAAAACTTCTTTGACGCTGTTTTGTCGAAACGAAATTTGGTAATTAGGTAGAATCTTGAATTTGGATTGGTTTATATATTTATGAGTGAAAAAGTCAGAAATATGTAATGTTTGGTATGAAATAAAATGTTTGCTCAACAGCTGTCATGCAGAAATGTCAAAAATATGACAACTCGTTCATCTTTTGTTTATTGCAAAATCTTCTCAGAAATATGTAGTGTTTGGTATCAAATGAAATGTTTTCTCAAGAGCTGTGATGCAGAAATGTTAAAAATATGACAACACAATCGTGTTTTGTTTTGTCTTTAAGTTGTCAGAAATATGACGTGTGTGGTATGAAATGAAATGTATTTTCGGGTGTTGCCATGCAGAAATGTTAAAAATATGACAACACGATCGTCTTTTGTTTTTTTCATAAAGTTGTCAGAAATATATCGTGTTTGGTATCAAATCAAATGTTTTCTCAAGAGCTGTCATGCAGAAACGTGAAAAATATGACAACACAATCGTCTTTTGTTTTTTTCTTTAAGTTGTCAGAAATATGTCGTGTGTCGTATGAAATGAAAAGTATTCTCGGGTGTTGCCATGCAGAAATGTCAAAAAATTTATAACCTGATTGGCTTTTGTCTTTTGCAAATTTTGTCAGAAATATGAAGTGTTCGGTATCAGATGAAATGTTTTCTCAAGAGCTGCCATGCAAAATTGTCAAAATTGTGACAACTCGATCGTCTTTTTTTTCGCAAAAAGTTGTCAGAAATAAGCCGTATTTGGTATCAAATAATATATTTTCCCAAGAGCTGATATGCAGAAATGAGAAAAATATGATTACTTGATTGTCTTTTATCTTTTGCAAAAAGTAGTCAGAAATTTGTCGAATTTGGTATCAAATGAAATGTTTTCTTAAGAGCTGCTATATAGAAATGTCAGATATTTGACAACTCGATATTCATTTGTTCTTTTGCAATAACTAGTATGAAATATGTCGTGTTTGGTATCACATAAAATGTTTTCTCAAGAACTAATAAGCAGAAATGAGAAAAATATGATTACTTGATTGTCTTTTGTTTTTTGCAAAACGTAGTCAGATATATGTCGTGTTTGTTATCAAATGATTTGTTTTTTAAAGAGCTGCCGTGCAGAAATGATAAATTTTGGCAACGCGATCGTCTTTTGTTTTTTGCAAAAAGTTGTAAGATATATGTCGTGCTTGGTAACAAATGAAAAGTTTTCTCACGAGCTGCTATGGAAAAAAGTCAAAAATTTGACAACTCGATCGTCTTTTGTTTTTTTGCAAAATATTGTCCGACATATGTCGTGTATGGTATCAAATGAAAAGTTAAGGGCTCTAATGCAGATATTTGACAACTTGATCGTCTTTTGTTTTTTTTTGCAAAAAGCTGTCGGAAATATGTCGTGTGTGGTATCAAATGGGAGCTCCCCCTTTAAGGGCAATTTGGTTGGGGCAGTTTGGGTGAGCAAATTCGTGGGCAGATTGAGTGAGCAGGAGAGGAGTTAAACCTTTCATAAGACTGTAACCGTTTGCAATTTGGGTTTAAAGTATGTGCAGACAGTCTGGATGTACGTAAAGACTATTATAAAACATTATCGGCGGAGCCCTAGGGGAAGCTCGGCGTAGCCGAGTTTTCGCTAGTCCTATATACTAAACGATTAGATTCACTATCTATATTTATATATTTGAATTCATCACGACGATCGCCCAACTTTAGACAAGGCTACAGCTTAAACGGTGCGACCGATTTTCATGAAATTTGTATCAAATGATTGGCTTCAGGGCCCTTCTAATGGGACGAATTTCTGTAGGATGTATAGTTTTCGAGTAAAAAATTATTAAAGATTGAAAATTGGGACAGAAACAATATTTTTCACAGTAACGATCACAGTTTTCCTTGAAAATTTAAGACGAAGAACGCCATGTTTGTCATGTCATTTTGAACCTTTAAATGGAAATATTTATGAAATAGAGACAATTTGAAAGAAGTTTAATTCATAATTATACATTTTGAGAATGGGCAATTATATCCGCACAGGTAAAAAAGGCCTAAACCATTTTAATTAAAAATTATAAAATTTGACGGTTCATAATGTACTTGGACAGTGTTACCAAATGTGTCATAAGTAACTAGGTAAAAAACAAATATTTCTAACTAAACAATATTTTTCACAGTAACGATCACAGTTTTCCTTGAAAATTTAAGACGATAAACGCTGTTATGTCAATGTCAATGATGACAAATTATCAGTTTTCTTCATTTTAAATGCAATAAAATGTTTAAATAATATGTAATAATTAAAGAAAAGATGATGAATTTAACAAGGTAGGTATATGTAATGATTTTGTCATGTTTATTATTATGTTACATATTTTATTTTGTAAATAGAATTTTGGAAAATGTATAAGGAAACACGTCGAAAAGGATCAGAAAGGTAGCAATAATATCACAATCGATGTACAAAATTAAAAAGATAAACATTGTCATGTCATATTTGATATGTTAATGACAAATTATGCATGTCGTATCAATACTAAAAACATAGTCTGGAAGTAAATATGCAAAACAGAATATACGTGTTTAAATGGAACCCAAAAAGATTTGGTGCTAAACACAGGACAAAGGATTAAACACTACAGAATAAAAAAATAAGACGTATGTTTATTGTTAATTGCTATATTTTATTTTGTAAATAGATTTAACAATGTCAGGCTGAGAAAGACATAATAAACATCACAGTCGCCAAAGAACACATGTACAATATCTAATACGTATTTAGAGGCAAGAATAAAAATTAAATCCTACAGGAAAATCATAAAATCTGGAACAAGACAATTCCATAATTTTAGATAGTATGTTTTAATCTGTTCTTTTTTTGTAATTCGTTTTCTTATTACGTTTAAATTTTTTTCAGATTATACATAATTCGATATCTATCTTAAAACGGTACAGAATTTAATCTGTGTTTTATTTTCTTATATTACGTTAAAATTATCTATATTAAAATTGTTTTATTCCCAATTATTGTATCGTACTAATAGAAAATCTTTTAAATTACGTAATCATACAGCATGAGCCAGAAATTATGATTTTTGCATTCTATCCCCTTATTAACAATCCAAACTTTATTGATATATTTTCAAATTCGTTGTAAAAGTTCAGATCTAATGTAATGTAAGTACTTACTTTTCTGCAGTTTGTAAACTATTTACTCTAGAATTAAAATATCACATCTTTTAGTTTTGTTTGATTTATTTTTATCTTTAAATTTAGTATTGTGTACTCATATACATGTTACTAATACAGGGTGCGCATTTTAAAAGTTCCCGCCTGAAAATTCATGATTAGGCAATCCATGATACATTTCAAGTGAGTAAAAAGTTTAATCAACATGGGTCCGATCTTCTATAGTTTCCGAGATTAATTTATTTATATAATTATTTATTTAAATATTTATTTATTTGTATATTTGTTTATATATTTATCTATACATTTATTTATTAATTTTTTAATTTTTTAATTTTTTAATTTATTAATTTATTAATTTATTAATTTACTAATTTATTAATTTATTAATTTATTACTTTATTAATTTATTAATTTATTAATTTATTAATTTATTAATTTATTAATTTATTAATTTATTAATTTATTAATTTATTAATTTATTAATTTATTAATTTATTAATTTATTAATTTATTAATTTATTAATTTATTAATTTACTAATTTATTAATTTATTAATTTATTAATTTATTAATTTATTAATTTATTAATTTATTAATTTATTAATTTATTAATTTATTAATTTATTAATTTACTAATTTACTAATTTATTAATTTATTAATTTATTAATTTATTAATTTATTAATTTATTAATTTATTAATTTATTAATTTATTAATTTATTAATTTATTAATTTATTAATTTATTAATTTATTAATTTATTAATTTATTAATTTATTAATTTATTAATTTATTAATTTATTAATTTATTAATTTATTAATTTATTAATTTATTAATTTATTAATTTATTAATTTATTAATTTATTAATTTATTAATTTATTAATTTATTAATTTATTAATTTATTAATTTATTAATTTATTAATTTATTAATTTATTAATTTATTAATTTATTAATTTATTAATTTATTAATTTATTAATTTATTAATTTATTAATTTATTAATTTATTAATTTATTAATTTATTAATTTATTAATTTATTAATTTATTAATTTATTAATTTATTAATTTATTAATTTATTAATTTATTAATTTATTAATTTATTAATTTATTAATTTATTAATTTATTAATTTATTAATTTATTAATTTATTAATTTATTAATTTATTAATTTATTAATTTATTAATTTATTAATTTATTAATTTATTAATTTATTAATTTATTAATTTATTAATTTATTAATTTATTAATTTATTAATTTATTAATTTATTAATTTATTAATTTATTAATTTATTAATTTATTAATTTATTAATTTATTAATTTATTAATTTATTAATTTATTAATTTATTAATTTATTAATTTATTAATTTATTAATTTATTAATTTATTAATTTATTATTTTTTTAATTTATTAATTTATTAATTTATTAATTTATTAATTTATTAATTTATTAATTTATTAATTTATTAATTTATTAATTTATTAATTTATTAATTTATTAATTTATTAATTTATTAATTTATTAATTTATTAATTTATTAATTTATTAATTTATTAATTTATTAATTTATTAATTTATTAATTTATTAATTTATTAATTTATTAATTTATTAATTTATTAATTTATTAATTTATTAATTTATTAATTTATTAATTTATTAATTTATTAATTTATTAATTTATTAATTTATTAATTTATTAATTTATTAATTTATTAATTTATTAATTTATTAATTTATTAATTTATTAATTTATTAATTTATTAATTTATTAATTTATTAATTTATTAATTTATTAATTTATTAATTTATTAATTTATTAATTTATTAATTTATTAATTTATTAATTTATTAATTTATTAATTTATTAATTTATTAATTTATTAATTTATTAATTTATTAATTTATTAATTTATTAATTTATTAATTTATTAATTTATTAATTTATTAATTTATTAATTTATTAATTTATTAATTTATTAATTTATTAATTTATTAATTTATTAATTTATTAATTTATTAATTTATTAATTTATTAATTTATTAATTTATTAATTTATTAATTTATTAATTTATTAATTTATTAATTTATTAATTTATTAATTTATTAATTTATTAATTTATTAATTTATTAATTTATTAATTTATTAATTTATTAATTTATTAATTTATTAATTTATTAATTTATTAATTTATTAATTTAATTTATATATTTATTTATGTATTTATGTATTTATTTATTTATTTAATTTATTTATGTATTGTATTGATTTATTTACTTATTAATTAATTTATTAATTTATTAATTAATTAATTTATTAATTTCTTAATTAATTTATGTATTTAATTATTTATTTTTTATTTATTTGATTATTTATTTATTTATTTATAAATAAATAAATATATCCTCAAGACCATTGCGGGGGGTGCCAATTATTGTATCGTACTAATAAAAAATCTTTTAAATTACATAATCATACAGCATGAGCCAGAAAAGAGAGTGTGAGTGGGCAGTTTGGGTGGGCATTTTGCGTGAGCATGTTGCGTGGGCATGTTGCGTGGGCAGTCTGAGTGGGTTGTTTGGGTGGGAATTTTGCGTGAGCATGTTGCGTGGGCAGTCTGAGTGGGCATGTTGCGTGGACATGTTGCGTGGGCAGTTTGGGTGGGCATGTTGCGTGGGCAGTTTGGGTGGGCATGTTGCGTGGGCAGTTTGGGCGGGCATGTTGGGTGGGCATGTTGCGTGAGCAGTTTGGGTGGGCAAGTTGCGTGGGCAGTTTGGGTGGGCATGTTGCGTGGGCTGTTTGGGTGGGCAGTTTGGGTGGGCATGTTGCGTGAGCAGTTTGGGTGGGCATAATGCGTGGGCAGTTTGGGTGGGCATGTTGCGTGGGCAGTTTGAGTGGGCATGTTGCGTGGGCAGTTTGGGTGGGCATGTTGCGTGGGCAGTTTGGGTGGGAATGTTGCGTGGGCAGTTTGGGTGGGCATGTTGCGTGGGCAGTTTGAGTGGGCATGTTGCGTGGGCAGTTTGGGTGGGTATGTTGCGTGGGAAGTTTGGGTGGGCATGTTGCGTGGGCAGTTTGGGTGGGCATGTTGCGTGGGCAGTTTGGGTGGGCATGTTGCGTGGGCATCATAAACCACTATCGGCGGAGCCCTAGGGAAAACTCGGCGAAGCCGAGGTTACGCTAGTCCTAATACTAAATGATCAGATTCACTATCTATATTTATATATTTGAATTCATCACGACGATCGCCCAACTTTAGACAAGGCTACAGCTTAAACGGTGCGACCGATTTTCATGAAATTTGTACCAAGATGTAGGAAATGATTGGCTTCAGGGCCCTTCTAATGGGACGAATTTCTGTAGGATGCATAGTTTTCGAGTAAAAAATTATTAAAGATTGAAAATTGGGACAGAAACAATATTTTTCACAGTAACGATCACAGTTTTCCTTGAAAATTTAAGACGAAGAACGCCATGTTTGTCATGTCATTTTGAACCTTTAAATGGAAATATTTATGAAATGGAGACAATTTGAAAGAAGTTTAATTCATAATTAGAAATTTTGAGAATGGGCAATTATATCCGCACAGGTAAAAAAGGCCTAAAACATTTTAATTAAAAATTATAAAATTTGACGGTTCATATGTATTTGGACAGTGTTACCAAATGTGTCATAAGTAACTAGGTAAAAAACAAATATTTCTAACTAAACAATATTTTTCACAGTAACGATCACAGTTTTCCTTGAAAATTTAAGACGATAAACGCTGTTATGTCAATGTCAATGATGACAAATTATCAGTTTTCTTCCTTTTAAATGCAATAAAATGTTTAAATAATATGTAATAATTAAAGAAAAGATGATGAATTTAACAAGGTAGGTATATGTAATGATTTTAAGCCATGTTTATTATTATGTTACATATTTTATTTTGTAAATAGAATTTTGGAAAATGTATAAGGAAACACGTCGAAAAGGATCAGAAAGGTAGGAATAATATCACAATCGTTGTACAAAATTAAAAAGATAAACATTGTCATGTCATATTTGATATGTTAATGACAAATTATGCATGTATCAATTACTATAACCGATGATATAAAAACAAGTCAATTAAGATGGTACGATCACGTACAGCAAATGAGTAATGGCAAAACACATACTACAGTAAACTCCTAGCGGCAAAAAGAAAAGAGGGAGACCTAGAAGGAATTGGGTAGCAGGAATCCAAGAAGAAATAAGAGAGAATGAAGATCTATGGCAAGACCAGTGGAGAATTCGCATCGGAAGACATAGTACAACGTTATAAACCGATTGTATATATAGGTATATCTATGTAATGATTTTAAGACGTGTACAGGAAAATCATAGTCTGGAACAAGACAATTCAATAATTTTAGATAGTATGTTTTAATCTGTTCTTTTTTTGTAATTCATTTTCTTACATTACGTTTAAAATTATTTCAGATTATACATAATTCGATATCTATCTTAAAACGGTACAGAATTTAATCTGTATTTTATTTTCTTATATTACGTTAAAATTATCTATATTAAAATTCTTTTATTCCCAATTATTGTATCGTACTAATAAAAAATATTTTAAATTACATAATCATACAGCATGAGCCAGAAAAGTAATCTTTAATACCTATCATTTTTAACAATCCAAACTTTATTGATATATTTGCAAATTTGTTGTAAAAGTTCAGATCTAATGTAATGTAAGCACTTACTTTTCTGCAGTTTGTAACTAACTGTTTACTCTAGAATTAAAATAACACATCTTTTAGTTTTGTTTGATTTATTTTTATCTTTAAATTTAGTATTGTGTACTCATATACATGTTACTAATACAGGGTCCGCATTTTAAAAGTTCCCGCCTGAAAATTCATGATTAGGCAATCCATGATACATTTCATAAGTGACTTGGTTTTTAAAATTTTGTTTTGCTCTTATACCTACTGTGATTATTCGATTTAAAGTACTAATATTCACCAAGTGGCTTATCAAATGTATATGGTTTTGCTTACTCTTAAAATTACAGGCGGTAACATATAAAATGGGCACCTTGTATTATGTTTATATTTATCCTGTAATTTTGTCCTGTTTGTATGTTTATATGTTTTCATCAGTTCCTACCACGGTGTAGTATCTATAGGTGAGAGTACGAGATGAGTTGACATAACTAGCTGGTAAAAAAGAAGCTAACGCGACCCGTTACCATTTGACAGGCGTTTGGCAGTTGGTGTGCCGCAGTGTGTCGGTTGCGGTTAAAATAAGTTCGCGTTTAAATAGAAAATGTTGTGATATAGGATGTACAACAGGGTATGGATCAAATAAAGAGATATAGACCCGAATTTTCACCTCTTGAAGTAACGTTACTTCGGAAGTAGCGCTATTTCGATTTTTTATTTATATAATTTTATGAGTAGATAAGAATAGGTTTCATATTTTTGTAAATGAAACCTATGACATTAGAAATAAATGCTTTTTACAATTTAATTTATTTTTATATCTCTCATTTTAATGTTAAAGTTGACATTTGACAGTTGAAGTAGCGATTTTTCGGAAGTAGCGCTACTTTAAAATACGGACCATAGTCTTTTTAAGGTGCCAAAATGTGCGATTTTGTAGCAGCCAGCCATGATATAACCATAGAAACAGGTACTACGATTTAAAAAATTCTGATTGAAAGATGTCAGTGTCAAGTACATGACATTTTGTTTATTTTATAATTTTACTGAAATTATAGAAGCCTGTTGTATGGAATTTGTATAAAATACATACATAGAACTGACAAAAGATACAAGGTAATGTATTGAAAATATAAAATATTGTGCGATATATAGGAATAATTTACTATTTCAAATATTTTTGTAAAAACCGGGTCGCAAAAAACCTGACATCTAGCGGCATACTGTGTGAACTAACCCGGTTATTTAGCCATTCTTTGTAATACATTATACGTCGTGCACTCAGCTATAGATACTACACTTCCGAAATATTATTGACAATTTTATGCAAAAAAGAATAGCCGATCGAGCTGTCGTATTTTTGACAATTCTCTATGACAGTGATGACCGACGTCAAATATTTCCAATTTTAAATGGCACAAAATTGACCCCTGTGGTGCGCTCTCCACGCCAGCAATGAGTGCCCGTGAGGTGACGCCTGGTAAACGCCCGCACGGTACAAATATGTCATCATCATTACCGATATCTGCAAACAAAGCAGATTGGCACACCCAGCAATGGGTAATATGCCGTGATGATATATTTATTTATTTATTTATTCTATGACAGTCCATGAGAAAACATTTCTTGTTTTTCGTATAAATTTGTCATAAATACAGGGTGTTTCATGTAACTATGTAAGGCTTCGGAGTATGAATTCTAGACACCAACATGAAAAAAATCCCAATAAACATTGGTGCTAGAACGCTTCATAACAGAGATACCGAGGATTTATCTTAAATGAAGCATAATACTGAAATAGCAGACAATAGTTAGCTGATGGCATTTGTTTAATTCATTTAAAATTTAAATGAGATTTAATTAATTAAAAATTCCACTTATTTCAATCCGATAATTATTTAATTATTACACCTGTTATTTAATATTTTGATAATATTTCTAATACAAAAAAGTATTGCCAAGCCTTCTGTATTTAATGAAAATGTAATATTTTAATAATTTACCGTAGTATTTTTAAATAATACTGATTTATTTATTGAATGTAATGCCTTTCATTTTAAACACTTGCCCTGGGATTCTTTTTATAAATAATTATTTATGACCCAATACAAAAATAAATAAAAATAACCTGTTTCCTGTTTTTATTTTTTTATTTTAATAAAATCCTGGGTACCTATCTCTGTTAGAAAGCGTTATAGCATCAATGTTTATTGGGATTTTTCCCCCTTTTGGTATCAGAATTCATACTCCAAAGCCTTGCACTCTTATATGAAACACCTGTATATCCTGTTTGGTATTAAATGAAAAGTTTTCTGCATGGCTAAACTATAGAACTTTAAAAATTTTGACATCAACTTGACCGGCTTTTGTTTTTTACATAAAGTTGTCAGAACCATGTAGTGATTAGGATCATGTGAATTTTTTTCTGCAGGGCTGTAACATAGAAGTGTCAACAAATAGACATCTCGGTCGGCTTTTGTTTTTGTATAAAGGTGCTAGAAATATGTCGTGTTTGGTATCAAATGAGAGGTCTGGTTACGAACTTTCAGACACAAGTGTGGAAATTTATGACAGGTTGATTGGCTTTTGTTTTATGCATAAAGTTAATTCGTTTGATAGAAGGGGGAACTTGGGTATCTGACAAGACTGTTGGCGTTACCACTTTGGTTTTAAATTGTGCGTAGACAGATTGGATGTACGTATAAACTATTATAAAACACTATCGGCGGAGCCCTAGGGTAAACTCGGCGAAGCCGAGCTTAGGCTAGTCTATAATACTAAACGGTTAGATTCACTATCTATAGTTCTATTCTTTAATCACGACGATCGCCCAACTTTAGACAAGGCTACAGCTTAAACGGTGCGACCGATTTTCATGAAATTTGTATCAAATTGTAGAAAATGATTGGCTTCAGGGCCCTTCTAATGGGACGAATTTCTGTAGGATGCATAGTTTTCGAGTAAAAAATTATTAAACGTAAAATAAAACAATGGATCGTAGAATACATGTAAAAATTTTGAAGATAAAAATGCTGTCATGTGTAAAATTTGGCATGATGTCAATGTCAATAATGACAAATTATGAATGTCGTATGGGTTGTCGACCATTTCAATGCTAAATATAAATAAATATATTGTGTAAAATTGAAGAAAAGAATATGAATTAAACGAGGTAGGTATACGTAATGAATTTAAGCAATATTTATTGTTAATTTAGATTTTATTTTGTAAATAGATTTTACGAAATGTCAGAAGTTACTAAAAACTACGAAAACGTTGATAAAGACTAGAAGAGTTTCACAATCGAACGAAGATTACATGTGTAAAATTAAAAAGATAAATACTGTCTTCTGTCACATATGATATGTTAATGACAAACTACAGAAAATAATCGGTTTAAAATTGAAGAAAAGAATGTGAGAATTAAACGACGTAAGGTACGCTATGAATGTAAGATATGTTTATTCTTATTTTGTAAATAGATTGTTGAAAATGTTCGAGGTTATTAAACGACGAAATGGACGAGAAATGTAGGAACAAAAACAATAGGTCACAGTAACGATCACAGTTTTCATTGAAAAATTTAAGAAGATAAACGCGTCATGTCATGTGGTATGTCAATGTCAACGATTACATATTATCGGTTTTCATCCTTCTAAATGCAAAAAAATGCTTAAATAATATGTGAAATTGAAGAAAAGATTATGCATTAAACGAGGTAGGTATATAAAATGATTTTAAGCCATGTTTTATATTAATGTATTATATATTTTATTTTGTAATTAGAATTTTGGAAAATGAATAAGGAAACTCGACGAAAAGGATAAGAAGAGCAGGAATCTGTCGAAGATTATACATACAAAATTAAAAACAAACATTGTCATTTGTCATATTTGATATGTTAATGACAAAAAATTATGAATGTCGTACCGGTTGTTTTTTTCAATACTAAAAATATTTAACTATGTGAAATTGAAGAAAAGAATGTAGGTAGATATATATAAAAAAGCACTGTAAACATGGAAGAAGAATTGCAAAAATATGGGTATACCCTTGGAAGTTCAAACAATTTACAGTTTATGCTTTGCAGATGATCAAATACTTATTGCACAAGACTACAACGATATTGAATACATGATACGAAAATTTATAGAAGAACACCGTAGCTGAGGTCTAGAAATAAACATACAGCGAATGCGTAATGAGAGGCTTCCTAAACAAATACTACAGTAAACATCTACCGGCAAAAATAAAAGAGACCTAGAAGAAGTTGGGTAGCAGGAGTCCAAGAAGGAATAAGAGAGAGAGAGAGAGAGAGAGAGAGAGAGAGAGAGAGAGAGAGGGAATTTAATGAAGATATATGGCAAGATAGAGAGCAGTGGAGAAATGGCATCGGAAGACATCGTAGAACGAAGTATATGTAATGATTTTAAGTCATGTTTATTGTTAATTTATATATTTTATTTTGTAAATAGATTTAACAAAATGTCAGGCTGAGAAAGACATACGCGTTAGTTAGTTGTTCTTCATCGAATCCAGCCAGAAATGTGTTACTCATTGGATACACCAAAAATCCTACAGGAAAATCATGTCCTAATGTTTGGAACAAGACAATTCAATAATTTTAGATGGTATGTTTTAATCTGTTCTTTTTTGCAATTCATTTTCTAACATTACGTTTAAAATTATTTCACATTAAACATAATTCAATAAATAAATAAATATATCATCACGGCATATTACCGATTGCTGGGTGTGCCAATCTGCTTTGTACGCAGATATCGGTAATGTACCGTGCGTGCGTTTACCAGGCGTCACCTCACGGGCACTCATTGCTGGCGTGGAGAGTGCACCATAATTCAATATCTATCTTAAAACGGTACAGATTTTAATCTGCATTTCATTTTGTTATATTACGTTCAGAATTATCTATTTTAAAATTCTTTTATTGCCAATTAGTAAAAAATCTTTATAATTACATAGGGCCATAAAACGTTGTTAGCTGCTCATATGCACAATGTAACCGTGGATACGTATCAAAAATACAATGGAAAAGAAGTCTTGTTAAAGTTAACAATGTGATTAAAGTTAACAATATTTTATGCAACTGGGCCATAATCATACAGCATAAACCATAAAAGTAATCTTGTATACCTATGAGTCTTGCATTTTTCCCCTTTAATAACAATCCATACTTTATTAATGTAATGTAACTACTTACTTTTCTACATTTTGTAACTAATTGTTTACTTTGGAATTAAAATATCACATTTTTGAGTTTTGTTTGATTTATTTTTACCTTTAAATTTAGTATTGTGTACTCATAGACGTGTTATTAATATTATGTTTATGCAGTGTGTTCAAAAAAATCCTAACTCAGAGTAGGCTATGAACAGAGAAACGTGTGTCTGATCAATATTCAAATCAAAAGTCAAGTTGTCAAAGGTTACAGTTTATCGACATTCGCCGTTTTCTAATTTGAAAAGCTTTGATTTCTTTGCAAAACATTTTTGACAATATTTTAAGTCAAATTGACATTTAATTAATTGACATACGTCTCTTTGTACATAGCCTACTCCGAATTTTTTGAACACACTGTATTTATCCTGTAATTAAGACATTTTGTCCTGTTTGCTCGCATAAAACGCGCAGCATTTGTTCATTTCAATATATGTTTTTATCAGTTCCTACCAATCACTTTGTATACATAAGCATTTAACATGGTAAAACAGTTTTCCGTAACGCGTTGCCCCCCAAATTATTATAGAAAAAAATTATTCAAATAAAAGTTGTAGAGCATAAAATTCTACTTTCATATTAATAAACAAAATCCATTTCCTATGTTTAGTAACTCTAGAAATTAAATATGAAAATTTTAGTTTAATAGCACTAGCCATGGAATTAAAACAAACAGACAAACAAATGATTGATGTTTTAACAGTCAAATATTGAGACTTTTAGGGGTGTATTCTGTAAGAAAACTGTTAATTTTAAACAGTATGTTAAAAATAAACTTGCTGTTAAAATATATTTTCTATTCTGCAACTATCAATTCTGTTAAAATTTTAACTCCCGTGTTAAAATTACGTGTTAAAACTGTATATTTTAACGTCATTCAAATCGATGCCTTTAAAATTTTAACATATGTTTATAAAATAAAATTATCACAGAATTTGAATATGTTGCACTTCTAATTAATGAAAATGAAATAGAAATCGAAAGAAAAATACCATGGATGAATATAAAATATATCTAGGTGTTATTTAATAAAATATATAACTGTTTTACGAAGTATTTTATTTAATTACGGTCACCCAATCCATCGTATACCGAGAGCACGATTTAGATGTATCGTAAAACATAGTTCTTTATTATAATGTAGATATTAAATGCAGTTAAAATTGCTTATTCCTGTCTTGTTCGTCAAACCAACGTAACTTAACATTTTGGATTGTCAATTCTAAGGATCAAGAAGAAGAAATTTTACATACATAATGATAACTTAATAATTTACAATTTCAATGTAATTCATTTTTAATATGGAACCTAAAAATGAGACATGATTATGCAGCAGATTTTTATTTATTTGCCGAAGCATTATATCCATTCGTTTTTCTAAAATTTCAAAATGACAGATGTTTTCTAAAATTTCAAAGTGACACATAAACTGACAGTTGTTCACTCTTTTTATCATGTTTATTTATTTTCATAATACCATACTGTTAAATGTGCTTTAACAGTACTGTATGCTCCACCGATATATGCATCAAAACAGCCACGGCCGTTATTTTTTATAACAGTACAATTATTAAAAATCATGTGTTCCAAAAAAAAATCTCAGCATCATGAAGAGCTGTCACCTGTCAATATGCCATAGAAAATAGAATTTTAAGAAGATATTTTATGTTATTATGAAAAATACTGAACGTCACACGGCTGATATACAAATAACAGACACGGTTGATTATAAAATCTCGGCTATCGCCTCGATTTTACAACATTCAACCTCATCTGTTATTTGCTACATATCAGCCTTATGACGTTAATAACTATTGTGTTATGGTTACTAACTACATTACTTTAGCAAAGACGTGCCTTTTTTCTGTCTTGTTGATCACTTCATTCTGGTGTTTAACAGGCATGTTAAAATTTATGATTTTAATAGCAGTGTCAAATTTTCGCGTAGAAAATACCAAAAAATGAATTTATTGTTAACAGTCATGTTAAAATATAATTTTTTAAAGGCATGTTAAAATTAACATATTTTTTACAGAATACACCCCTTAATCACATAAAAAATTACATTTGTTATGTTGTTTGTTTTAATTTTATGGCTATCACTATTTTTGACGTGATTTTCGATATTTTCATTTGCAATTTCTGCCGTTACAAAGCATGCACAATTAATTTTTTTCTTGATTCAAATGCAGAATTTCATGATCTACAACTTTTATTTGAAGTATTTTTTCAAAAATAATTTGTAAAGCAACGCGCGAGGTAAAGCTGTTTTTCCATGTTAAATGCCTATGTAACGGATTTGGAGTGCCACCTGGTATGTAGGTATGTCGAAAAATTATATTTAACTGCATTTTTTGATTATACTTCTGAAATATTATTGACAACTTTTTGCAAGAAAACGGTAGCCGACTGATTTGTCGTATTTTTGACATTTCTCCATGATAGTCCTTGACAAAACATTTTGTTGTTTGTCAGAAATATATTTTGATCGTTATTAAATGAAAAATTTTCTGCCTGTCGTGATTGGGATCAACTAAAATTTTGTCTGCTGATATGGAAGTGTTAACAATTAGACATCTCAGTCGGCTTTTGTTTTGTGCATAAAGATGTTAGAAATATGTCGTGTTTGGTATCAAATGAGAGAGGTCTAATTAAGGACTGTTAGATACATGTGTCAAAATTGCTGACACGTTCATTGGCTTTTGTTTTATGCATAAAGTTAAATCGTTTGAGAGAATTTAGGTATCTGACAAGACTGCTGGCGTTAGCACTTTGGTTTTAAATTGTGCGTAGACAGATTGGATGTACGTATAGTCTATCATAAAACACTATCGGCGGAGCCCTAGGGTAAACTCGGCGAAGCCGAGGTTAGGCTAGTATATATTCTAAAACTTTTCAAATTTGGTATTTAAGACTTTTAGATTAATGAGAACGACATATTAAATTTTTTCTAAAATTGATAGATATATTTTGACTATACCTATATGATAAACCGGAAGTGGTACTTAATTTGGAGCTCTTAACAGATTTTCGAGGAAAAGCAATAAAATATTATCCGAAATTTAGTATTACAGACTTTTCTATTTATTGGAACAACAAATTAGATTTTTTTTACGAACGATCAACCGGAAGTGATACTTTACTTAAAGTTCATTGCTATTTCAAACATGGAATTGACGGGAGGTCATGTGTTGGCCACATCAGATTTTTTTTTTGAAAAAGTAGGCTAGCCTATTCTATAACAAATAAAAGTCGTGATTATATATTTATAAATACCACATTATCTGAATAGTAAATACCGATTACTTTTTTATAACTATAGAAGATGATGACTATAATCACTGTATTCTCATCGTCCGTCCCCTGTTTAATTTAGGGGGTTGAAGCACGTTACAGGAAACATTAGCTCGCACGCCTCAGATCGGATGTCGCATTGTGTTAGCCGTTTTACTTTAACAATTACTTCATAATACCATTGTAAACGTGGAGGATGCTCCGATAACAATGATTATTTAACACAGGAAGAATTCCCAGAAGTCTAATGTTTTATAAGAATAAAACAATGTTTTCATCCACCTTTCTAAAAATAATATTTCATCTTTCTTGGTCTTGTTATGATAGCGAAATAAATTTACTGCAAACAGTATTAAGTACTATGATATTTCCCTATTTTATTTACATTTATTTTAACGGATGCAGACTGCAGACATCGACATCATCCCGACATCCGTTGGACCAGCTGACAATTCTAGAAGGTGGATCAAGTAGTCTAGTAACGCGATTTTGTTTATTTACTCTTGTTTTGGTAAATGAACATCTATAATAAGTAGAGCTGTAGATTTCTTTACTTCTCTTTACAGTCTAAAGTGCTTTAACAGCATGTACCACGTTATGATGTCTGTATTTATTAATAAGACAGCTGCTTCGGATTGTAAACGCAGTCTTTGCATATTATAATGATATTTTATCATTTTTACGGCAATCAATTAGTATTTGCAATTTAAAATTCATTGAAGAAGGAATTCAAGAATAAAACTAATAAGAGGTCCATGTCTCAGCCTGGCGTATATGAAATTTGATTTTTATAGTGCTTTTTCCAAATCTATGACTGCCTGTGAGATGATGTCTGATTAAATCTATTTCCACATTCATTAATAAAGTAATAAGCCTTGATAATTTACAAGCAGGTGCTGCAATATTATAAGACGATTAAATATGGTAATATACATATATAAACAAATATTTCTCATTTGCCAATCTGCTTTTATTAACAGATTCGGTAATTACGATTTACTTTTTACTGTTGTATTGATGAGACGCAGAGACGCTTATATGGTATGTCTAAATTATTTTATAGTTGTGGTTTCTTTTGAAACCCTAGAGAAGAGTAGAATTGTACGAAATATTCAGGTATGACATTTTTGCATAAACCCATTTAAATACTGGACTAGGTAAGCACATAAATACATTACTATGTGTGGCTGACTAGGGTAACTGAATATCAAAACAGGGGTGCGTTTAAAATATTTTAAACATTTTTCGTGTATGTTGATTATAACAAAATATTTTGTTCTTTATACTATTTAGTTTGGCAATTCTATGAAATAGGATTATTTTTAATTTCCTCTAACAGTAATTCCGACTCGAGGGTTGCTTACACCTGAGACTTACGAACTAGAATTTGCGGTATTTTTTAAATACATCCCTGAATCCTGTAGCAAAGGTCATTTTAAATGCCTCCTGGTTAGTGATGCCGCGAGACGAAAAACAGCGAGAATCAATCCACTCTCGTCTCGTCTCGAAATTTCGAGACGAGATTACTCTGTATCTCGTCTCGTCATAATTTTTCTTGCATTCTCTCGATCTCGACTCGAGAGTCTTGAATTTCTCGAATTTATAATTAGCAAAGAAACGAGTACCACTAATTAAAACCGATTATTTTACGGTCTGGTATTTAAATGGTTCGGAATAAAAAATACGCAATATTATGGGCGTGTCAATCTGTTTTGTACGCAGATATTGGTAATTATAATTATATATTCGTAAAGTGCGGGCACTTGAAGCTGGTGTGAAGAGTACACCATAGCTATCACTTTTTTTTTTGGTAAAACCCAAAATAACTTTAAAATGAATAAGTAAATATGAATGTAAATGAAGAGACAATTCAAATATTTATATATACTGGTGAATATTTTGTTCTTTTATAGGTACTTATATTTTAATTGGAAAATTAAAAAAAAGTACCTTCGAGATCTCGACTTTCCACTCTCATCTCGAGCAAATCTCGAGGGCTTTACTCTCGTCTCGTCTCGAATTATCGAGACGAGAATAAGGTGATCTCGTCTCGAAAATTCGAGAAAATCGAGACGAGATCTCGAAAATGCGAGATCTCACGGCATCGCTACTCCTGGTATTGAGTACAATTTTAATCTTCTGTAACGGAATAGAGCCAGTTTCCTTTCAAATCAAATATAGGGAAATGTTTTCAAAAGAAACCACATCTATTAAATAATCTAAACGTCAACTTTCATTCGCTAGTTATACTATACCAACGCTCAAGGACATGAGTGCCCAATCGTAAGGAACGTCTAGGGTCTAGGGTGCATCGCCATTCAAAAATTTGTCATGGGCTGCTTATAAAAAATTAAGATTTATTTTGACTATACTTGTCGTCAAATAAGTATTAACAGAAAATTTCTGCTTTGTTGCCAATTCATATGGGCATTGTTGAAAATGTTAAGTTATGAAAAAGCGGCAACACCGCAGGGCAAGGGACAGAGTGCGGAAAGGGGAAAAAGTTGAGCTCAGTTCGTACTCATTTGACGGCGAGTACCATAAGTAACTACAACGTAACTTAACCCATATTACCAATGAGTTAAATAAAACAAAATTTACTTTTAAACAAAAAAATTATAAACGTAACATTTTTAATGCGAATAATGAGCCTCTTTTATAGTGATGCCGCGAGATCTCGCATTTTCGAGATCTCGTCTCGAATTTCTCGGATTTTCGAGACGAGATTAACCATATTCTCGTCTCGACAATTCGAGACGAGACGAGAGTAATGCCTTCGAGATTTGCCCGAGACGAGAGTGGAAAGTCGAGATCTCGAATGTATTTTTTTAATTACGCAATTAAAATATAAGTACCTATAAAAGAACAAAATATTCATCGGTATATATAAATATTTGAATTCTCTCTTTATTTACATTCATATTTACTTATTCATTTTAAAGTTATTTTGGGTTTTAGCAAAAAAGACAAAAGAGATACCTATGGTGTACTCTTCACACCAGCTTCGAGTGCCCGCACTATACGAATATATAATTATAGTTACCAATATCTGCGTATAAAACAGATTGACACGCCCAGCAACGGTTAATAATACCTAACCATTTGAATACCACACACTAAAATAATCAGTTTTAATTAGTGATACCTATTTGTCTCTTTGCTAATTATAAATTCGAGATATTCGAGACTCTCGAGTCGAGATCGAGAGAAGGCAAGAAAAATTATGACGAGACGAGATACAGAGTAATCTCGTCTCGAAATTTCGAGACGAGACGAGAGTGGATTAATTCTCGTCGTTTCTCGTCTCGCGGCATCACTACTCTTTTATGGGTACAAGTGTATTTATATCTAGATTAATAGAATTTGTAGTGATACGTAGAGTATTTTAACAGCTTATCTCAAATATTTGTTCTAACATTACTTTTTGTTTGATTCATAATTGATTTTTTTATACCTACGTACCAGTTCTATCATGAAATGAGCATGTTCGCGAAATTTCAGATATTTCTCTTCAGGCAGGACCAATAAAGACATTTGATTAATTTTTTCTTCAAGTTTGTATCTACATTAGATTCAAATTATATACATTGCATTTAGTGTTTTTTGAAATCTTAAAATCTATACTCAAAGTTATGTGACAAAATAGAAATTAATGCCACATATATTTCATTGCTTACATGGCTGGCCGGTATTTCAAAATGATTTAGGTAATTGTTCTTAATCTGAGATTTTCACAATTTCAGTTTAATTTCAAAAACTGCCACTGTTTGAAACAGTAGTTGATTTTCACCTTAGAGACGCACGTTCAATTTTTTTAAATGAACAGTGATAATTTCTAATCCTTGTGATTCACTTGGAGGGTTGCTTACATCTGAGACGAACAAACCAGAATTTGCGGTATTAAAATTTTTAAAAACATCCCTGAATCCTGTTGCTAAGGTCATTTTAAATGCCTTCTAGTATTCTAGTGGTACTGAGTACAATTCTAATCTTCTATAACAGAATACATAACGGTCAGTTTCCATTCAAATCAAATCACATTGAAAAGTTTTCAAAAGAAACCACATCTATTAAATAATTTAAACGTCAACTTCATTCGCTAGTCGTACTATGCGACCCCGTCAGAGATCCTTGTTTATGTCAAATGATTTCTGGCACACTTTGTTTTTTACGTTTATTTATTTAATTATTAATGCATCTTTAATTAAATGGAATGACCAGAATTAATAATTAAAAAATTGTTTTTTATCGTAAAACAATACAATAATATATTTAATAATCATAAAAGTTGACATTAATACTAAGATAAAATAAAAAGTGATATCCTAGAAAAGAAATGATCCATTCCAAAAATTAAATAAAGTAACAATTCCGCCTTACAAAAGACCTGTTAAACTAAGCATAAACTCCAATCATACATCAATTAATAACCGTCCCTACACACAGATGTCTCACCCTCGCTTCTAAGTACAGTCGACTTGATTAAGAAGATACAACCCCCGATTAAATGAATGTGGGAACAGAAAACAGAGCGTGTGTATAAGTCAGACAAGGAGAGGGCTACTTTACTCCACTGACTGCAGTCAGGGACTTCCGGCCTTAAGACACCGTACAGATAACCGGAAGTTACGTCACACCAACGGCGGGACACTAAAGCTCTGTTAAGTAGGTTATTAGATTAACGCATTCCACAAAGATTTCCATTGTGTTAAGGTTGTTTTTTAGTATCTAGTTTTGAGGTTATTATTATCTTATTAATAACTCTAGTATACACATTGAAATGTAGTAATCTTTACCTTACTACTAATTGGGCATAAGAGCTAAGAACAGTATGATTTTAGAAAAAAATCAGGTTTGCATAGGTCTCGTCGTTTTACTAATTTGTGTCTTCATACCGTAGACGCAAAGTAACGAAACGAACAGACCTATTAATAAGGATACTGAATTTGGCTTAGTATTGACGATTCTTGAAGATGAGACAAATGTTTTTACGCCTTTACAAGGTAGATAGGTTTGTTCCAACATACTAGTAAATCAATTCGGAACTGTCCGATGTAGGACGCAGGCGCAGTAAAGTCACGTTCTAACACATCGAACTGGACTTTTGACTGTCACTAGTCGGACGTTCCAACTCGCTTCGGACCGATCGAAACCAATTTTGAACTAGTCAGTCATGTACTAACAGTCAGAACATGCGTGGTTAGTAAAATTTTATCATTTATCATGTGTGAATTGTTGGTTTACTTGGTCGTCAATAGTTCTTGCTGTTTTATACATAATTTTATCAAATTTCATTGCTATGAGAGATTTAAGTAAAGAAAGTGATTTCGCAGTTGTCAGAATCAAATGATGATAAATTTGATGATTTGGAGCAGTATATTTATAAATTCTCTTTAACGTCATCTGTAATGGGGTCCGGTACTAAAAAAAAGTTTCATATTATGAAAATATGACAAATTTTAAATGATTTTGTACCATAATTTATAATTTTAATAAAAAATATTAGCGCTATAACAATATGACGTCACAACTACAATTTTGTTACAGTTTACCAAGCGAAAAGAATACAATTTTATGTTATTTAAAACTTGAGAAAATAAAATCCTTATATGTACATATACATATGTAGTTCTATTTTACATGAAAATGTATAAAACATTTATCATTTTTTTTAAAATGAAACATATTTATTCAAAATCTTTGTAGTAGTTTTATTCTTTGACAAGGTACAACTATAGTTTTCTGAACTGTCATTAGTTAACCCACCTTGACATCAATTTTTGCCAGAATTAATGACATTGACAGATGTAAACAACTTTAGTCAGTAGGCGAAGTAAAGTTATCAGGTCACACAAAATTAATTAAATTAAATATATATATATATATATATATATATATATATATATATATATATATATATATATATATATATATATTCAAAAACTATACACCTTTGGAAAGTTTAACAAACGCTAAAATTCTTCATTTTATACAATCATTCAGGAAAAAAAAAATAAGTTGAAGAATGAGTACCGGACTCCATTTCTTCAAAATTGTTTACTTTTATAACTCTTAAGTTTCTCAGACACGTTTAGAAAGTGTCAATATAATTTTGTATTTCCGCGCCAGTACTGCACGACCTTCATTAAAATCACAAGAAATTAAATTAACCAATGGGATAAAGACGCACTTGAAGTAATCCATTGTTTGTTTTATTTTTAATTTAATAATATATTTATAAATATTTAATGCATTGTATAATTAAACAATATTTTAATGTAACGTACATAGGTGTACATTTAGTAACAAATTTTCGGATAAAATTTATATATTTATTTCCGGATTTCAAAAAGGCACCATTGGGATCACGGAAACTATATATAAGAGATACAACTTTGGTTAAATGGGATATGTGGTGCGCCTTTGGTGTGCCTTAGATGTGCTTTTGTTTTGACAAAAATTAGCATAGGTTACTAGAAAATGATGAAAAATTGAATTTGGTCGATATTTTCATTTTGAAATATCTTTCAAACTATCAGTAAAAATGTGTCAAATAAACAAGTTAGATATTTTTGTTGTCTATCCAGTGGTGTACGAAAATGTTTCTTTATCGGTAAATTTTCGAGATATAATACAAACTTACATTTTTTTTAAATGAAACTAATTCCATAACTACCCTGATTCATAATTTTATTTTAACTCTTTATTTTTAAATTCACGTAAGTAGGTATACCAGGTATGTCCTAAAAAAATATTTAAAAACATAAACCCTTACACCAATCGAAAAAAGAAAAAATAAGCATTTTTTGGAACAAAAATTAAATATGGGTTCCATATAAAAAAATGTAAATTTGTGTTTCAAAAATTTACCGATAGAAAAATTATTTTTGTGCGCCACTTGTTAGATAATAAAAATATCTACCTTTTTTATTTGAAACATTTTCCTCGAGTTTAGAAGTAATTTCAAAATGAATATATCGACCAAATTCAGTTTTCCGGCATTTTCTTGTATAACATGAGAATTTTTATTAAAACAAAAGCACATCTAAGATGGCCTCCCAAAGGAGCACCACATGTCCCATTTAACAGAAGTCGTATCATTTATAGTTTCCGAAATTTCAATGGTGGCCGTCGAAATCCGGACACTATATATATATATATATATATATATATATATATATATATATACATATATAGTAATAATTTCAAATAAATTCAAATGTATTAATAATAAATAATTTTATCAATAAAAGTACAGAATACCTGAATATTAAAAATTACAAAGTCGAAATCAAAAACATGGCTAAATATCACTTAATTCTGCCGATTTTATTTGACAACTGACGCTTTTGTGAACTAGGTATGCATTTTGACCAATCAGAGAACTATATTTATGCCTCTGTCTAAATCAACGCTATATTCTCACGTGAAACATACTGTATCAACATTTTTCACTATTCTTGTTGAAAATATTTGAAAATCTCAGTAATTTTTTAAGTTTCTGGAATACTTCTTGGTAATTCGTTTTTAATAATATACACCAGTTCTCAAGGGCTTAAAGTATTATATTTTTCTTGCAATTATTTGTAAAGCTTATTGAGAATAATTATTTCCCGTCTGTTAAATCATTTTTTGTAGCTATACTTAACGTGAACGTGCTTCGCTGACGTCGGGTACGTATACTTAATTATATTTTCTGAGAATAGCATAAAAATTGACAACTTACTTATTATTTCGCGCAAAAAGTGACCATTGTAGTCTTTCCTAATTTAATTATGATTTTAATATCACTCAAGGTATAAAATTATTAATGTGGTGCAAGTCATCAATAACTCAATTAACCCTCGCATATGAAACACAAAAACTTCTCACGGGCTGCCCTTGGATGTTCGTGATGAGCAGTCGTAAAATCAGGAAGCGTTCTCGTTCACACATTAGCTAACCATTAGCTAACGTTCGGTAATCTATACGGTTGTGCGCAAGCTGAAAACCTTTCCCTGTCTCTTCTTTTCCCACCGACATAAACAGTAGCCAATATGAAACATTAAAAGTTTATCTATTTAATTAGTCTATCAAAGAAAAAAATACAAAATGACCTTTTAAAACAAGTAAGCCATAAGATTAGCAGTAGCATAAAAATGAACGAAAATAAAATTGAAAACAGATAATATACCAGCCTACTGCAGATTATACGACATTAAAACAAAAACCGTTAAGATAATTCAGAGACGAGGATAATAAAATTTATTGATTGTTATTTTTTTGCACCACCTACTTTGTTTTTTATCACGCAAATTAGTCTACCCAATAAAAATGAGTTAATAAGTAAACATCGGGACAGTTTTGTCATTAAATGAAGAAACTCTTCATTATGTTATTAATTTCTGCAACTTCATTCATTGTCTTTTTATAATTAATATCGGTATGATAAACTTCAGCATATTATAAATACTTACTCAAGGCAAATGTCATCTGTTAATTTCTTATTATTTTTAAACATTATAAACAGTCATACTGATTTCAAGATAAGATTTTATTTTTGGAATTAATTTGTCCTTCGAAGTAATAAGCGGACTTGATCTTTGAGTGGAGATCTGCGCATAAGCTTCAGCAATCTTTTAATTTAATTTAATTTTAAACAAGTAATTATCTTTTATATAATATATACAGAGTGTGAAACGAAACACGGAACACAGGAGTTTAACGCCGGGTTTATGCACCAATAACTTAGTCACTTTTGTTGTGACTATTAATTTGTCAGTTTCTGAACTCAATTACTTAAATATTATATTTGCCAAATAAATAAATATAGATATGTATATTAACAAATAATAGAGAAAAAGTAGTTGTTGCTAGTTTTTACATAATAAACAACTTCACAATTAAAATAGACGTTGTTTTTTGATTCTGACAGTACCCGGGCCGGGAGTGCGCAGATTGTAAGTCGTCACAGTCTTAAAATTAATCCAATTCTGTGACTATGCTTATGTTCATGATACTGACTATGACTATTTTAATTCTTAAGACTATGACTACGACCTACGACTATGGCAATGACAATTATATTACTGCATAAATCCGGCTGAACATGGGATTTTAAAAATGTGCGGATATTAGCTCTCCTGTATATTTTAGAGCAAAGGTACAAGAATGAAAAGTTGTTTAAAATAAATTTTTGAAGACTTTTTAAAAGTAAAAATTAACGTTAAACAATTTTTCATTTTTGTAATTTTACTCTAAAATGCACAGGAGAGCCAATTTCCGCTTATTTTTAAAATCCTATGTTAAACTCCTATGTTCCGCGTTTTTTTGCACATCCTGTATATAAAAAAGTTCAGTTGTTTGGTTATTCTTAAAAATGATCCATATATTTAAAAATTTGTAGTGAAAATCAATTACCATTAAGATTTATTTGGAATTAAAAGCTCTTTTTTGATTTTTAAACTTTAACACGTTGATTGTTCTTATGGTATTTTTTAAATCTTTAAATACAAATTGTTTAATTTACAGTTTTTATTTGTAGCTTTGGCATTAATTATGGTTAACCTTTGGGGTTTTTCTTATACGAATCTATGAAGTGGCTTTTTTTTGAATTTTTGTAATGTTTAGGCTAATTCTGTAATAAAGTTACTAACCAATAACCAATGATAATTTGTAAACATTTAATAAAACATAAAAATGACGGGTGTTACATTTGCTTCTATTGGGTATAAGTCTTACAGATCTGTAAATAATGAATAAGATCGCAACGGAAACTGCCACGACATGTATAATTTTATATTAATCAACAAAAATATTTTGTACACATTAACTGATCTGTAAGTTCCAGAATACTTTTATTTTATTTCTCCTTCGAAATCCTTTTTTTGTGTCCTTTATTGAATCCTTTGCCTTTGGCATTTGCAGGTTATTCTGGTGGTTTGTCGTAGCTTGAAGCACACAGCACGTATGCCGATGACATGATAAGCGACACACGGCGCTACGTATCACGCACCGCGACGTTTCTTTGTTGTTCACAGCCGACGTAGATATCAACATATTAATTAACTCTTTGTCATCCCTGCTCTGTGTACGGCAGCTTTCTGCCTTGTGATTACGAGTGCTTATGGTTCAGCTAACCATTATTCAATTGTGGTGTAGTAGCGGTGATTAGAAAGAACATAGAATTCGACAATACAGAATGTATTCGATTGTATTATGAAATAGATAAACTACGGCGTCATCTATTTATATTTATAAATAAGTAAATAAGGGCCAGTTTTTCAATCTCTTGTTAAAATTTTAACCGCATGATTAAACATTACATCGTTTTGTTGATAGCAATGATAAATCTATTTGACATTTCAATTTGTTTCAGTATTGTTTATTTAATCATGGTTAAAATTTTAACCACATTGAAAAACTGGCCCACTGTGATTCAAAAGAATACTCCAGGTATTTTAAACTCCCTGTAGCACTTAAAGACAGCATTGTTAAATAAAAAAAACTTTGTAAGAAATAAGTATAACACCAGTTATGTTGCCCTTGTAAAGGGTAAGGAAGAGAAGAAAAAGTTACCTATATACTATAAGAGAAGTATCATCTGCAAAAAGGTAAAAATTAATCTGAAGGAAAATAGTACAGTACCTTGTGGGACTCCAGATGGTATAGGTTTTCTATCAGACTTATACGTATGACCATTATGATTTATACAAACAATTTGATCTGCAGGGCATTTCCACGAATACCAGAATATCTGAATCTAATAAGAATATTAGAAGAAAAAATTAAAAATTGGCCAGCAGACCTAATTCACTGTTAAAGAGAAGTTATCGTTGGGAAAGATTTCAACACGACACAATGGATAGGTATTGAGGATAGCAAATGATTTTTTAGAATGTATTTTTTCTGATTGTTAATAAATATATATACCGGGCCAACCGACACATTGGGGGATTAACATGGAAAATCAGCTAATTGTGAATAATACCTCCCCAGTGTAAGATATTAAGCTGAAATTATATAGGTGTCCCATAATTTCAGGTACATATTAGAAGGGCATATAGTTCTTAATGTCCTGATTACGGAACAAAAAGAATTTTTTCAAAATTCAAAAATTAGTTTTTGAGGTTTTTGAAGGAAACAGTTTTGGGACACTGGTTGAATAGGTTGTGTGCTTTTTTCATTACATACATATCTCCCAAACTTAATTGGTGTGACAAAGCTTTACGTAATTGCATAAATTAATTTCATTGTTAAATTATTTTATGTAATAGTTATAACTAATTTCACTATTTAAATCGTAGAAATGGGCTTTAGGATCCAGGACAAATTTATTTAAACGAAGAAAGAATTGTGAAAAATTCATGGACCTCGCTGGGATTCGAACCCAGAGCCTCCCAATCTCTAGCCGGGCGCTCTACCAATTGAGCCACGAGTTCCCGTTGAAGTCTATGAATCTTTCACAAGCCTTTTTACAAATCGTAACGAGTACACTCTCACAATTTGAGAGATAAAGGCTCTGGGTTCGAATCCCAGCGAGGTCCATGAATTTTTCACAATTCTTTCTTCGTTTAAATAAATTTGTCCTGGATCCTAAAGCCCATTTCTACGATTTAAACATTTAGGTTGGATCTCAAATAATTATTCTAATTTCACTATTCCAAATATTATAGTATCCAGGGGTACAAAAAATGTTCTTCTTAAGTGAACTACCCTTAATTATAGGAATTTTGAGAAAATTCTTTTTGTTCCGTAATCAGAACATTAAGAACTATATGCCCTTCTAATATGTACCTGAAGTTATGGGATACCCTGTAAATGCTTATCCGGGGATACTATTCCATGGATTGCATTTCATATCAGTCAATTTACATGTGTAATATTAAAAGAAATTAAGAAAAAATGTAGAATATCCAGGATTGTTTTATATTCTGAAAAAAATAGTTCCCAATTTTTCCGGGATATGAACAACAATCCTGAAAATTCCATAATTTTTCTTAATTTCTTCTATTATTACATATGTAAATTGACTGTTTTGAAATGCAATCCATATAATTAGTATCTCCGGATAAGCATACAAAATTTCAACTTAATATCTTGCACTGGGGAGATACAATTCACAATTAATTGATTTTCCATGTTAATCCTCCATAAAAATATCACAGAATTCTTAGCAGGTCTTTGACTGGTGTATCATATTCATAGGCATTGAGTGTAGTACTTAGTAAATCTAATTTTATCCTCATGTAAAAATTGGTAGTCGATCTATATCTCCTCAGAAGTCAACTGCAAGCAGAACTTCTAATTAAGTCTACGTTATCACCATTAACAGTGGTGGTAGGGTCGCTTTATCCGTCCCTGATAACATCCACACACACTGGCTCACACATACGTGTTGAAGGGATGAGAGACGCTGTCGCTCTCTTTGTTCCAGAGAGCCTCTCTTGCCTTTGAGTGATAAACACGCAGGATAATCTATCAAATTAGCAGGAACAAAACCTATACTGATAACGGAGAGGGTACAGTCTCAGGAACAAATTGCTGATTACGGAGAATAATACAAGAAAATTTGCAATCAATATTATATAATTCACTGTCTTAGGTCTGCGTTAGAACTTAAAACTTACAGAATTTTGTATATTTCTAAGAAAAAAGAGTATAAGTCAATAATCATGGAGATAATCTCTAATATGAACATAAAATGATTGAAACAGACTTAAGAAATTTAACAAATTGGAAATATAGCATAATTTATAAACGACAAAAACATAATTTAAACTATCAGAGTACTTAAAGACTTAAACTACATCTATAAATAAATTGCGATTGATTTCCCAATTAATAGCTTGTCCAATATATAATGGAATTAGGGGATTTTATCTCCCAAAATACAGTATTAAAGTCATATTGGGCACATAGACCATAACAAAAAATATTAAAATGTACTCTTTATCTTTAAAGTACTACGCAATAAATAAAGATTAAGATAAAATAGTTATTTATGATATAAGTGTTAAAAGTGACACTTTATTTTGTGAGAAGGAAATTTGGAACACGATGCGAACCTTTGAACATCGAACAAATCACAAATCACTTTTAACACGTATATCATACACTATTTTTTCTATAAACACTATTTTTGAATTTAAATTTGTATTTCTAATAATTTTTTGACATTTAACACTGGTGTCATAAAATGACATTTTTAACGCTAAAAGCAAACATTAAAAAGTCCACTTTGAATAGATTTGTAAAAAAAACAGTGTGGGGGTGGGCGTGTGCGTGTGCGTGTGCGTGCGTACTTTTTGTATATATTTTATGGATAAATTTATAAAATTATCTATAATTTAAATCCCGGGCCTACGCTTTAAACAAACAAAACTTCTTGGTTACTCAGTTATTCAAATGTATGTAACTGTCAGATAAATGTCACTGTCAAAGAACTGCTCATTTCAAATTAATAATAGTCAAGTTTTAAAAAGAAAAAAGTAGAACAATAGGAAAGGAAATCAATATAGTTTCCAGCATAAGTAAATATGTAGGTATGTATTTAGATTAATTAAAATTAAAGATTCGCAAAAAAGTTTAAGCTAATCCTCATTTTTGGATTAGTGAATTCTATTCTATCCCGGTATTTAAAATTTAATTTTCATTTTATTATCAAAACAGGTAGTTACTTGGATTAGACTAGACTATATTTTAAGAAATAAACTGCCAAAATTAAAGTAAAATTCGGTAATTCAAAAATAAGGATTAGCTTAATCTTTTTTGTGACTCGGGCTGTAAATGGCGGGAGGTATTGTGTTGGCCACACCTGATTTTTTAAATAATTACTTTACGAGATATTTGAATTTGTTTTGAGTGCCGCGGATGACGTCATACTACAACCTGACAGTGATTTAAACCTACCATTTTATAATAAAACGAAATTTTGAAATTATTTTTCTAATTTAGGTCCTATATTGTACAACAGTATTCAAAAAAATTAAAATCTCCACATTATTGCAGTTTTAAAAACCATGTAAAAAAAATACTACAAACATTGCTTATGAATATATCTTGTTAGTTAATGATTTATTTCCTATTGCAATTTCATTTATTATAAATTATAACTGTAAATGTATTTATACGTTACTGTTTTTTTCTCTTTCCGTTTCTCGGATTGATTTTGGTATATATTTCTATTTAATTGTATTGTATTGTATTATAAATTAGTTAGGTGAATGATCAGCCTTGGTTGAACCTCACCATTGGGTTTTTTTCTCAATAAAGTATATTATTATTATTGTTATTATTATTATTATTATTATTATTATTATTATTATTATTATTATTATTATTATTATTATTATTATTATTATTATTATTATTATTATTATTATTATTATTATTATTATTATTATTCTTATCTTTCTCGCGTAGCCTACTATAGAAACTGGTGCGAGAAATATAGCTATGGGTTTCGTTAAAAATTAAATGCAGTTAAAGCAAAATCAATTGACTTTTTAATACTACAAAATTAAACGAACTTTCATATAAATAATAGGTTTCACAAGGAATAAAATACATAATACATTTTTTCTATTTCGGTGTTCTTATGTGTCTATAAAAGCACTGTTTATCACTGAAAACACTACGTTTAGAAGATCTGTAAACGTACTGTTTTTGGCGCCTTTCGTATTCTAGAGGTGGTAGTCATGACAGATGAATTACATATAACCTCAAAATGGTAAGTTGTTTATGTTGAAATATTACTTCTAATTACTGATTTTTATCTTTTCTCCAGGTGATAGGACTAGGAAGTAGAGGAATTTATAGCTATATCTTTGTTAGTTCAGAAAGAAGAATCTGTGAAGTTAAAATTTTTCAACTAAAAAATTATTAAACAAGAAACAATGCGCTCAGATTTACTTTGTCAAAGGAATTTAAACGGTTGATTTTATTTATTACAATTTAATTTTATGCTAATATTGCAATTTTCAGCTGATTGTATTGTTATATCAGGCAACTCAATTTGTGGCTACTTGCAAGTAAATATGAAAATTTTACGATTCCATGATTTCCAATTCTACGTCGAGGCGAACTGTTCGAATATTAAATTTCTAAATATGATTTAGACATAAGTGCCATATACAAATACAACATATGTTTTGTATTGAAGAATGTAAGAACAGCTCTTGCTGTTATGTCTGCAACTGAGCAGTGAATGCATGTGTTAACAAAATGGTGGAATTAAATTGTTCATTAAAGTATTAAATTATTTAAAAAGTTTTATTTATGACAATAACTAACACAAACCAGCAATCCCGATTCATTATTTGATAAATTTACCTTTATTACAAGATATGTCAAATCAGGTGCTTCATTAATAAACCGGTGGAGTACATTGTAAGTATTGGTTTTCTTCTTCCATAATTACATAATGCTTGATACAATATTTTAATGTAAACAATCGGTCAGAATCACACAATACACAAACTGTCAAAATGTGAAATTTCAATTGTCAGCGGGAAACGCTACGAGCATAACCGACAAAAAAACACTAAGACATATTTTTAACAAGTCCTTTTTAAAAAAAATCTAATTGTAAAATTACCTCAATAGAAAAAATAGTATAAAAAACAACGTCCTTTGTAAAACTCGCCTAGCGGATCGTTTTCCAAACTCGTACGTTAACAGATTGCCTTATGATACTTGTGTTTTAATGTACTATTTCTTTACAGTAAATGCATTAAATTTACGATGTTTTTGTATCAGTGAATAAGTGTATAGGTATTTATATGAATAATTATGTATTATAGATTTTGTTAGTTTTTGCTTTGATGAAATATAAATTGTGTATAGGTATATTATTGCATATTTTCTGAATACTTTTGTAGTTATTAAATATATTTTTTGTATTGTATGTATATTGTATATCTGGTATAAAGTGTACTCTTTAGCATCCAATAAATACATTATTATTGTAGAATTCTCTCTACTACATCTTTCCAATGTTCCATTTATTGTGCCACATATTCTACTAAAATCAATTTTTTTTCTACTTTATTTCTTCTGTTTCTGCACGTATTATTTACTCTTCAGTAACAAGTAATGTGTTTACTGACTTATTTTATAAGCTGATTCTACCTGGTATTTTTAATTTCCATTTAAATCATCCATATAAAGTTCAAAAAGTATTGGAGCTAAATAACAACCTTGTTTCACTCCTTGATTAATAACGATCGGTTTTGTAATTTAACGGTGCGTTTACACATACTCTTGATCATGTTTACTAGATGCTTTGGGAATCCTTTTCATACAGTAGTATTGTCTATAAAAGATATAAGGTTATATCAATATCAATAATTTCTGAACTCGACACGGTGATATGAAAGTAAAGCAAGAGTGACCACTAGAAATTATTGAATGGGTAACCTCTTCAGAATGAACTGTTGAATTACTGTATATGATTATAGCAGATGTACAGGCAAAATAGTAAACAGAAATTATTTATGATTTTAAAAGTAAATCGCTCGGTACTACTTGGTATTTGAATTTAATTTATATAATAAAGATTATATTTATAGTAGTCTAACGGAAATTTGTAATTAAATTCATTTTCTACTAAATAAATCTACATAATTAAAGTAATTAATAATTGTGAGAAACTTGAGCACACTCTAACGATTATTAGAAATCATTATCTTTATTTACTGAATATGCATTTTGCATGTTACTCCACCTTTAGATAGTACTTTTCTCATAAAAATAAATCACTTTATATGGAATCAAACACCAAAACGCATGTTAACTGTTGTGTACATGAAAGGGTGAGTGTAGCAAAGCCTTGTGCAAATACAGAGGGCGGTGAAAATATCAAGTGACAATCGAGGGTTACATGCGTCGCGTTATTCGTTTGTTAATTTGTAACTCTTGGTCGAATGCAAACATTTCATTATTTCATGTACCCAACACGCGTTTTGGGCAAACAAGGTTTAGGGTTACTTTGAAAGCTGATTGGGTAAAGGGAAGGATTAAAAGGATTTTAGCGGGTTAAGGGATCACTTGAAGTTTTGAATAATGATAAATTATATTTTAATGTACAAGGACTCAAAATAAAAATAAACTAGAAATGTGTCATGCAAACATTCCGAGGTACTAAGAAATAAATGATTTTTAATAAAAGTTTCTGAAAAACAGAACGTAAAATTTGAAATACGTATACATTTAAAAAATAAATAAATTAAATGAACACCCAAATAATTTTCATTTTTTGTAATAATTTTGGAAAACATTAGACCACTAAAAGATTTCGCAAAACTGCAGCTTGTGGTTTTGGGACTTAATTTAGGGGACTAAAACACATTGAAAATTAAGAGTAGAAAATGTTTTATTGTTATTCGTCATTTATTGATGAAAGTGTAAATGTACATTAAACATTTAGGATGGGTTATTTAAATACCTAATAGTAATAATGTACCTAACTGGTCCATACATTCTATCGAACAGACTTCAACTTTTAAAATGAAAATTTACCACTGCCATTCTTCGATAAAGTTTCATTATCACCTAAATAAGATATTCCAACCAGATCAGTCGAATTAAGAGAAATTAGTAAAAGAAAAGCGATAGTATATGCTTAATAATGAAAATTTAAAAAAATATAAAATTGTATATATATACATACACGGTGTTAATTAAAAAGCGGGCCATAGGCGTTTAATAGGGGAACCAGTTTTTCCTTGCGCAAAAGTTCCCAGTTAATTTTAGACAAACATGTTTCAAATAAAAGTTGTAGATAATAATTAAATTAAATCATTAAATAGATATTATTTTATACGTTTGGTAACCTATAAATCGAATTTGAAATTTTATGTAAATAATAATAATAATAATAATAATAAAAAGAATAATAATAATAATAATAATAATTATAATAATAATAATAATAGTTATTTAAATATTAAATTTAAAAATAATATATGTTTAGTTTAGGGTCAGAATTTAATTACCTGTAACTTTCATTTGAAAACAGAATTTCTAACAGTTCAGCGATATGCATTTAGTAATTTTATTTGAATTCCATGGCTATTGATACAAATAATTAATATTTATAAAATTTCAAATTCGATTTTACAGGTTACCAAATATGTTTAATGATTTAGGTGTATATTTTAATTATCTACCATTTTTATTTGAACCAGTTTTGTGTAAAATTAGTTGGGCAAGGAAAAACTGATTTCTCATGTTAAACGCCTAAAGCCCGCTTTTTAATTAACACAATATATATATATATATATATATATATATATATATATATATATATATATATATATATATATATATATAAATGAAATACTTCGGAAATAAAGGGGTTTTTGTTACAGTGATTGGCGACTAAAAGACTGCCTATAAATGTATAACGAATAGTGTGTTAGGAGGACGTTCGTACTACCAATAAAAGTAAAGAGTTTCAAATAGCGGAGCAGTGACCATCACTGCAGCACTATAATTCTCACACAATTTTTATTTGAATATTAAATTTCTCGTATTAAACTTAATAATTTAAATACACTAAATAAAGTATTTATACATTGTTATGATATTCATTCATTTTTTTATAAATTTAATACGGAAACAGCATATAATTCAAGAACATTTAGGTCGAGAAATCAGTTTGATATGAAAACTTATATTCGTGGCATCACATCTAATTTTAACAAACTTTGGGCGACCATAACACGCTTTAGCATATATACACCGAATTTCCACCAATGGTTTTAGTGTTTCGTATTCTTTCAGATGAAATTATAAAAAAAAATGGTGGAAACCCCCATTAAATTGTTGGTTCCAACATAATAGTGCACCGTGCACCGGTATATTATGGTATATATCAATTTTTTTTTTATAGTTGATTGATAGAGATGGACTCAAGTATATTGATCAAAACTCGATAACTTGCTAATGAATGACAATCAACAAAAATTCCACTCATAATTTTCGATTTGTTTTAGCCGTCTGAATTAAATCCCGGAAACAAAGGTTAGTTACACTTTTGAGATATATTTTTTCCTTTATTCATAAATTTAATGAATACTACTTTTATATTAAATAATTGGAGAAAAAAGCTCTGAAACGCGTTTCTACCTTGACAAAAAGATTCATTCCGAACCCAATGGTTATGATAAATCACAAGATAGCGACGATGGAAATGATCAAGCACCAGAAAACTTGCGAAGAAATAGTGGAGATGTTAGATAAAGATATAGTGTTGCCAACATAAAATAAATACATTTTCATGGAGGATAATAATTATTGATTTGTCGTAGGATATAGTTATGAACTTAAAAAAAAAATTGTAATCAACAACCGGTCAGAGACACAACACATAAAAACAACACTAAATAATTTTCTTGAAACAATCACGACTACATTTTTGAAATAACTTTAATCATGTAAAAAAAATACGTGTTTCCATAATTTTACGATTCCTCGAATCATAATTACAATTAGTCCTTTCACTATCTCTCTCTCAAAATTGCTTCCAAATTGCGAAATTCAGTCATTACCCTTGCAATTACACCATCTACCCACCCACTATCTGCATGTTCTAATGAAGCTTGCAACGCATGCCGCACATATGTCGAAGCTAGTGTGATAGCATTTATGGGGCGAGTGGCGAGTGTGTTTTGTCCTGTGACGTGGCGTGACGACACAGAGCACGATAGGGGTCGCGATGACTAATTCTGCATTCATTTGTTACTCTGCACTCTGTTGTTTTCGTGTAACTATTAATCGACCACTGACGCCACAGGGTGATTATATGTTTAGGGATGTAAATATTGTTCTATGGAAGGACTAGTATAGAATATATGTGTATAAAGTATAGGTGTATCATAGAGTACTAATGGGGTATTAATGTACCCCATAATAAATATGGATAACATACGTTAATGTCTGTGCCTACTTTTTTCTGATCATAGGAAGTACTATTGGAAACACCTTTAATTTTAAAACAAAAAGTATAAGGAAAAAGTTGTTTAGAATTAGAAACTGCGTCTTTGAATATGTTTATTTTAACAAATTGGAACATTGTTGTAAACTTTTACTCAAGAAAAATTAATTAGTAAATTTAAATTTATGATTCTTCCAAAATATCACCTCTGTTTTTACCTCCCGCTACCCTTGGTAATGGAGGTATAGGGCTCGTGCTAAAAATCGCATTTTGGTAAATGACCACATTTTGATGTTCATAGAATCCAGTTTTAACATTATCACCATGATATATGTGTGTATGAGTGTATGTGTGCATGTATGTATGTATGTATGTGTGGATGTTTCGCTCTAACTTAAATACTATTGTTCGGAAAATTTTGAAACTTTGTATTTCAACCTTTTTCTTATACGCAAAGATTTTGGTGTAAATCGGATAACCAGAAATGGCAAGTTACTTGAAACTCAAAATAGTTTTTCTTCGAAAAATACTTTTAAATGTCATTTTTTCCAGAATTATGTTATTATAAAAATTAAAGATTATTTATTAAATTTTCTACAGGTTTGTATTAATACTTTTTCAATATATTTTAAGGTTAAATTTATAAAATTATCTAGAATTGAAATCCCGGAGCCTACGCTTCAAACAAACTCCTTGGTCACACAGTTCATATTTCAAATATGCAGGATATTAATGCTAAGGTACGAACATAGGGATTTAACATGGGATTTTAGTTTTTTATGATTTCCTGCACTCCTGTTCATTTTACGGTAAAAACTAGATTACGAAGTTGTTCAGAATTAAAAGTATACAAAAGTGTTTCAATATTTTTTATTGTGTCTAGTTTCTTCACAATTTTAAAAAGAAATTTTAATATTTCGGTTTATTAGTAGCTATAGCCATGATACTTGTTTTCTTTTCTTTCTGGTTTTCATAAATTATTTATAAACGTCAAACGTCAATTTGACTTATGAAAAAGAAATGAATTAAATAATGAATGTTTATTTGAATAAGGAACCTATCTAAAGAAATATTATGATGGAAATAGTTACAAAAGAATAAAGAAATTATTTACCATATGTCAAATTGACGTTTGACGTTTATAAAGAATTTATAAAAACTAGAAAAAGGCAACAAGTATCAAGACTATTTCTACTAATAAACCGAAATTTTGAAATTTCTTTTTACGTTATACTGAATCGCAAACGTCTTATTACAGAGCTCTGTCTCTAGCGGTAAAGGAAAATTACGGGCTGTTAAAACTATAGCAACATATATACAGATTTATTTATTCATTATTTCGCTTCCCCATATGTTTCCAAAGACTATTTCGATCAAATAGTTTAATGAATTGTGTTGTAGGTACCAATATATTTTTACCTTCCGTCACCTTTAGGTAAGGAAGGTATTGTCTTTGGTCAAAAAATTCGGTGGTGAGTTTTTGATGAATAAGCACGTTTTAGGGTCCCTAGAATACGAATTTACTATTTTTACGATGATGTCTGTATGTGTGTGTGTGTGTGTGTGGATGTGTGTGTGTGTGTGTGTGTGTGTGTGTGTGTGTGTGTAACAAAATTTTCGTCTGCGATAACTCTAATACTACAGTTACAAAAATTATAATTTTTTCGTGTACTTCTTCGTTACATCCATATGAAGAGCTGATTAGATTTTGGTTACAACTGGTCAACCGGAAGTACCATCATTTGAAGATTTTAACAGTTTTTCTTGAAAAAACTATGTTAAATATAATTTTTTCACATTTGATGTTATTATAAATATTAAAGAATATTTTATTCTCTATACGATTTGACTGCATTTTATACTTAATATTAAATGGATATAGAGTTAAAAAATTATAAAGAAATTAAATTTCATAAAGTAGCCATAGCTATGGAAACAACTACTATATTAAGAAAATTCTGATTGAAAGATGTCAGTGTCAAGTGAAATTGACATAGTGTGTTTGTCTTATAATTTTTACTGGAAATATAGGATCTTTTGCTTTCTGTATGGAATTTGTATAAAATACATACAACTGCTTTAAGGTAATGTACAAGAAATAATAATAATAATAATAATAATAATAATAATAATAATAATAATAATAATAAATCTTATATTTCTGCAGATACATTACACTGTATATAGAAAACGTCACAAAATAATAATTTTCTGTATGAAATTTGCATAAAATACATGCAACTGCCGGAAGGTAATTTACAAGAAATAGAATATTTAATTTAGCAAGGAACTTTCCGTATGAAGTTTGTACAAAATACATAAAACTGACGGAAGGTAATGTGCTGGCCACATCAGATTTTTTTTCTAATTATTTACGATTCAGTATATCATAAATCATTGTACAATGCTCAACCGTTATTCTATTCTGAGTAAAGGTCTTGCCATGTAAATTTCTATTAAAATTGTGAAGAAACTAGAGACATAATAAAAAATGTTAAAACAGTTTTGTATACAATTTTTAATTCTAAATCTCGTACTCTATAGTTTTTGTCATAAAATGAACAGGGGAGCAGGAAATCGCAAAAAACTAAAATCCCATGTTAAATCCCTCACACCTTAGCGTCGACACCCTGTATGTATTTGACGGATAATTGTCACTGTCAAAGAACTAATTTCAAATTAATTAATAGTGTAACGTGTGAGCCCGCTGCTACGCTTAACAAACGTCATAAGTATAGCGATGATGTAATCGCGCTAGCAGCCGGGCTAGGTAAACAAACAAGCCGCGACTTGTTTAATTACTTCCGGTCGCCTGAACCTTTTGTGTTCATTGTTATTATGCGGTCGAACATTCTAGAGCTCTCTGGAAGATAATGGCAGCTGTATAAAAGGGATGCAGCTATGCTCGGGAGTTAGTTAGTTACATACAGAGTCATAGAGACATTCACATAGAGTGTTAGTAAAGTGATAGTGAGAAGCACAGCAGTATCGTGGTGAGCGGATGCTGTATAGTGTCGAGTGGAGGACTCGGGAATTACTGGTAAATTGGGATAGCTGTGGATCTGAATACTCGGTAGTGTTGACGAATATTGGAAAGCTATAGTGTACATGGACAATAGCGGCGAGTCCGGAAGTTACTGGTATACCGGAATAGCTGTGAAAGGGAATACTCGGTAGTGTTGAGTATTGGGAAGCTAGGTATACGGGGGAACAGTAACAACGAGTTGGAATAGATACTCGGCAGTGGTATTGAAAAATTGTGGCATACGGACAGTCGGTGATACTGAGTCTGTGGAAGAGAGAGAGTTATATAAATAGACAGACAGTGCGGTGAAAGGTGTGACTTCTGTCCGAGCAGTTGAATATACAGATGCTATAGAGTCAGTTGAGTATATAGACGCTGTGGAGGTCGGTTGGCGGACAGTTGAGTGTGATAAGTATATAGTGACATAAATATAGTGATATAAATATCGCGTAAATAGTCTACAAAAGTCTGCAACAGACCGGCAGTCTAAGATTGGAACGCGTAGTGAAATAAATAATTAGAAATATCGTAGAAATAAATAGTAGTGTCAATTGATTGTTTAAATAAGTAGTGTTAGTGTTAGTTAATTATATAGTTTTAGTCTTAATTAGTTTTTAATAATTGTTCAATATTGGTAATCGTCATTATTTAATAATAATAATAAGAATAACAATTGTGGAGATTCCCACATAAATTCATTTATTTGAGTTTCCAGTTACTAGCGTTATGTAGTTTGATTCCGGACACATCACATTGTGAGCAACAAGTTTTGTTAAAATAAAGAGTATATTTGGGAAATAGTTTTGTATTGGGTTAGAATTTTTTTAAGAAAATAATAAAAAGCTTTGTCTTTTACACATGATTTTCTTCTTCATTTTCATCGGTTAAAGGCAAAACCGAAAAATGTGCATATATTTTTATTTTTCAATAAATGATGGATCCATAAAAAACTTGTTTCTATACTTATTATTATATGTACGGAGAAAATTTGCCCCAGGCATAAAATGAACGGTTTTAAAAAACAACGCAACATGTGTACTAATATTTTTGGACGGTATACTATATGTACTCGTAGGTACATATCGTTAAAGTTATTTATCAGACAAAATTATTGATAAATAATAAAAATAATATTAACCGTGTGGAAACGTATATCATTTAAGTACTATTTACAATTCAAATAGTGAAATGAAGTACATGCAATAGTGATTTATATCCTTAGGGCGTTCGCACGTTCATTTTCACCCTTCAAGTGACGAACATTGTTCACTGAGGCCGTGGGGTTAATGTATGCACTTATTCCAAACATATTTAAATGGTGTTAACGCGGCGTCGAATATAAATTATGACGGTGTTCGATTTAATATTCCAGCGCAATTGAACGTGAATGAGATATGAGCCGGATGGTCGGATACTCTGCCCTGCTTGTTTGTGTACACAACGGTAGCAGGGATAATATTTCTTGGATTATATATTTATCGGCTTCGCCGTACTAATAAGGAACTGATATGTAATTTTATGGAGGGATTATGAACATAATAAGTTATATTTTCCACAATTTGTCAATTAGATGATTAACGTTATCTACAGCAGCAATTTTAAAGGAAATTATTTAATGAAATATGTACATTAATGTGTAATTAAAACTGCTTAACTCCAATTTACCGTCAGAAGGGACTTCACATTCACATGATATAAATTAAACAATTACTACGTTCAGATACAGCGAAAAATAAATATTGCTCCCTCCTGTTTACAAATTAAAGCAAGTTACACATGCCATCGAATTAGTTCACTGGATATTTTCTCTTGCCAAGGGATACATAGATACGTCACTACTTCTTGTCAGCAAATCAGCCAGAAATTTTATATTATACATTAAAATTACAATAATCCGTTCCGTAGAAAAGTTAAATTTTTTCGAATTTTATGGTTACATTTAGAAAAGGACAATAAGCTCGAAGAGAGAATTAGTTGACAGACCACCTTAAATCATCATCATTTTCTGTTAAACTTATTTTTATATTAAAACTTATCACTCGTTCAGACGATACTGCTTTAGAATCGACCTAATAAGGTCATGATCGATCTACTAACTCCCTTTTTGAGGCTGTTGTCCTTTTACTAAAATCTAAAGACATGCTGGTGTGGGAGGGGAGGGTGTTTGCCGTGTGACGTCCCTAGTTCATAAAAATGTTATTTGCACAGTATTTATTATTATAAATACATATTTATTAGTATATGCCTGCTGAAACATTTTATCAACATTTTTAAAATTAGTTTTCTGTGGCCTCAATTTTATAACTTTAAATTCTATATAAAGTTTGTTTCACTTTACATGAAAAATCTCTTGTTTAATAAGTGTTACAAAATTCTAATTTAATGTTTAATGTATTTTCCATTGTTTTGATTGTGTGTTGCACACTTTATTTTTGAGATAAGAATTCTTTCAATGAGTACACAAACATGTAGAAAAATTACAAAATTTATTTTTTAGCGAAACTTTGTATTTAGAGCATTTTAGTGATTAGCAACAACTTTTTAAAATATTTTTTGCTGTATCTTCATCGCTACTATGACTTTACTTGAAACACTAGTTCTTATATTAATCATAGTTGGCCGGATTTAGACCTTAAAAAAATCATCCCTACAAAAAAATTACTCGTAATGGCCCGTCACTGCTAAAGATTTTATACTAATTGATTTATTAATAAAAAATTATTTAGGTGTCTTCATGTAATGTGAAACACATTGTATTAGATTTTTTCCACTTTTGATAAAGGTAGATTTCAAATTCTACTAGTATGGATTAATAGAATTCGTGTCCATGTATTTTTATCGTTTATGCTTGGCATTTCATTGTTTACATCTAGTTTGTAAAGTTGGGTTATAATCCATATTTGTATTAATTATTCTTATCCAATTATGGTAAAATTTATAGTTACAAAATGGAGGTCCAGATTGGTGTCAACTTTCAGTTCAACGGATTACTTTTTCTCCTTTTTCCTTAAGGTTCATTAATAATTGGGTAGCTAAGTAGAAAAGCGGTAAATTCAGAATTTAGAAAAACAGTGAGTAGAGAAATCATTATGAAACACTTGTATGATTTTTTCCTTCTAATAAATAGTAACCTTAGCTATTGTGTCTTGCATTTATCTTATTTTTCTTTTAAATCTACTTGTGCCATTAACTTATGAACCCTGAACCGATCAATTCTTCGGCGAAACTTGAAACATTATTTAATTAATAATTATGGCTAGTGTGGCATTGCAGTTATTTAACATTTCAGACTGTAAGAAAAATAACATACTGGGATAATATCTGATGAACGCGTTCCCCAATTTAAAATCACCCCTAGTCCACACACGCACAATGGGGAGACGTAGTGCATCTTTATAGGATTACAACACACTCATACAGCTACACGAAGCAATTTATTCGTATGGTGGGACATGGTCGATCATATCAAAGCGTACATCGACAATGCCGACTAGTGGATTGGATAGATAAGGGGAACCTTAGAACCATATGGCATATGGCATGCCTACACATGAATATGAAGTGGGGATTACGAGGATGAAGTAGACAGATTTCAAGAAGCATGGACAATCATTGATAATTATGGGATGAAATAATAAGCTGGATTGCAGTCCAAAATTTTAATAGTTAGTATAAGGTCAACGTTTCGCTGCTACTTACAGCTTCATCGGGGCAAAGGACTAAGGTATTAAAATGAAGCTGTATAAATGGCAACGAAACGTTAGCCTTAGGCCCAGTTTCATAAAAAGTTGTTAGCTAATCACACATTAACACATTGTAACCATGGATATGTATCAAAAATACATTGGAAGAAGATCCTTGTAAAAGTTAGCAACGTGATTAAAGTTAACAATGTTTTATGCAACTGGGCCTTAGACTAACTATTAAAATTTTACAATCCAGTTTATTATTTCATCCCATCAACAACATCATAGTCCAGTCATTGGGTAGAAAAATAAGGGTTGATCCCATCTTGATAATTATGTTATATGAAAAATTTATATAAATTAGGTCGATTGATATTTAACTTCAGATATTAATATATATTCGTATATGAAGTTATATTAGTATATGTATTTATCAGTTCCAATTATTTTCTTTTTATAGTACGTGTAACCTCGCAAAGAAGCTTATTATACGATAAGTACATACTAAGTCTAGTCTAGTATCTATTTCGTTAGCAACTTCTTAATATAGATACAACTTATTTGAATACACTTCCCGAATTTTCAATAAACTTTTCTGTTTTTCGTAGAATAATTATTTGAGATCCAACCTAAATGTTTAAATCGTAGTAATGGGCTTTAGGATCCAGGAGAAATTTATTTAAACGAAGAAAGAATTGTGAAAAATTCATGGACCTCGCTGGGATTCGAACCCAGAGCCTCCCAATCGCTAGTCGGGCGCTGTGCCAATTGAGCCACAATTCTTTCTTCGTTTAAATAAATTTCTTCTGGATCCTAAAGCCCATTACTACGATTTAAATTTTTTCTGTTGTTCCTTCAAATTTTTTTAATCCTTATACGATGAACTGGTTCAAATTGAACAGAACTGATGACCTGGAGGTCTTTAAGGACACCGTTGCGTCAGAGGACGAACCTCTGGCGTTGTTGACACATTGAGTAATTAAAATTTATACACTAAACTAGTTCTTGTATTGGCGTAGATATTCCAATTTTTATGTCACGAAAGTATTTTTGCGGGGATGTTATTCTAGCAAATACCACGATCGAATTTTCCTGGAGTATGTCTAAATAGGGAACAGGCTCGTATTTGAACGAAGTTGGGCGTAAATTGCCGAGCGAGTATAATGTACAATAGAAATATTCGAGATCAGTAATTATGTATGTGTGCATAATGAGAAAAATTGTGGGACGTTCTAGACTCTAGACTAGAGTCTAGACATCGATGCGCTATGATCACATAAGCAGTGAAGCAAAGGGTGATAGTCAGATGTTGCAAACATTGAGTGCGAGTGTAATTGTAAGCATTATTGTTGTTTGTTGTGATCATTTTTATAAATCGTATTTGTTAAGTGTTTTAATGTTATAATAGCGAATTAGTTTATTAAAATTAATAAAATAAATAAACATTTGGTTTAGTTTTTATACCCAAATTAAATAAATAAAAAAATTACCATATTTTTTGTATAATGATCTATTAACATGAAAAGTTCAAGAATAAATGTTATAGTGCATATTGGAATTTCCTGTATTGAACTCAAGATGTTATAAATGGGTACCTACACATACAAGCACTTTAAGAAATAAAAAAATTAGCAAGTAAGTATTAAAGATTCTATCGAAATCGAAAGCACCATTTAATTCCTTAACAAAGACCAATAAATTATCACGAACATACATTTTAAGTGCGGTACAACTAGACAGATAAAAAAGTAAATTACTCGTTCTCGTTGCATTCATAGCGTTACAGATTTTAATTCGTAGAATCACCTGAAGAACGCGTATGTGTAGAGATAACGCAATGAATGCGAACAACAACTTAATATATTTCTTGCACTGATTACTACAACCAAACGTACTTTTAATTAAAGATAGTACAGACTTTGCTGCATTACAGAACAAGAAAAGGTAATTTCGGGACATTAACTGAAACAATCAACAAATAAGGAATGCAAAGATCTGTATAGAGAATAAAAAAATTAATGTAACTTATATTATTGTTGGTACAATTATATTTAATCATACGACGGGTAACTAATGAATAATTTCCAAAATAATGAGAGAGAAATACATATTTTTTCACGAGGTGCAAAACTAACGGGAGTAGAAATATCAAAAAACTTCAAATTTGTACAACACAGACTTTCGTTAAAAACGAATTTGGGGACTGACCATTTACGAAAAACATTGTATTAATAAAGCTATATTAGGTATACGCGATTCTAGCCATACTACATCCCGACAAGTCTTATTTAATACAAAGATATCAGGTGACTAAAGTAGCTCATAAATATGAAGTTGGTTCAATGAGCGATTATTTTTTTGATTCCAAGAATTATGTAACGGCAGGCTTACCGCAAGGTTCTGTTTTGGGCCCTCTGATGTTCCTAATATACGTCAGTATATATTTCAGCTAATTTACCAGATGTTAAATGTATTGCTTTTACTGTCGATGCTTACTTTCTTCTTATACATGTAAATAAAAGTGCTGGGCCAGACGATATCCCGAGTGTATTTATTAAAAACTGTTCCTATTCTCTCTGTTATCCTCTCATGTTAATTTCTAATAAATCATTAGATGCAGGTTATTTTCCTAATGAATGGAAGAAAGCCTATGTTGTCCCAGTCTTTAAAGATGGTACTAAAAATCAAATAATAAATTATAGACCGATTTCAAAACTAGATATCTTCGAAAAAGTATTTGAAAAACTTGTATATAAAATCTTATTTTCTTTAGTAAAAAGCTATATTATTCCTCAGCAACATGGTTTTTATCCAGGTAGATCTGTGGAAACGAATCTTCTTACATACAGCGAATATATACTGAAGTCTATGGATGAACGTAGTCAGGTTGATTCCATATACACCGACTTCAGTAAAGCATTTGATAAAATCAATCACACTTTGCTCTTAAAAAAACTTTCTGATCTCGGTGTATGCGGAAGTCTCCTGGACTGGTTTAAGTCCTATTTAACAGGAAGAAGTCAGCGAGTTACAATAAATGGATTTCTGTCAAATGAAATTATAATTCCATCAGGAGTTCCTCAGGGATCTCATTTGGGACCACTTTTGTTTAATATTTTTATTAATGATATTTCTTGTTGTTTCAAATTTTGCAAATTTTTATTATATGCTGATGATCTTAAAATGTTTCATTCTGTTAACGATACCATAGATTGCATAGCAATACAAGAAGATCTTAATCGTTTTCAGCAATATACTAAAGATAACAAACTATCCTTAAATATAAAAAAATGTTGTCAAATTACTTTTTCGAGGAATAGGAATAATGTCAACTTCATTTACACTTTCTCTAATGATGCAATTACACCTGTGTCAGAAGTTAAAGATTTGGGACTAATCATAGATAAAAAATTTATTCTTGATCTTCATGTCGACTCTATAACGAAAAAAGCTTATAGAATGTTAGGTTTTCTAATTAGAACATCTGAAAACTTCAAGAACCCAAAGACTTTAAAAATCTTGTATTTCACCTTGGTACGAAGTCAGTTAGAATTCGCAACAGTTTGTTGGTCTCCCCAGTATACAATATATATCAAACGAATTGAGCGTATTCAGGAGAAATTTGTTAAATTTATGAATTACAAGTTTCCCAATTATAAATGTAATTTATTATATCTGGAAAAACGGCGCATTGCAATTGATTTAACATTCTTATATAAGTTAATTAATAATAAAATAGATTGTGCTGAGTTGATAAGTTGTCTTGGTCTCCGTGTGCCAGTATATACTACACGAGCATCTGAACTTTTTTATATTGGTTTCAATAGAACTAACGCTGCTTTTAATTCTGCCATGAATCGGCTGCCATTTTTGTTTAACAAATACATTGCTAATAACTCAATTGATATGTTTAGTCTTAATATATCAACATTTCGAAATCAAATTGCCAATATTATCACTTCTACTAATTAAATTTATTCTTATATTTGTTGCAATATGGATATGTAGATAATTGTGAAAAAAAAAAACTTATAAACTTTACGTGTACTGAATTGTTTTTGCTGTTTGTATGTTGTGCCATTCTGTTATTGGGTTTTGTCCTGTTGAATGGCCGAAATAAAATAAATAAAATAAATAAATAAATAAATAAACTAACAATACTTCAGCAAAATATGTTATTAATATGTAAAATAAAGCAATGGTGTTCGGAAATTTTCAGCACCCCGAGCCACCCCGTAGTTGGCGCCTATGCGTGATCATGTATTTATTCTTATATATTTTGAGAATTTTGAATTCTACATTGTTTTCTTTTAAAATGGAATAATAAACTTTCTCAGATTTATTTGTGAGTCTTGGCCAGACTTAATGTACATTTATTGTCTTTTATAATAAAAATATGTCATTATTAACGATATTTGAGCGAATAAAAATCCGTGATGCTACATTTATTTATAGTGTATTGACCATAGATTAAATTTCCATATTTATAAGCAACATATTTATAAAGGCGTGATGATGCGATGATATATTTCTCCAAGTATACAATTAATTTTTGTATTTTTCTCTTCTTCGTTTTTGTCATACATAAAATCAATTATATTTAACATCATTATCTATATGAATAAATTATTATTTTTGTCTTCTATAATGAAAAACATTTGATACTATTATGGCATGAATTATAGCCTCTTGACAGATTACAAATATTAATTTAATTACGGCTCTATTAAGTTCTTACAAAAATCTAATCTCATTTCCATTTGGAGATGAGAAAAAGTGCGGCATCACCATACGCTGGTCAATAAATACTCGATGCAGTAAATTTAGCATACAATAATACAGAGACGTGCGGAATGCGAATGCCGCGACTATACGACCACGATCTGTTCATTGGCGATTGGCGACAGGTTTGCAGCTTTCATTTCCAGGGTTTAATTAATTTCATTATCTAGTCGGCAACGCGTGCTTGTTATAGTACAACGCACAGAGCACACGTGGATGGTAATGGTCTGGAAGCCAGGTGCAAACAATAATAGAAAGAAAAGAGTAACTAGTGTTGTAAATGCAAAATAGGATACTACTATGTATATGTACCTACATAATAGTGTATTTGTAACAGTCGCGAAGGGGATACTTTCAGAACATGGAAATGAACTTATTTTCAGTAGTCTAGAAACAATTCGCTTTTGCGAGTGTGAGTATATTTTGAGAAACCGGGTCGGAGGCGACCTTTTAATAGGAGCATTCGTAAAGCAGTTTCTGGATGTGTGATGCACCAGATTTTTGTGCCGATTGTTCCATAAATTTATTAAATGTCCAAACTTGAAATAATAGGGATTTTTAAATTTTGGTAACATCTGAAGATTTGAATAATATTAAATGACATTGATTTACAAACATAACCACAACAAACTTTTTTTTTGTCTTTTACATTGCAACTACAATTAACAATTTAGTATTAAAAGTTGTAAACATTTTGCTAATTCTTGTGTTGAAAATATTTATAAGTTAACATTTCACAACCTAAGTAATATAAAACTACTTATACCGGGCGGAGGCACAAAAAAAAGAAATAGAGACTAAATTTCAATATTGAATCTATAAGTTCCTGATAAATGCTGTCGAAATTACTAGCTTTGTATTTTGTTTGTAATAGGTAAATAAACTTTAGAAAACGTTGATGAAAACGCTATTTATTTTATAAAAATCAGAATATTTCAGATAAATACGGGTTTGGTATTTGTAGAATGGTAACGCCAAAATTTGCAAAAGATATGTATAAATATGGACTAGCGTCCATCGATAAATCAATTCACTTGATTTATGTGTAATTAGTTAGTCAATTCTTAGCGAATGGTGTCGTGTGTAGGACTAGGACTAGATAAGGATTCTAAAAAGTTGTAAAAAAGAATTTTACTGCCTATAGGTAGTTAGTAGAGAATTGTTCATTTATTATGTAACTATTGTGATATCAATGTTTTTCTATATTAACTTTTCTAACTTATAATAAATAAATAATTATTATTTTTTAAAACTACCTTTATTTTAAAGTGATCTATATTGGATGTATAGTACAGAATAAAGTAAAAGCAATAAAAAGCAACTAAAAATTAATAATTTCAAAATAAATTTGTTTATTTTAACAAAATAGATCCAATATCCAATTTCATACTGTTTATTTATGAATTATACATGAATTTCGAACTTTCTTTACTTTTAATAATGTTTCTAACCATTGTCTACAATCTTCAAACAAAAAGCACACATAGGGACCTATTATTTTTTTGACCAATGAAGTATGTTGACATATAACAAAAAAATCTGGTGTGGCCAACACAATACCTCCCGCCATTTACAGCCCGAGTCACAAAAAAATTAGATTAATTCTTATTTTTGGAATAGCGAAATTTACTCTAATTTTGACAGTTTATTTCTTAAAATATAGTCTAATCTAATCCAAGTAACTACCTTTTTTTAAACTCCTCAACAGGATTAAATCCCAATTACAGAGTGGGTTCACATTCACACACATCCATGCCTTAGTGAGATTCGAACCCAGAGCCCCGAGGGCACTCATGACATGAGGCGTTGCTCTAACTATTGAGCCACCGGAGCTTTAATAAAATGAAGATTAAATTTTAAATACCGGGATAGAATAGAATTCACCCGTGGAATTCACTAATCCAAAAATGAGAATTAGCTTAAACATTTTTGTGAATCGTTAATTTTTATTAATCTAAATACATACCTACATATTTAGTTATGCTGGAAACTATATTGAATTCCTTTTCTATTGTTCTATTTACTTTATTCTTTTTAAAACGTTACTAAAGGCGATTTCGGGCGACATACCCGTTCACATGTTAGGATTAGTTACGGTTACTTACGGTATGATATGGTCAATGGTGGCGCCAAAAATCGTTGGTTCACTTGTTAACGCCATGCTTGGTGGTTATGTATATTCTGCGACATTTAAAACTGTCAAAAATAGTGTCTGACAATTAAAATAATGTCACCCTGCTTGACATAAAGACCACGAAACCGACTGTTTTGACTTTTGACATTTCAAAAAAGACATGACAAAAAGAGATAGAAATAGTGAACGGAGAGCTGACCCGACTCGCAAACCCGTTCAGCTGTGAGCACTGATCCAAGCATACCGGGTAAGTTGTTCCTAGCGCCCGAATGTGTGAACGGGCCTGAACGCAACATACCGCAAGTGAACGGTTGTCGCCCGAAATCGCCTTAATATTATTTTGAAATTATTAGTTCTTTGATAGTGACATTTATCTGTCAGTTACATACATTTGAATAACTGCGTTTTGTTTGGTTAAAGCGTAGGCTCTGGGATTTAAATTATATATAATTTTATAAATTTATCCATAAAAAATATAGAAAAAAGTATTAATGAATATCTATAGAAAATTTAATAAGCTTTAATTTTTATAACATTAATCTCGAAAAAATAACATTTAAAGGTATTTTTCGAAGAAGAACTATTTTGAGCTTCTAGTAAAGTGCCATTTCCGGTTATCCGATTTTCACCAAAATCTAATGGGCTCTTTCCATTACAGAAGAAGTTCGAAATACAAGGTTTCAATATTTTCTAAATAATAGTATTTGAGATATACATCATCGTGAAAATGTTAAAATTGGATTCTAGGGACCTTAAAACGTGGTCATTTACCAAAATCTCGATATGCGATTTTAACACGATCCCTATACCTCCCTTACCAAGGGGTAGCGGGAGGTAAAAAGGGATTTTTAGTTGTCAAATCAATAACTATTGGTTAAAAATTTTAACCAGTGGTTAAAAATTAACCACCGAGTTACAGAACAGGGCCCATTGTTTGTTTCTCTTGAAATTAAAATTTTAAATGGATTAACCCTTAGTGAATTAAGTTTTTGATTCTTTGAAAAATCATTCTCTGGGTTTGACAACATCTTAACAAATTCAAGGCATTCATTGCATTAGTTATTATAAAACATTAGGTACTGGAAAGTAATTTCCATATCTGAAATATTGATTGAAGTGTTTTATTTCATCACAGAAGTTCGACAGGATTCTAAGGATGTAATGACAAACATTGCGAAATATAAGATAACACGTTCAGTTTTATTGTGTTGTGAACCATTCATTAGGAATTATATGAGGGTAACAATTTAAATACATTGATTTTAACAAATCAGCAGGTGTGCCTACTTATATTAAAATTAATGGTGCAAATATACAGTTACATTTAGTTTTGCATTGCATTTTCTTCTTATTATTGTAGTGTTGAAAAAACTGGCAAATAAACAAGTATACTTATATTTGTATAAAAACATATACAATGCGTATTAATAAATTGTATAAGTACTCGTATTGTAACTTAAAGTGGGCGGTTTTCGCATATTGGAAATTCAAATGAAGCAAAACTGAAACACCATACATGCGTAAAGAGAATAGAATTAATATTTGATTTAGTTTATTTTGTGGTGCTTTAAATATCGTATCAAACAATAGTCTCAGGTAACAGTTGTGCTGAGCGTTCAGTTGTTCGCATATAATACCTGTCAGTGGCGATGCGTCGTTGTTAGGGTGGAAATCGTACACCTCACTGGCAAAGGACAATGGGGTAATACAGTACTGGTAATAGTCCACCACGACGGTGGTCTTATTACAACTTGTTTGCTATCTGTCTCGTGCTTTTTTATCAGTTCAACTTATTGGAATCGCGTTGAGGAAATCTTCATTAGAATGGAGAAGGACTTTAGAATTTAAAATGAAAATGCGGTTAAAAAAATTATCAAAAGTTTTAAATAGTGGTAGAAGAAGAAATATTGTATTGAACAGATATTTTGACGTTATAAATTATCAAAAAAAAACCTGCTGCGATTCGGACGGTTTGGGTTTGATTCCAATCCAACCTATGTCAAACTTGAATTTATTTACAATTTTAAAAATGATTCCAGTATTTCTATATCTACCACAACTTGGACAGCCCGTGAAGTGAATTACATAATTAAACGGTTAAGCGGTTTTTTCGGTTTACTAGAATCGGTTGTTGAGAATAATGTGATAGTTAATCATGATGATTAGTCGGTAAACTTATTTTTGCAATAATACGTATTATGAGAGCACTTTTATAATTAAGCGCTTTTATGGAGCACACGCCTCAAGAATATAATGTAAATGTTACTTGTAGTTTAACAGCCAATTTTTTGGGGTTATTCGGTTACCTGGATAACCGGTTAACTTTATTAGCCAGTTGTTGCAGTTATCACGGTTAACCGGTTACTCTTTTCTACAGTTTTTGACAGGACTAGGATAGATATATCGTTATTACTGAAACCTGCGAATAAAAGCAGAGTGGCACACCCAGACATGGGTAATAAGCCGTGATAATATAATTATTTATATATTATATCCAGTAAAGGCCTGTGTCCACGATGCTAGAAATCGTTCCGAGTTCTCGATAACATTTTTTGATCATAAACATTGAACTTGTATGAATTTTGAAGTTAGTTTCAACCATTTCTACCAATACTAAAAACTAATAAAACATAAAACTATCCCGGTAGTAACTAAATGAAATTTTGATAACGAATATATTAATTTATTTATAAGTAATTATTTATAATCAATATCAAAAATGAGTAGAATTATGTAATATTTTATTACCTTATCATTTTCAAGCTTATCAAATATCAAACGTCAAGATTTTAAATTGGTAACAGCTAAATGAAATTAGCAACTTGTACGAAAAAATGGGAGAGAACACATTTTTCCATTCTAGTTTTCTATTCGATTTTTGCGTCTGAGTTGGTAGTGTCCACGATCCGAGATATCGAATTGCGGCCTATATCCGAGAACTCGGATCGATTTCTAGGATCGTGGACACAGGCCTTAACGAATGAATACTCATTTATTTATATTTCTTTGTTTCATTGTGTTAATCTTATTATTTTTGTTACAGGAGTTGTCCTCGAAGCAGTGGTATGTTAAAGCATATTTTTCTGTAATATTCTTCTTATTTTACCGACATAATTATATATATTAAATTAATTATTATTTTCTCAAGAGTAAGAGTGCTTGCAATTTACGATTGAATAAAAATATAATAAAACACTTATACGCAAAATAAAGTATTATAATCATTTGATACAAATAACTACTAAAAGAACAATTATTCTTCGAATTGCTCTCTTAGTACACAACAATAAACAAAAAACAAGTTTCTAAAGTTTTCTCTGAAGTGTATATTGTATTACAACCTGCATATAGGTGCACAAATAGGGTAGCAAATTGGTCATTGTCCTATTCTTCTTTCACAAAACCATTTCAAATGAGCAAGAGAAGAAATAACACTCACTCCATTTTGTAACTGAAATTCTTTTCAATTAACCCCACAATGCCAAAAACCTCGTTTGCGAATGAGTTAAAAAGACGAAGAGGAATTAAAAGTGATAGAAACAAGATACTGGAATGAAAGATGATCACGTTTCTGCTGAAAGCTCGGCAGACAGACAACCAGACATGAAAGAAATGAACACGGAACGAGAAAGAGTTCGTGCCCCACAACTTGTATATGAATGCAATATTGCGTGAAGAACTATGTATACACATGATGTTCATTTCAAAACATTTTATACTTAATGTAATGAAGAAAACACGATGATGATGAAGAGTTGTTTTGACCAAACGATGAAATGAAGACGGAGTAGGAAACACTTTGTTGAAATCAACTTTTCAACTATAAAAGGTTGAGTGTCTGCAAAAATGAAACCATTATATTGATTTTGTTATTTTCATTTTCATAATGAGATGGAAGATAATGAAATGGGTGATTTTAAACATCAATTTTTGTTAAGTAATTGGTTCTTCGTTGATGTAGACGTTGCAATTTCTGTAAACATACGTTTTTAAGAAAATGAAAACGTTCGCTTCAGACAGAAATATAGCGAAATGGGAGTTACCTTCAAAGTAAACAGTAATTATTAAATGTAAAAATACTTGGGGCTCTCAGCTCCCAGAATGAAAAATAACTCGAGTCGCTACATAATTTAAATATCTGCAGTTTTAAACAAAAAAATAATTAAAGTTGCACAAAAACTTTCAGTGCTAATAATACCGAGAGTACCTATCCGTCAAATTTGACATTTTGTACTATTAATGTTCATTACCAATGTCACTAATTCTCTGCAGCAAGCATCACTAAAACCTACTCAATAATTTAAAGTTATGTCTTTATATTAAGCGACAGATATATTATAATGCTGCTGATTTAATGGAGTAACTGTGTTTATCCTGATAACCGCGATTTGCCGATTTAGACCCGGTATTTTTAACTCTGATTAAACTGTCTGTTAACTTACTCGTAATTGTCAGTGATAATAAATTATAATTTGTATAGAAAAATTGACACATCTATAATTTTTACAACTTACGCTGTATTATCAATGCTATAATTTTATTTTACCTAACAGTTAACGGTCAGTTTAACCAGAGGTGAAAATATCGGACCTTAACCTCGGAAACTTTCTATTAAAGGTAACCGGTTAATGTAAAGTATAGGTTATTCAACATAATTATTCAACTGCAAGTAACAGATTTATCGCTGAAATTGCCTTTATACTTTATTTAAAAAATCTGATGTGGCCAACACACTATGTCAATACACTCGACACTGACATCTTTCAATTAAAATTTTCTTAATATAGTAGCTGTTTCCATAGCTATGGCTACTTTATGAAATTTAATTTCGTTATAATTTTTTAACTCTATATCCATTTAATATTAAGTATAAAATGCAGTCAAATCGTATAGAGAATAAAATATGATTTAATATTTATATTAACATTAAATGTGAAATAAGATATTTAGCATAGTTTTTTCAAGAAAAACTGTTAAAATCTTCAAATGAGGGTACTTCCGGTTGTCCAATTCTAACCAAAACCTAATCAGCTCTTCACATGGATGTAACGAAGAGAAATGCGAAAGAATTATAATTTTTAGAATTTTAGTATGGAAGTTATCGTAGACGAAAATTTTGTTAAATACACACACACACACACACACACACACACACACACACACACACACACACACACACACACACACACAGACAGACACCCATACATACATACATACACACACACACACACATTCACATACACATACACACACACACACACACACACACACATACAGACATCATCGTAAAAAATCTGATGTGGCCAGCACATTACCTTCCGTCAGCTCTATGTATTTTGTACAAATTTCATACGGAAAGTTCCTTGCTAAATTAAATATTCTATTTCTTGTACATTATCTTCCGGCAGTTGCATGTATTTTATGCAAATTTCATACAGAAAATTATTATTTTGTGACGTTTTCTATATACAGTGTAATGTATCTGCAGAAATAAAAGATTTATTATTATTATTATTTCTTGTACATTACCTTAAAGCAGTTGTATGTATTTTATACAAATTCCATACAGAAAGCAAAAGATCCTATATTTCCAGTAAAAATTATAAGACAAACACACTATGTCAATTTCACTTGACACTGACATCTTTCAATCAGAATTTTCTTAATATAGAAGCTGTTTCCATAGCTATGGCTTCTTTATGAAATTTAATTTCTTTATAATTTTTTAACTCTATATCCATTTAATATTAAGTATAAAATGCAGTCAAATCGTATAGAGAATAAAATATTCTTTAATATTTATAATAACATCAAATGTGAAAAATCATATTTAACATAGGGTTTTCAAGAAAAACTGTTAAAATCTTCAAATGATAGTACTTCCGGTTGACCAATTGTAACCAAAATCTAATCAGCTCTTCATATGGATGTAACGAAGAAGTACACGAAAAAATTATAATTTTTGTAACTGTAGTATTAGAGTTATCGCAGACGAAAATTTTGTTACACACACACACACACACACACACACACACACACACACACATCCACACACACACACACACACATCCACACACACACACACACATACAGACATCATCGTAAAAATAGTAAATTCGTATTCTAGGGACCCTAAAACGTGCTTATTGATAAAAAACTCATCATCAAATTTTTTGACCAAAGACAATACCTTCCTTACCTAAAGGTGACGGAAGGTAAAAAGTAAAATCGTATTCTAGGGACCCTAAAACATGCTTATTCGCCAAAAACTCACCACTCAATTTTTTGACCAAAGATAATACCTTCCTTACCTAAAGGTGACGGAAGGTAAAAATCTGATGTGGCCAGCACATAACCTTCCGTCAGTTCTATGTATTTTGTACAAATTCCATAGTGTTGCATATAGAAAGTTCCTTGCAAAAGTTTCTATATTTTTTGTGCATTACCTTCCAGCAGATGCATGTATTTTATACAAGTACTATACAGAGAAAACAGCAAAAGAGGATCTTTTGCTGTTTTTTTTTCAGTAAACTTATAACACAAACATACTATGTCAATTGCACTTGACAGTGACATCTTTCAATCAGTATTTTCTTATTATAGTAGCTGTTTCCATAGTTATGGCATAGCTGTCTAATTTATGAAATTTAATTTCTTTATAATATTTTAAATCTATATCCATTTAATATGAAGTATAAAATGGAGTCAAATCGTATAGTGAATAAAATATTCTTTAATATTTGTAATAACACACACACACACACACACGTACGCACGCACGCACGCATGAACGCACGCACGCACGCACGCACGCACGCACGCACGCACGCACGCACGCACGCTCGCACGCACGCACACACACACAAACACAAATACACACACACACACACACACACACACACATACATACATACATACATACATACATACATACATACATACATACATACATACATACATACATACATACATACATACATACATACATACATACATACATACATACATACATACATACATACATACATACATACATACACACACACACACACACACACACACACACACACACACACATACATACATACATACATACATACATACATACATACATACATACATACATACATACATACATACATACATACATACATACATACATACATACATACATACATACATACACATACACACACACACACACACACACACATACATACATACATACATACATACATACATACATACATACATACATACATACATACATACATACATACATACATACATACATACATACATACATACATACATACATACATACATACATACACACACACACACACACACACACACACACACATACATACATACATACATACATACATACATACATACATACATACATACATACATACATACATACATACATACATACATACATACATACATACATACATACATACATACATACATACATACATACATACATACATACATACATACATACATACATACATACATACATACATACATACATACATACATACATACATACATACATACATACATACATACATACATACATACATACATACATACATACATACATACATACATACATACATACATACATACATACATACATACATACATACATACATACATACATACATACATACATACATACATACATACATACATACATACATACATACATACATACATACATACATACATACATACATACATACATACATACATACATACATACATACATACATACATACATACATACATACATACATACATACATACATACATACATACATACATACATACATACATACATACATACATACATACATACATACATACATACATACATACATACATACATACATACATACATACATACATACATACATACATACATACATACATACATACATACATACATACATACATACATACATACATACATACATACATACATACATACATACATACATACATACATACATACATACATACATACATACATACATACATACATACATACATACATACATACATACATACATACATACATACATACATACATACATACATACATACATACATACATACATACATACATACATACATACATACATACATACATACATACATACATACATACATACATACATACATACATACATACATACATACATACATACATACATACATACATACATACATACATACATACATACATACATACATACATACATACATACATACATACATACATACATACATACATACATACATACATACATACATACATACATACATACATACATACATACATACATACATACATACATACATACATACATACATACATACATACATACATACATACATACATACATACATACATACATACATACATACATACATACATACATACATACATACATACATACATACATACATACATACATACATACATACATACATACATACATACATACATACATACATACATACATACATACATACATACATACATACATACATACATACATACATACATACATACATACATACATACATACATACATACATACATACATACATACATACATACATACATACATACATACATACATACATACATACATACATACATACATACATACATACATACATACATACATACATACATACATACATACATACATACATACATACATACATACATACATACATACATACATACATACATACATACATACATACATACATACATACATACATACATACATACATACATACATACATACATACATACATACATACATACATACATACATACATACATACATACATACATACATACATACATACATACATACATACATACATACATACATACATACATACATACATACATACATACATACATACATACATACATACATACATACATACATACATACATACATACATACATACATACATACATACATACATACATACATACATACATACATACATACATACATACATACATACATACATACATACATACATACATACATACATACATACATACATACATACATACATACATACATACATACATACATACATACATACATACATACATACATACATACATACATACATACATACATACATACATACATACATACATACATACATACATACATACATACATACATACATACATACATACATACATACATACATACATACATACATACATACATACATACATACATACATACATACATACATACATACATACATACATACATACATACATACATACATACATACATACATACATACATACATACATACATACATACATACATACATACATACATACATACATACATACATACATACATACATACATACATACATACATACATACATACATACATACATACATACATACATACATACATACATACATACATACATACATACATACATACATACATACATACATACATACATACATACATACATACATACATACATACATACATACATACATACATACATACATACATACATACATACATACATACATACATACATACATACATACATACATACATACATACATACATACATACATACATACATACATACATACATACATACATACATACATACATACATACATACATACATACATACATACATACATACATACATACATACATACATACATACATACATACATACATACATACATACATACATACATACATACATACATACATACATACATACATACATACATACATACATACATACATACATACATACATACATACATACATACATACATACATACATACATACATACATACATACATACATACATACATACATACATACATACATACATACATACATACATACATACATACATACATACATACATACATACATACATACATACATACATACATACATACATACATACATACATACATACATACATACATACATACATACATACATACATACATACATACATACATACATACATACATACATACATACATACATACATACATACATACATACATACATACATACATACATACATACATACATACATACATACATACATACATACATACATACATACATACATACATACATACATACATACATACATACATACATACATACATACATACATACATACATACATACATACATACATACATACATACATACATACATACATACATACATACATACATACATACATACATACATACATACATACATACATACATACATACATACATACATACATACATACATACATACATACATACATACATACATACATACATACATACATACATACATACATACATACATACATACATACATACATACATACATACATACATACATACATACATACATACATACATACATACATACATACATACATACATACATACATACATACATACATACATACATACATACATACATACATACATACATACATACATACATACATACATACATACATACATACATACATACATACATACATACATACATACATACATACATACATACATACATACATACATACATACATACATACATACATACATACATACATACATACATACATACATACATACATACATACATACATACATACATACATACATACATACATACATACATACATACATACATACATACATACATACATACATACATACATACATACATACATACATACATACATACATACATACATACATACATACATACATACATACATTATCGTAAAAATAGTAAAATCGAATTCTTGGGACCCTAAAACGTGCTTATTGATTAAAAACTCATCAAGGAAGTTTTTGACCAAAGGTAAAAAACTTTTTAAATAAATGGATAGCCGATTAATTAAAGATGTTACCGATTAACTGTTCCATTTCTTGTAAATCGTATTAACCGGTGTTGTTGTCAGCACTACCGACAACCTTTTTCATTCGAGTTTTCCATTTGTAGCAAGTAAAATTACCAATACTGTACTAGTTTATATTCTATTATTACATTGATTGTAGTTGTAAATGACTGCGATATATTTTATCAAAGTATAGTAGACAGAAAGCTATTCGACATCATTGTAATTTCTCAACTACAGTTAGAAAATCCCATATAGTCTAATCATATACGCAACAGGTCATCGTAAAAAGCGTCCGTTAGACATGAAACTTTCCAAAAATCAATTGTGAAACAAGCGCACGTTATCTGCTACCCGTATACACAAACATGCACGAACTGCAGCCATTGTAATCAGCGAGAATCATCATCATTAATCATAGAGCACTCACTGACAACTTGGGGGTGATGATGATTAAATCATACAAAACTGACAAAAATCACCAAGTAAAAGGATTTTGGGAATCTAGAAAAAGATACATTTAAATTGAAGGGTTATATTGTGAGCGCGCTTTTATAAAAAAAGAACACTCCTCATAAAAATATAATGTAAAAGCGCACTCCATAAAAGCGCTTTTGTTATAAAAGTGCGCTCGTAATACGGGCCAGAATTTTATTCTATCCTGTATAGTGTATAATTTTTGTCAAATTTCAGGATAGACTTGTCAAATAACATTGAAAGACAAATACATAAATACATACCATCACGACATGTTACCCATTACTCAACATTTTTAACCCATCCAGAAAGTGGTAGTAGTCTGCAAAATAAACTTATTCGGTGCATGTTCACTGTTCACCCTTCGCAATCCAATGTTTTGATTGTTCCTTCGTTCCATATGTATTGTGGTGGATCCTAGTATTATCAAAAGTTAAAGTAAAATTATCTTTTTCGATGCTATTAGTGGTGGTTGCAGTTGTTGTCCATTCTGAACGCTGATCCTAAACGAAGCTGGCACGACGAAATTCAGCTATCGATCTTTTCACGGTGGCAAATGATAGAGCCAAGTCCCCGTAAACAGCTTCCAAGTCGGCTTAAATTCGCGCAGATGTATTGCCTTTTAAATGCAAGAATTTAACCATGGCACAATTTTAATTTTTTCTATTTTTATATAACTACATAAACTGAATTCGACTGACACAAAACACTCCCAAACAATAACTAATCGTCCAAAATGGCTAAAACTTTCAGAGGTATATTTCAAAGAATAAACAATAATAATTGTAGTACTAGAGTAATTTTGATGATTATCGACATTTTCATGTTGAGGCTAAAAACTTATCAATATACCCTCGTATTTATGTGTACATGATTTGTGTTTAAAAATCTTTAAGACCTAACTTAACTTGAAGAATGTACAAGTGTATACCGAAACGTCAGTTTCATAAAAATAAATGCTGTACCTGTTTGAGATTTTGAGTATTTGTTAACAACTTAGTTATCTACAGTGTTTATTATTTTATTTTTCACGTGAATGTAAAACATAGTAACAAGACACAATCAATGTAACAAAATTACCAAAATCAAATCAAATAGAATAATCAGGTGACAGCTCGTCAATGGCGTGCATGTATCTTCCTCTTTACAGTACACTCGTGTTATTTTTTTTTTGAGAATTATCGTCACGATAATCTACGTCTTACGCTTTAAAGCTTTAAACCTTAAGTAAACTATATTTCGCAAAAAAAAAACATTAAATACAATAATTATGAATCTTTTTTCATTTCTTTATTAAAATATTTGTAATCCATTGGTAGTATCAGAAGAAAAAAAAAGTTATTGTTACTATACAAAATATTTTTATAAAATAATGCGTCTATCTTATCTAATAAATTAATTTCTTGTTATTACAAAGTTAAAGGTAGTAATAAAATGTTTTGAGATAAAAAAGAATTACGATATTTCTAACAATGGTAATTTAGTAAAAATAATCCCCCCATTAAAATGAATAATGTCTATCGATCGTCATCGCTTCTGCCCATAAACGTTTAAAATGTATCTTTTTTTGTATAATTTATGTGCAGTTTTTTCGCTGAAAAATTCCTGAAAGTAATAAAGCAGCGAAGCAGGTGAAAGCTGCAATCAGCCACATATCATATCTAGTGCGCTTGCTAGAAAACAAACGCCTGTCGTATTACAGGCAGAATAAATGATAAACGCACGTGGTGCGCGCGTGCGCCTCTAGGGGCAGGTGTTATCCTGCGCCTGTTGAGGACGAGAACATGCGTACGTGCACTGCGGCGCATGCGCTCTTGAAAGAGTTGGTGATGGAAGTGAAGTAAAAGAATGGGGGTTTAACGTACTACAGCAAAAGAGGAAAAATATTATTGTGTATTTTAATTTTTATTTATTAAATTACCTATAGGTTAATATACCTTAATTGAAAATAAAAATGACAGAACATAGGAATTTAAAATATTTGCGTGACTATTTTTGAAAATAAATTTTAATGTTACTACTCGTATCACTCGAAAGTATTTGCTCATCATCATTTTCATATTTACTTTTTGTGGTTAATCTGCTGTTTGAATAAATTATTACTTAACTGGATGAATATTTAAGATAATCACCTTGCACCATCAAGGCACATCTATCTTTTATAATTGATTCATAACGAACTATAATTCCTTAGTTCATTTTGGTATCTATCTTTTTAAAATTCTATACATTTTCACAATTTCATCTTCTCTATTCCACCCAAAATAACCCTGAATTTTTAAGAAATCATAACCCTCCAAACTGTAGCTCGGAGATCGAGATATTCCACAATACTTCATTTATTAAATTATAATTTATTATATTTCGTTATAAGTGTATTGTGTCTGATGATGGTGAATTAAAAACCGGAATCGATTAGAGACTGTATTGGTTTGTGTGTTTTATTTTCTTATATTTATTTTTAAAAAATTGTGGTAGAATATCAAGCGAAATAATTAATAATATATATTTATATTGTACAATAGTTTTCATTTAGCCGTTTTTGAAACTTTACCTTAAATACGTTTATGTAAAAATTATTACAAAACTTAAAACTTTTCATTTATATTTCTGTAAATAATGTTCGTGGTATGACCGATGTGACGTAGATGATTGAAAATGATACATTTCTATGAATTCTTGGCGAGTCAGTTAAACTCGTAATACCGCAACAAAGTTGAGTTTTATTTTCTGATAGCACTGTTTTTTATACGAGAAATCTAAAAGTTAAATTAACAGATACAGAAATATTCGTTAGAAATACTTGTTGAAAAATAAGTGCTTGACTACCCGATATTTTCATATTTTCTAAGCCTTTGAAATAAATTATGAAAAGATCATGTCAGTCATTCAGATTCGAACCCAAGATCTCTACTTTGCCGGAGTAGCGCTCTAACCAATTAAGCTATAGGCTGCTCTATCTCCATTGAGAGATACAAAGTAGTTATACGCAAAGTGGAAGATCGTTTCAGCCACTGAGATAAGAGTAGCTAATATCTTAGTTGGTAACAACGCTACTCCCGGCAAAGTAGAATTCTTGGGTTCGAATCCCATGATATTTTCACAACTATTTCAACTATACAAACTGTTTACTCTCTTTATTTGTCAATGCGACGAATGTTTTCTTTGAAAAATCGTTAGTCAATATTACGAGCGTACTATTATAATAATAGCGTTTTTATTATAAAAGTGCGTTTTTAATACGGACCACGGGCGATAGTATTTTCTGTTTAACGTTTAAACTTAAATATCGTTAGTTACCAGTTAACTTGCTAAAATGACGAAGACTATGATTAGCCTTCAGAATGAACGTCACACATAAGAAATTTTAAAATGTATATTTAGAAATACACATTTACCAAACGTAACACATTTATTGAAATTAAATAATTAACCATTCTTTCAGAAAAGGGGAAAAGCCGAACTACCCGATTGTGATCAGTTGATTTGCAAACGATTTGCTAAATTTTATGAATGAAATACAAATAAATGATAAATTTGGTAGAAAGACCAAATGAAGCAATTTTTTCTTTCCAACGTCCAACATCCTTTATAGTAATTGCAAAATTGAAATAACAGAAGATGAAAACTATAAACAAAATGTCTTCTTTTTCTTATTCTTGTTCGTGGTGTATTCACCCTGGTCGCTGTCCTACGTCCAGCCGGTTACATAAAACACACCTTTCATACGCGATTACTATTTTAATACATCTAAATTGGAGTCGTGTGCCCGCTCCTTCGGCATGTGGGTACAGGTGGTGCGAAGGATTTTTTCCCCGTGCAACAACAAGAAGAAGACGCAATGCGTTGCGTTGCAGCCGACATGTGCCGTTGCTAAGGAGTGTGCTAGCCGTCGCTATCAAATCATCCTGCAAAATGGCGAACGAGAAACGACTTTTTACTTCTAACGTATAAAGGGTTTTTGTTCTTTTATAGTAATTTTATACATTTCAAGATGTTAAATTATTACCTACACTTCAAAACTACTTACTGACAAGAGTGCGAGGATTATTAATTCTGAGTAGTTGTTTCTTTTTAATAATCGCCTGAAGACAAAAATATCTGCAAGCTGCTATATTTAAAATAAATAAAAGATTTGGTTTCTAGTCAACTGACTTCAATGTTATGTGTTTTTGGATTCTTTATTGTCTTTCCAAAAATTGAGTTTTCAAAACAAAAATATTTAGTTTCTAGTTGACTCCTTATGTATTGTTTTCAAAGTTGTTGTTCCAAAAATTGAGTAATTTTTTCATAAATTTCTTCAAAATAATAGAACAGTGAAATTGCCATGTTCGAATTATTAACATAAATAGTCAAAAAATTCAAAAATTTTCAAAAATTTAATTTTTTAATTTTTATACAGGCTGTCCGGATTTCGAAGGCCATCATTGGGATCTCGGAAACTATTAGTGATACGACTTCGGTTAAATGGGACATGTGGTGCGCCGTTGGAGGACCATCATATATGTGCTTTTGTTTTGCCCAAAATTATCATATCCTTTGGTCGTTTTTACCTTCCGTCACCTTTAGGTAAGGAAGGTATTGTCCTTGGTCCAAAAATTCGGTAGTGAGTTTTTGATGAATAAGCACGTTTTAGGGTCCCTACATTACGATTTTACTATTTTTACGATGATGTGTGTGTGTGTGTGTGTGTGTGTGTGTGTGTGTGTGTGTGTGTGTGTGTGTGTGTGTGTGTGTGTGTGTGTGTGTGTGTGTGTGTGTGTGTGTGTGTGTGTGTGTGTGTGTGTGTGTGTGTGTGTGTGTGTGTGTGTGTGTGTGTGTGTGTGTGTGTGTGTGTGTGTGTGTGTGTGTGTGTGTGTGTGTGTGTGTGTGTGTGTGTGTGTGTGTGTGTGTGTGTGTGTGTGTGTGTGTGTGTGTGTGTGTGTGTGTGTGTGTGTGTGTGTGTGTGTGTGTGTGTGTGTGTGTGTGTGTGTGTGTGTGTGTGTGTGTGTGTGTGTGTGTGTGTGTGTGTGTGTGTGTGTGTGTGTGTGTGTGTGTGTGTGTGTGTGTGTGTGTGTGTGTGTGTGTGTGTGTGTGTGTGTGTGTGTGTGTGTGTGTGTGTGTGTGTGTGTGTGTGTGTGTGTGTGTGTGTGTGTGTGTGTGTGTGTGTGTGTGTGTGTGTGTGTGTGTGTGTGTGTGTGTGTGTGTGTGTGTGTGTGTGTGTGTGTGTGTGTGTGTGTGTGTGTGTGTGTGTGTGTGTGTGTGTGTGTGTGTGTGTGTGTGTGTGTGTGTGTGTGTGTGTGTGTGTGTGTGTGTGTGTGTGTGTGTGTGTGTGTGTGTGTGTGTGTGTGTGTGTGTGTGTGTGTGTGTGTGTGTGTGTGTGTGTGTGTGTGTGTGTGTGTGTGTGTGTGTGTGTGTGTGTGTGTGTGTGTGTGTGTGTGTGTGTGTGTGTGTGTGTGTGTGTGTGTGTGTGTGTGTGTGTGTGTGTGTGTGTGTGTGTGTGTGTGTGTGTGTGTGTGTGTGTGTGTGTGTGTGTGTGTGTGTGTGTGTGTGTGTGTGTGTGTGTGTGTGTGTGTGTGTGTGTGTGTGTGTGTGTGTGTGTGTGTGTGTGTGTGTGTGTGTGTGTGTGTGTGTGTGTGTGTGTGTGTGTGTGTGTGTGTGTGTGTGTGTGTGTGTGTGTGTGTGTGTGTGTGTGTGTGTGTGTGTGTGTGTGTGTGTGTGTGTGTGTGTGTGTGTGTGTGTGTGTGTGTGTGTGTGTGTGTGTGTGTGTGTGTGTGTGTGTGTGTGTGTGTGTGTGTGTGTGTGTGTGTGTGTGTGTGTGTGTGTGTGTGTGTGTGTGTGTGTGTGTGTGTGTGTGTGTGTGTGTGTGTGTGTGTGTGTGTGTGTGTGTGTG
>OY720454.1:39519453-39521953 GCA_963082715.1 Harpalus rubripes
AACATGGAATTGACGGGAGGGCATGTGTTGGCCACATCAGATTTTTTCTCTTTCGATTGGTAAAAATATTATTATATATTAAATGTTTCTACCTTTTTAATCTTAGATTTTTCATGAAATTTCTTATTTTTTCAAAATAGTATTTTATTTTACTTAAGTAAGTTATTTCATATCTATCTCTCTTCATAATATAATTTTTAAGTTAACATACGTAAGTACCATCAAGCATAATCCAAAAAATCGAAAGAGAAAAAAAATATTTTCGTATGCCACTGGATAGACAATAAAAATATCTAACTTTTTTATATAAAACATTTTTTTCGATTACTGATAGTTAAAAGTAAAATAAAAAAATTTGATACGGCCAGCACATTACCTTCCGTCAGTTCTATGTATTCTGTACAAATTCCACACAGAAAGTTCTTTTGCAAATGATTCCATATTTCCAGTAAGTACATTACCTTCAGTCAGTTCTATGTATTTTGTACAAATTCCATACAGGAAGTTTCTTGTAAGATTCTATATATTTCCAGTAAAATTATAACGCAAACATATTATGTAAATTGCACCTTGACACTGACATGTGTCAATTTGAATTTTCTTAGGGCCGGTATTTCCATCTTCGGATAAAGTGCTGGATAACTTATCTGTCGGATAAAGAACAATATCGCATCAAAAAATGACATTTCAATATAATTTACTTCATTTATGCTTCTATTTCGATGCGATATTTTATCATTTATCTGACGGATAGTTATTCTGAACTTTATCCGGAGATTGAAATACCGGCCCTTAATGTAGTAAATGTTTCCATGTTTATATCACAGCTGGCTGCTTTGTGAAATTTAATTTGTTTGTAATTTTTTAACTCTATATCCATTAAATTTCACAGAAAGGTGACATTGACTATTCTTACATCAAGCCACAGAATAATGATGTTCATTTTGTCTTATCTTTTTGACAGTAAAAAAAGTTTTATATTAAATTTGCTAATTTACATTTATTTAATTAACAAAAATTATATCCATTTCATAATTTACTTAAAAAGAGTTAAACATTATTATTCTAAGGCCCGCTATTTTCATATCTGATTAAATTGTCTGTTAAATTAATTCTGTCAAAAGGAAAAAGGAAAAATTGCCACATGTATAATTTTACACCTTATTTCATGATATCTACGAGAATGCTATATTTTTCGTTTTAACTGATAATTTGACCAGAGATGAAAATAGCTAGCCTAAGCGAACCGTTCAGATAAATGAAACGATGACAAATTATTTATAAGCTGTTAGTTTTGAAATAATATTCCTCCCTCTAAATCTGGGCAAATGATTGCATCGAATAACGGTCAGGAACAATAAATAACTCAGCGTGGCTGCTCCTTGTATACAACTGTATCAGAGTGGCATATCAGACGATCAGAATGGGAGAATCGCTAGGCTACCGTTACTACTTCCCGCTAGCTTAGAACTGTGTGAGGTCCTTGGTCCTTACTATACAACTAGATATACACCCTCAGAAGATCCAGAGATAGTAGTAGTAAGTTGTCACACTGACGGGTTTATTGAAGAAGTTACGATATAGTTATAGTTGGTGGATTTTAGTAGATATGATTTAGAATAAAATAAAAAATGATGCATTCAGGGTATACCGATACCGAAAATATCTTATCTCATATTAGGTTTATTCCTACAGTTAGTCCGGATTGTCGTATGTACGTCAGTCGCATGTCGCATGCGCATTTAAAATATATCGTTCCAACCGACTGTTATTCATCCACTACTCTGTGCTATGACAGCAAATGCGCGGTGCGAGGAGAATATCGAAGCATAATGAGTGACTTGGAATTTGTTATCTGATTCATCTGATGAACAAATGTATTTGATATTTGGCCAACCTCGAATAAAACAGTAAATATATAGGTATGCATTATGATAAATAATTAATATTTGATTTTAGATCATTTATTGACCGATTTTTTACTCTCGCTAAGAGAGATATTGAATTCATGCTAAAAATCGCATATCCAGATTTTAGTGAATAAGCACGTTTTAAGGTCCGTAGAATCCGATTATAACATTTTTACGATGATGTCCGTATGTGTGTGGATGTGTGTGTGGATGTTGGATCCACGATTTCTCAAATTCTATAAGACTTAAGATATTTTTAACTACGGATTCCTCAATCTAACAATAATGGGAAGAGTTGATTAAGTTTTGGTAACAATTGGACAACCGGAAGTAGTAATTACAAGAAAAAAATTATCTAAATATTATTTATCGAAAATTTATGTAAATACTTATATTAAAGAACGTTAAATTCTTTATTCGATAAATATAAATTCATTATTATATCTTCTATAGATTTAGAGATAAAGAAATGCATATAAAATAATTTGATGTAAAAATTCTCAGATCAAACTACTTCAAGGCAAGAAATTCAAATGTTTGTAATTGACACATAAATGTCACAGTCAAAAATATTTGTATGCCACTGTCAA
>OY720454.1:39526953-39596953 GCA_963082715.1 Harpalus rubripes
TAAAAAAATTAACGTGTATTCATTTTTTCCATCCGTAGCACTCTCATTATAGTCATATTTTAATCATATAAAACTTTATATGCATATTTCTTTTAAAATATCCTTATGTGAGGGTATGAAAATATAATAGCACTGAATTCAGAAAAAATTCTCTATCTAATATGTAAATAAAAAATATGTGATCCTATTTAAAATTACAAAGTTGGTCCCCACAGTTTGAAAACCATTGGCTGAAAAAATAATAATTTTACGCTCATTAAAATAGACTAGTAAAATAGAAATTGTTTGCTAATTTAACCGACCTCGTAGCTCGTATAGTTCTCGAGTTAGCAATAATGTACTACTTAAAATGAACAGCTTGTATACTGATTGAGCAATTTGAAGCAGATACTTATAATAAATACATTTTAATAGATATTGCACAAAATGTTTTAATGAAAATATATTTATAAATGAAATAGAACTTGTGGTCGGCACGTGGTGGAACATAATGAATAATTTAACAGTTTAATTTCCACAATATGGAAAATCAAGTGTCTTAATTTTATTATATATATATATATATATATATATATATATATATATATATATTACAGTACATGGTCGGTAAGTGTCCTGTTTCGCACTTATCTATCGAGTCTTGTATAAAATTTGTTGCGCTATCGACTTTATAGTAAAACGAAATAATATTGAAACAAATAATAAATAAACGCAAAATTTTCGAATTTGGGAATACGGTAGGTATAATACTTATCAGGGACCCGGAACGAAAAGATTTTTCGTTTTGTTTCTATTCAGCTCCGAAAAAAATAATTTAGTTTCGGTTAATATCATTCCTGCTTCAAAAAATTTCGTTTCCGTTCAAACGAAAAAAAATTTCGTTCCGAACCGGTTATTTTCGTTCCAGATATATTTTGTATATAACTCAGTTGTCTAAATAAAAAGTACCACGGCCCAACAACCCGAAAAAGAACCAGCCTATAATAAAAATTATGGATTTTTGATTGTTTTTCAAATTTTCTTAATTATTTCACATAACTAAATTATCGTAAAATTGCATACGAGAGTAATGTTACTTTAATACATCGTACAAGTGCTCAAATTATCGTATATACATACCTATATGATAAATGATTGGCAACACTTTATAAGTTTGGCGATTTTCCTGCGGCAAAAATTTGAACAAATTTGTTAAAACCGGAATTTTTATTGCGGTTATATCATTTTCGCCCCAGCAATAAGATTAATAATTTCGTTTCGATTATGTTTCTGTTCTGGATTTTTTTCGTTTATTTCGTTTATTGTTTTCGCTGAGAATTTATTTAAAATTGCATTATTATTGATATAATACAATGATGATGGTTATTATTATAATAATAAAAGTTCACCTATTCCTTTTTCCACCTTACCAATTCAGTATTATAGAGAATATGGCATAGTTTTGAACTCTCTGATTGTCTAAAATCGTGTCATTTTTATGTGCAATGTCAAGTCAGATTTGAAAAGCAGGTAGATAATACTTTATTTCACATCTATTGACTATAATATACAAAGTTTACATGACATTATGATACCTTTTTAATATTTTAATAAAATTTCAGATGGCACTGCTGTGATCACCATCTGCTGAATTGTTTAAATGGTACAGAGTATAGTACCACAACGAAAATGATGAGTTTGTGTCCATAAATTAATTTTAACATAATTATAAGTATACCTATTTGCAGTAATTCTTTCAATTCTTGGAAATGTTAACCTTACTTTATGGAATAGAAAAAATTAAGAGACAGATTTATGAATGTATATAAAGTACAAAATTTATATATCTATCATTAAACTTTTATCGTTATACCAATTTTAATTGGAGAGACATAGATAAAGTTTAAAATTATTTGCAATGGTGATACATGTAAATATCTGATTAAATGTAGAAATGTCTAAAAGGAATGTCTCGTCTTGATTAAGATAGGAATGTTTATGTGCGTAAGTGTTTGCAACAATTTGATACCAATATCGTAATAGCAGATTCTCCGATAATTATAAGTATTTATAATATTAAATAAATTCTTTATTTATCATTAAAATTCTTCTCTCGTCGTAAAAAGAGAAAATAGCAAAGTTATGAGATTCATGTACAGAAATTTTGCTAATTACATTTTCTCAGCGTATTTTTTCACGCATTTCATTTTAATTACTTGGGATGTAAATACAAGCATTGGTTAACACTATAGCTCTAAACTTGTAAAAGAAATAGCGTACAAAATATTTAGTTACAAGCGAGTAATGGATACTTAATTAAGGTTAGCTACCCATAAATGTCAATTTTGCAACATTATATTACAGTTTACACAAATTATATTCATCTTGAAAGCGCGTTTTATAAATTATTAATTATTTTGTACGCGACCAACAACGTAAAAATTCTTCATTACCAGATTTTTAATCGTATTTTATCATTAAGAATAAACGAAAAAAAAATAAACTCGTTCGTAGTTAATAAGATTTAAGAGACAATTTTATTATGTTTCGGCGTATGTTTATTCAAAACCCTTTTAATTAAGGTAATAATTGGTAAACGCAGCAGAGAATACTTGAATACTCTCAACAGTAGGCGGTTTACTTGCATATATTTGAATTTAATTTTCTAGAAATTTCAAACTATTCATATATGGCATTTAAATAACCTTATACTGTAAATTATTGAGCAGATTAATGATACTCCGACAGAAGCTGTTATACAAAATAAAAATACAATTTAATTACTTATTTTCATCGCAAAAATTTCACATTAATTATACACAGTTAAGGTCGTACTTCGTACTATAGAAATTTTCACAATCGATTATGGTTGATAAAAGATTATGATCATAATAATTAGCTTCATAAACATAAATAATCTATTTTTTTGCCGATTGGGATTAAAAGTATGATCTTATTGACAGTTATCAGGCAATAACGTTTTATTTTCTCAGCCGGCAACAATGAAATTAAAATCATAAAGTTTATTTTTTCCTATCACCCTTACGTAAAACGATGAGAAGGATGATGGAAATAACATTTCAAATAATTATAAAATTAATATTTATTTTAACCCTCCGTCTGTCGGGTGCCCTTGCTGAAACACTTCAGATCGGGTGTGGTCAGTGGAGACCAAAATGAAATATAATCTGAAGGGTACCAACATATCTTCCAGTGCTAATTTTGTATAAATATGTTTTCTACGAACCTGTTTCTATATAATGCCTAATACAGGACTAATTCCAAACACATTTTTCTTGTGTCAGTTAAAATTGAAAAATAGCATACAATTTTACCGCACATTTTAAAAAATTTGAGAACAACGCATAAATAAATGAAAACAAAATTGCGTTATAAGAATATTTATTTAAAAATATACAAATTATTATTATTATAAAACAATATAAAAACTTAAAAATATAATTCTACGCATATATATATATATATACACAGATGTAACAAATTAATTGGGTTACCATTGAGATCTCAAAAATTATAAATCTGCGTTCAGAGTTACCAAATTATAAATTACAATTAGCACTTACAATTAATACAAGCACTTTGACTTATGGCACACAACGCTAGCGTTCACAGCGACAAAATTAAGACGTTAAGTGTAAGTGATAAGTGGTAAGTATACAAACCCCAAACTTTTCACTTACAATTAGTGCGACAGATATATCATCTTGCCTGTTTCTGTCAGAAACGTCAAACAGCATAGCGCATGTAATCTGTTTTGAATGTGGTATATGATGCAGGATATTGTAATAAATAAGAATATAGAAAGGCGAAGAATCACATGTATCTATACTTGTCACTTTTTACAGAATGTCTTTCATTTCTAACCCTATTTTTATCACAATAGAAAATATGATCCGAAATATTTTTATCCGTCAATTATAGTGTTTAAGTATAGTGTTCATACAACAAATACTACTCTATTTACAATAGTTTAATAAAAATAATTTATTTTTTTATTTATATAGATTGCTTCATCGATTTTTCAATAGATGTCGCTTTCACTAAGTGCTAATTCTAAACGCTATTTCAGATTTAAAACCGTTAGTTTTAAGACGCTCGAACCGATTACTATTTCTAAATATTAACTGTAATTTATAATTCAGTAGCTCTGAACGTAGCTTTAGAGCTACGAGGTCTGTTAAATGGGTAATGTTGTGCAGTTTTGAGTGCTCATTCAAATTCCGCTGAGAAAAATTTAAAATTTAGAACAGTTTGAAAGTTATTAAAAAAAAAATTGAAAAATCGCGGTTTTAGATAACGATATAACGTCACAACTATATTTTTGTATCTATGTACCAAGCGAAAAGAATATAAATTTATATAATTCATAACTTGTGAAAATAAAATACATACATTTATAGGTAGTTCTATTTTACATGAAAATGTATGAAACACTTATCATTTTTATTAAAATCTTAATACAACAGATTTTTCGTTTGACAAGGTACAACTATAGTTTTCTGAAAGTGACTTCTGTCACTAGTTAACCCTTCTTGACATCAATTTTTGGCAGAATTAATGACATTGAAAGATACAAATAACTTTAGTCAGTAGGCGAAGTAAAATTGCAGATATGACGTCACACAAAATTAATTAAATTTAAAAAAAATATATTTCAAAAACTATACACATCTGGAAAGTCTAACAACTGCTAAAATTCATCATTTTATTAAATCTTTCAGAAAATAAATAAATTGAAAAATGAGTACCGCAGCCCATTTTGAAAAACATTTTTGTATGAGTAAAATATTTGCTATTCAAATACTTGAAAAGTATTGTGGCGGTAGAAATTTTGAAAGAAACAGGTTAATATACAGATTGCAGAATTAAAAAAAAAAGATTCGGAAGATGTAATTTAAAATTTGAAGTCAGCATGTTATCTTTAACTTTGAATTTATAAGATAATGTATCGTTATTAAATAAAACTGATTTTTGGACTTCCATTATCTTTATTTAAAAACACAAATTTTCTCACAACGTTTCGGTAGCTAATATCTGCTTCCGTCATCAGGAGTACTGATAATACTGTATTATCAGTACACCTGATGACGGAAGCAGATATTAGCTACCGAAACGTTGTGAGAAAATTTGTGTTTTTAAATAAAGATAATGGAAGTCCAAAAATCAGTTTTATTTAATCAGCATATTATATTATTGAATAAACTAGAAATGTAGGTATTCTTATTATATGTAATACTTTTCATAAATATCTCTAGTTAAACAAGGAATGACAGATCATTATATGAATTCCTACTTTCAAAAGTAAAATTTTAGTTTTAACAAAAGTTTCAGGAGGTACTGGAATTAAATTAAAAACATACTTGATTCAGACTTTAAATGAAAACTGAACTCTTCGCGCACTGCTTAAAATTTCACAGTTTGTCGTGTGTTTCCTTGGTACATATTTACTTTCATTAAAAATACGAAGAAATATTTTGTGAAATATTTATAGGTTTTACCGGGATTTGCGAGGATTTGAAACCAGGACATTTCTATTGCCGGTAAGATGTTCTAACTAACTGAGCTATGAGATCCCTCTGAAGTTAATTAAATTTTCACGTCTTAATGTCAAATCCCTGTGAAGTTCACAAGTTTACGGTTCTGAATGTTATAATAAAAACTGTATAAAAACAGTTCAATATATAACCATTAAAAATGTTTTAAAATTACTTTTATGTCACATAATAAGTGAAATGAACGCCCTCAACATATTAGGGCAAACTACAAGTATATGAAAGAGGTGATGCATCTTAGAAATTTCAAAGGAGATAAACTTAGATGAAATGGCCGTCATTCTGTAATACAATTACATTAAGATACAATTCTAACCAGACGTATAAGGTAGGTATTGGTAATCGCATTCAACGGACAGCAGAAGGACTACTCTTCCAAAAAAAAAAAACTTTCGGTCCTTGTTTGCGTATGATTCAAAACTAGAGTCAGAAGTAAATAGATTGGATATATTTGATCCAGGCTACTAAATAAAAGAATAGACACCAGTTCCACTATATTTCAAACAGAGATCTACGCGGTAAATATTTGAATCGAATACACCTAAATACGGGACTCAAAGGAGCAACAATCAGCAATTGTCTTCTTCACTTTTTTTCATCTATTTACTTTACAACGCTAAAAACAAAAAAATATTTCTAAATAAAATAAATGTTTCAAAACTTGACTTTTTTAAAAATTATGTGTTGGTGCAAAGGGGGAATGTAGTTATATTGAAATGTAATGATTTTTCTACATAACTACAGTACTATACATGCAATATTACTATACAATAAAAGTAATAAAATAGAGCGTATTTTTGTACAAAATATATTAAATTTATGGTTACATAAACGGCCAGCAATACGATGACGTATGCGGCATCTTTGGTTCGCCGTAGTTGTCCGGTACGAGCGCTAGTTTAGAATGGAAACATGAACGTATGTCTTCTATATTTGATATTGAAACGTCAAATTCAATGTCAAATCGCAAACAGCAAATTATTTGATTTTAAATATGTAAACGTAAAACCTAGAAAATACGATAAACAGAAATGTAAACATAAACATGTGACCGTGTTTTGCTTCTCTCTCTTTCTATGAAACACATTTTAGACTCTTATGTCGAGACCTAATTCGTACATAGTTGATGTTATGTACACCATAATAGCGGGAAGAAAATATTGCAAAAGTTTAACATTTTTTTTCTCCGGCACTTTTTTAAATTAGATTTAAAAATATTTTAACATATAAAAAATCAAAAATTCGAAAACTCCCCCCATTGGTAATATATTCTCTCCTTTATTTATATGTCGAAATTTAAAAAAAGTTATGGAAAAATACTAACATTCTTGTTAAAATTTTGTCACAATTCTGGTAAAATATTTCATGACTGGAAACTGTAACCTTATATACCGATCTCACTGTACTCGTATCTATTGTCCTTGGCCTTGGACAATCAAAAGCTTTCGTGCTGCTGCTGATAAAGTACAGGTATCCAGAAAATGTACTACAGGCACAGACAATGCGAAATACCTAATTCGTCTCTGTTCTATCCACCCACAACTCCATATCGTTCTCGGGTAGCTAATTACAATTTCTTGAAAATTTAATTAAATGCTCGGGTCACGTAGCTATACATACCTCATAAGCCACAGCCGTACGCAACGCAGGTTTATCTGTGATATATCGTAATTATAATTCCCAGATGCGAAGCAATCCTTCTGTACGGCTCTTCGTTTTGGATTCACAACCGTGCGATATGGAGAATGCAGTGGAGATCATTCCAGATTGAAGAACTTTAGCGAGGAGTTAGTTAATTGAAGTTTAGTAATTGAAAGATTGCTATATTGGATGCACAAATGAGTTGGATGAAGAAATACATTAAAAATAATTACTGCTATTAGATACCAATGCGTTTATAGATCACTGTACATGATATACTTATTCATTTTGTTGTTTATATTGTGGCAAATAAGAAAATAGATTATATTTAATCAATTGTTCGTGCAAGTATACTCTATATCTCTTTCTACTCTTACTGTTGTGTATTTTATAAATTGATTAAATAGCTGAAGCATGGTTTACACTACATAATGTACAGGATTTAAAAGGGGTGTAACAAACTGTCACAGTATGGGAGGTCATTCATATAAAATAAATATACACAATATACACTGTAAAGTTTTGACGTAGCTGCAGCTACCTTTTTGGGTTGAAACTATATGCAACCCCAAGGTAGAACAATGAGGTCATGCACGATTTTTCATTTTTAACTTTAATCGATAGAGTAATGAAAAATAATAGACCCGTATTTTTTATTTTTCCTCAAATCAGTCTTTAATACTGAAAAAATGTAATTAAAAATGACATTGTTCAAAACGCTGCTGATTTTCTCCGCCTCGTCCCTTGCCCAGTGACGTCAACGTTTTATCAACGCGGCCATTTTGATTGTCATTAGGTTAAACGTCAAAGTGACATTTAAAGATAACCTGAAATTGACGAAAGTAAACATGTCGGTGAAACGGTGTTTTGTGCCATTGTGCCAAAATACTAGAGAAAATAGTGAGAAAATATTTTTAATAGTACCATGAACAACGTAGACAAATATTAATCAGACGAAGAAGTAACAACGAATGACTAATGACCAGAAGCTGAGTGATACGTGGATAACTTCATTTCAAATGAAAATTATATTTACAAAAATGAATAGAATGATGTTATATTAATATATTATAGCATTTCTATCAAATATTTAGATATGTAATTCTCAATTTATAGTCTATATATTTTTGTCTTCTAGAAATTCTGTGTCGATATAATAAGGCTCTATGAAATGAGTCTGAACTTACAGTGTGAAACGCTGACGTCACAACATGGCTGGTTTTTTGCAACTTTTTAAAATGTCATACTTAAAAACGATTTTATATAAAAAAAATGTAAATAAAAAATAATTTATTCGTACAGATCGATGCTTGTTTGATTTAAACAAAAAGAAACGAACATTTTTTTTGCCTGACCTCATTCTTCTTCTTTAAAAGGTCGATGCACCAATCTCTGTTTAGGGTAGGAAAACCAGCCTTACTCCCAGGTAGACACGAAGTGACCCTTCATATAGTGGGGTACAAATACTTTAAAGTGATTTGAAATTTCCGTAACACAAGTTACCTGTAAATGTCTATATTGTAACATGGGCCGCCCGCCGTCGCCGCCACTGTAAGCGAGTGTCTATTTATAGCGGTGACGTAATCGCGCTAGTAGCCGGCCGATGTAAACAGACTGGTCGCGACGTGTTTAATTACTTCCGGTCGCCTGAACCTTTTGTGTTCATTGTTATTACGTGTTCGAATATTCTAGACTGTTCTAGAAAATAATAGCAGCTGTATATAAGGGACGTAGCTATGCTCGAGAGACAGTTAGTTAGTTCAGTTGAGTCCCTGATCACACAACATTAGTCGTGTGATCGGGGGTTGACTTACATAGTGCATATCCATTAGTGAAGACGGACAGACACTTACATTGGTGCAGTGAGTTAGTTAGTTACATGGAGAAACATAGAGATGTTCATATAGAGTGTTAGTGAGTTTGAAAAGCACAGCAGTATCGTAGTGAGCGTATGCAGCTGGTGTCGAGTAGGTATTCGGGAAGTTACTGGTATATTGGGATAGCTGTGGATGTGAATACTCGGTAGTGTTGACGAGTATTAGGAAGCTATAGTGTACGAGGACAGTAACGGCGAGTCTGGAAGTTACTGGTATATTGGGATAGCTGTGGAAGTAAATACTCGGTAGTGTTGACGAGTATTGGGAAGCTATAGTGTGCAAGAACAGTAACGGCGAGTCGGAAAGTTACTGGTATACAGGGATAGCTGTTAAGGAGAATACTCGGTAGTGTTGAAGAGTATGGGGACAGTAACGGCAAGTGGAAGCTAATACTCGGCATTGATGTTGCAGAATTGTGGCATACGAAAAATCGGTGATACGGAGGCTGTGGAAGAGAGAGAGAGAGTTACATAAATAGACAGATAGTGAGGTGAAAGGTGTGACTTCTGTCCGAGCAGTTGAATATACAGACGCTGTTGAGTCAGTTGAGTATATAGACGCTGTGGAAGTCGGTAGGCGGACAGTTGAATATGCTATAAGTATATAGTGATATAAATATAGTGATATAAATATCGCGTAAACAGTCTACAAGAATCTGCTTTATATGAAACCTTACATGGGGAGATTGCAAATTCCTTAAAGAGTATTAGGATCCAGGAAAAATACTAATTATATATAATAATAAATTTATTCGCTTATAAACAAAAATACATAAATAAAAAGAGGTATATTTTAAGTTGCATAATATATTTTGTCTTTGAGGTGATGCCTAGTCAACGCTCTCACGGTACAAATATGTCATTATTCTTTACGATATCTGTGAACAAAGCAAATTGGCACACCCAGCAATGTGATTATATATTTATTTATAAATAAATTATGTATTCAAAAAAAGTTCATGTTCACAGGCTATTGCTCCAATTTATGTAGGTCTTGAAGGAATATTTATTCAGTTTCCTTGGATCTTCTAGCAGCACACACGGCAAAATTAGTATTTCTGTGTTTAAAAAATATCTGCGAACATAAGAGTTATTTATTAAAATTTCATTCAATTTACATGTATGTATGTTATTTTGTATCGCACTAAATCAAGATGGACCTAAAAATATAAGAAATTAGTTTTTGTACAATTAAAAATACAAACCCGAGTTACAAGTGTTATGGCCATTGTATGACCTTCAGAAAAACCCTTAGTTTCTGGGCTAACAAACACATTTTCTGAGAAATACGTAAGCTTTATTCTATCACTTTTCACTTTTAAAATCTTACAAATAACTAATATAATTTTCCATTTGTTTATATACCTATAAGTCTACACATAGTCAGATATGTTTCATGGAAAATTCTAGTTTTTCATTATAATTTTGTGAGCACGGGTAAATAATACTTTAAATAAATTGTAATGTTATGTTTTGCATTTCACATATTTATTTATCTTTCTTGTAATATGCTATGTAAATTCAATAGTATTGTTACTAAACTCTTTCTAATAAGTAACGGAGAAACGAAGTAGGTGTTCTACGGAATTATAATAATAATAATAATAATACTTTATTAAATAGCTTTAGCTAATACATACAAAAAATTACAAAAAAAAACACATTCCATGGGTTAAACATCTATAAATGCGATTTTAATTTCGACTTGAATTCATTTACAGTTTTTGCTGACTTCAAGGAAGTGGGTAAATTATTATACATTAATAATCCATTGTGAAAGATAGATTTACAAGTTTTCATATTATTAGTTCTGTGTATATATAGTTGGTTAACTTGTCGAGTAGCATAATTATGGGTATCAGAAACATATTTTACATTTTTGTTCAAATAATTCGGCAGTTTACCAGACAACATTTTAAATATAAATAGTAGTACATTAAAAATTACAATTTGTTCAATAGTAAACCATTCTAAAGTTTTTAACATAACATTGATACTAGTGTATTTATTACACTTTAATATTACTCTCATGGCACGGTTTTGTAATTTTTGTAATTTATCTATATCATTTTTATTACACATGAACAGAATAGTAGAGCAATATTTAAAATGTGGCAATATAATAGTATTATATATAACAATAGTGCTCCAAGTTGACAGATCTCTAGATATTCTTGAAAGGTAACTAATTTTTTTTGATATCTTTTTACTTATGTATTCTACATGTTGAATAAACTTCAACTTATTATCAATCATTACACCTAAATATTTAAATTCACTGACAACATCGAGCACAAATGAATTCAATTTTATTACATTATTTTCATTCTCATTTATTTTTGATGACAAGGATAAAATCATTACTTTAGTTTTTAATTCATTCAATTTTAACTTATTTTTGTCCATCCATATACTTACATTATTTAAATCTTTGTTAATATTACTTATTAATGTACTTTTATCCCTGTGTTCTAAATAAATAAGAGTATCATCTGCAAAGAGGTGTATTTTACAAATTGTTAGAACGTTTGGTAAGTCATTGATGTAAATAATAAACAAAAGTGGCCCTAATACACTTCCTTGTGGCACTCCAATATTCGTATTAATATCATCAGATATTACACTATTTAATTTTACATATTGAGTTCTGTTATATAAATATGAACGAAACCAATTTAGTGCCGTGTGTTTTATACCATAGGCTTCTAACTTTCTTATTAGGATATCTCTATCTATAGTTTCAAATGCTCTTTTCAAATCTAAAAAAACGGCTGTTATAAGTTTACCTTCGTCTAGTGATATTTTCCATTCATTTAACAAATAATTTAATGCTGTTTCACAGGAATGATCTTTACGAAAACCCGACTGTTCCGAGACTATAATATTGTTTTTAACTAAATAATTAATTATTTGATTCTGGACAACTAATTCTAATAATTTTTCAATGGCTGGTAACATATTAATTGGTCTAAATTCCTCTACTTTCCTAGTCCCTTTCACTTTTGGAATTGGGGTGACTGTTGATTTTTTTAAAACATGTGGAACAATACCATCATTTAATGATCTATTAATATAGTCTAATAATGGATAACCTATTAAAGTGAAATAGTCTTTTAAAAATTTCATGTTGATATCGTCTGGACTGTTCTTATTTTTTTGAGAAAATAATATTAATTTTAATTCATTAATTGTAATAACTGAAAAAGTTGTAAAACTGGAGTGTTCATTTATTTTAATATTGTTTATGACGTCTTCATTATTTACAAGAGGAATAGAGTTTCTTACTTCATTAATACTATCAACAAAATAATTGTTTAAAATATCTACAATTTGATTTGCATGTTCATATGTAACATTGTTATGTATTACTGATTTAATTTCTTCTCTATTATTTACTGATGTTAAATCTTTAAGTGTTCTCCACATTAATTTAGAGTTGTGTTTACATTTGTCTATATTGTTTTTGTAATACAATTGTTTTTCATATTTAATAAGATTACTAACAAAATTTCTTTTCATCTTGAATTGTACCCAGTCATTTTTTCCGTTCGTAAATATATATTTCTTGTATGCTAAATCTCTCTCAATAATGGCAGTTTTAATTCTCTGATTAAACCAATATTTTCCATTGTTATTGTTTTTATATGATATTTTAGTACTATTTTTAACACAATTTTTTATGTTATTATAGAAATTTAGAAAATATTCGTTTAAATCAGAGATATTGTAATTCCAGCTGCATTTAGATAGATTTTCCAGTAATACATTATTATCTACGGTTTTGACAATCTTATTTACATTATTTAGTATTATATGACCCAATGATATAGAAATAATGCTATGGTCTACTATTTTGGGTGTATGTTTAACCAGGCAATTAACACTAAAATCATTTGATATTACATAGTCAACTAACGTTCTAGATGTGTCTGTAATACGAGTAGCTTCCGTTATTAATTGTTTGTAACCACTTCTTTCAATAACACTTTTAATTTTTTTTCTGTAAAATTCATCAGTATATAACCAGTCAATGTTAAAGTCACCTGTAATTAAAATGGTCTCACTTGCAGTCTCATTTTCGTTTAACCATTCCTCGAAAAAGGAAATGAAGGCTGCTGTACTGCTGCTTGGAGAGCGATAAACTGCTGCCAGCAAATAACTCACACTGTTATAAGTAAACGAAACTGATATTAACCACCAACAATTATTTTCCCGAATTATATCTCGAGTTTTAAAGTTAATATGTGATTTAACATACAGGATAACTCCCCCGGTAAATCTTGTAGTTGAGTTACATCTCACATAAGAATAATCTTGTATTTGTATTTCAGAGTCCACTATATCTGGCGTAATTCTCGATTCTGTTAAACATGCAATTAAGGGTTTTTCACTGATTATAAAATTGTCAATTTCATTTTTATGCGCTAAGTAGCTTTGAGAATTTAAACAAATTATATTGGTTGTTCCTTTTACAGTCTGTAATTGCTATTCGTATTTGACTTTATTTCTTTGTTGTTTCACAATTTTTAGGTAAACTTCACAATTTTTATCCATTGCCTGATGATCAGTTTTTAAATTCAATTTGAGGTCCTTATTTGCTTTAACACAGTTAGCACATTTAATAATTTGAGAATTACATTCCGTATATTTATGATTTTCTCCACAATTACTACAAAATATTTCATTATTGCACTTCTCAGCTTTATGCCCGAATCCCAAACATTTGTAACATCTTGTTATATTTAATTCTTCATATACATTGCACCTATTCCATCCAACATTTAGTTTGCCCTCATTCATAATTTTATTAAATGTTTGCGGATCTACTTCAGCGATAACATTGTATTTCTTATTTCGTTCCCACTTACTTTTAATGACAATTTTAGATTCATCCGTTATTATCATATTTTGTTGATATATTTTGTTACAAATTTGTTCGTCCGGTATATTTTCAGTTAATCCGACAATTTTTATTAATGGATTTTTTAAATTAGATATTTTAACATCGTATTTTCGACCCATTTTTTTAACAACTTCATTTTCAAATTTTTTAACGTCATTCTCTTGTTGACATTTAACAATTATCCCACCATTTTTTACATTTTTAACAGATGTTACCCCCACTGCTATCTCTTCCGGTTTAATTTTTTCTTTTAATTCTTTTCTTGTCTCTGTACTGTTTTTTTTTTTTATAAAAAAATAGACTACCTAATATTAATTAACAAATTTGATTTGTATTAACAATGCAATACAATAAGTTTCAAAATTTAGTAAAACTGAACATTTTATATTATTTTTGACACTGTTTACCTATGATTCCTTTGAAATTTTACATATGTTACATTTTTACGTGTTATTAATGTCGTCCTTATTTTTTATGATAGGAACTGTACCTCAAATTGAACGCAGAAAATACAGCTCGAAGCAACCCTAAAGGTCTAAACATGTTACAAAGGTAGTAGCACCTACCTAACATACTTTCAGTGCAACACATGTGGCTGTAAGTGATTTGAATCTGCCCTACAAAAATTTTCTACCTTTTTCTTACCACCTTTCGAACTTCCTACCCCAAATCAACTCAAAGGAAGATTCAGCAACTCATTTGTGTAGATCCTATTTCTTTTAATTACCAAATACAAGAAGTTACAGTTTTATAAATAGCATGTTAATATTTTGTTAATCAAAATACTTTTGAAAAACAAAACTTTTGCACTTTATGTTTCTAACTTCGAATTGTTGCATCTTAATAATATTCTTATTTCACATGAAAGGATTTAGTTCTGCTAAATATGGATTTTGTAATACACTTTAAGACTTCAACTTGGAGAATATGGTCCTCGAATAAAATTTTGCTGCTGGTTTTTTCGTCAAATTTGTTTAAATTAATTTTGTTTTGAATTTTGTTTTGTTTTCTATATTGTATTTTGTTTTTCTCATGAGGTGTCCAGTTATAACTTTATAATAATTTGAAAATTAACTATTTTGACTTCGTGTAATTTGGTAACTAAAAGGAATAGGATCTTTAATTGACATTTTTTATTCAAAATTAATACCGGAAAAATAAGTAGGATATTAATGGCAATTAGAATTCTTTTCTGAAAATTCCTAATTTTTTTTAGATATTTTAGGGATAATTATTAACAGTAGAATAAAATGGGGTATTCTACCGATTTTTTAAAATATTTTCTTCTGATAATACGAGTATATAAAATCTGGGAATACAGGTAAAAATGCGATGTTAAAATTTGAATTGTAAGCGAGATATGAATTTTTGAATGTCTGAAATTCTAGGAGTATCTATGCATTGTTTGCATTAGGCATAAAATATATTTTCATTAATTTTACTAAATCTTCGTTCCCTTGTCAAATTAATTAGTAATGGATACAGAAATAGAGAAAAATGTTTAAAATAAGCAAAATATTACTTTCATCTTTTAAATAAAACGTTTTGACAATGTTATTAGGATGACAGTGTAAGGATAAGTATTTAAAGTAAAACATATTTTTTTAATGGAAATTATTATTTTTAAGTAATAATTAATAAAAAATTAATAAATTTCTATTTAAAAAAAATAATTTTTACTTTAGAAACTTGGAATTAAAAAGACAACAAAAGTAGAAATCAATTAACCTTTGATTTACAGTGAACACGAATTAAACACCCATATTTATTAAAACTAAAAACCGAGCAGTATTTAACACCTCGATAAATGATAATCAATATTTATTTGGTGGCCATATTTAGCTGTTATATCGTCATTTGTTATTTATTGTGAATGTATAACTACGAATATGAAAGAGAGTGGGTTCATACTTTTTTAAATTGCTACATAGCTTTTTTTGGCGTTCCTCTAATTTTGTCGGTGTGTCTATTATCGTCATTTCATAATGTTTTTTTTTTATTTTTTAATAAATTATGGATCCATAAAATAAAATTTCAAACGGTACATTTTGTTTTTATATTTATTACCTTGATGTATGTTTGTTTTACTCTCAAGATATTGTAACGTTTTTATTTATTTGGGTGAAGTGTAAATATTAGACAAGTATTATTAATTAAAATAAAAGTTTATTATAACGATAAATAGATATTAAATATAATTAAAGATGATAAATAGAACGAACACTACGATTAAACAAATATTAAACACTAATTAAGACTAAGAATATTATAAGACACTTAAACACTAAGATTATTTATTTAAACAATATATAACTCACTTACAACTGTATTTATTTATGTTTAGCACTCGTCGAGTATCTGTTTATATCACCAACTGTTTAGCACGCAACGCTTTTTATATCAGACTGTTCAGTGCCTTCGCTGACGGTGCTTATATATCCTAGCCGAAAATTCCAGAACTCACTGGAAGACTTCTAGATAAAACACAATAGGTTACATCAACCGCGTAATTAGGCAGGCTCCGACCAGTCGCTTGCGTCATCGCTAACAATAGATACTCGCTCGTCCCTGCGACAGCGGCGGCGACACCGACGGGGACAGAGGCGATAACAGTGGCGGCGACGGCGGGTACTGCACATTACACTTCCCCCTCCTTAAGACTGTTTCGTCCCGGAACAGTTCGTGATGACGAAATCTGCACGCATTACCCTTGGTGCATTTCGAAGTTTTGAAGAAATGACAGTCGATAGTCCGCTCGACTTCTTCTTTATGTCCGTTAGGGTTAAAGCTGCAAACGAGAATTTCAACACCGGTAAAACGGAAGAGGTTTTCTATCATGTTCCTAACAATCCTCCAAGCTAAACCATCTAGACCACAGCCTAACTTCGGTACGGCTAGCTTCAAAATGTCATTCTCAAGCAGATGATCCCTCAAATCGCACAGCGAGTTCCACAGGTTGCGGTACGACGGCTTCTGGTACGAGTGTGGTTTTGTAACCAGGTAATAGATGTACCGCTGATGGTCTGCATTGCTATCCCTCAGGCGCAGCGTTTTCCCAACAGTTGGGCGTTGGTTAGCCAGTTCTTGTTGTCGCCCAAATTTCGCCTTAAAGGCTGAAGCTATGCCACGGGACATCTTTAAGTCTTCTGATACGCAGTGACCGAGGGAATAATCTGAAGACACGGTGAATAGATCTCGGTGTAGTTCTCCATGAAGTCTTCAAAAGTTGGTTCTTGTGTTATGATCCGACGAACCGTTGCTCGATTATGGCCTTCGTGGTTGTCTCCGGCGAAAGGGGCTAGCCGATTAAAGTGTACTACTCTCGGCTTCCCGCTAGGTTGTTTCTTAATTCTGTATACCACGTCGTTTATCCTTTTGACTACCTCATAGGGGCCTTCCCAATTATTTTGCAGCTTTGGTGATAACCCACGACGTCTTTGTGGGTTGTAAAGCCACACTAAATCCCCAGGTTGATATCCACCCTTTTCGGCCTTGATGTCATACCGGTCCTTCATTCGGTCGCTAGCAGCTTGAATGTTCGTACGGACTTGTTCATGAATGTCATCCATTCTTCTCCGTAAGTCCGTAACATAATCTTCCCCGGCCAGATCTTCCCCAGGTTTACTGCCGAACACCAAGTCACATGGTAAGCGCAACTCACGCCCGAATAAGATGTTCGCAGGAGTTTGCCCTGTTGTTTCATGCACGGATGAACAATAGGCCAACAGAAACAGATGGAGTTGTCGGTCCCAGTCTCTTTGGTGGTTGGAGACTACCTTCGACAAATATCGGTTGATCGTTCTGTTCATTCGTTCAACCATGCCATCAGACTGCGGATGTAATGCAGTTGTTCTAGTTTTATTAATTCCTAATATCTTACAGACATTTTGGAAAACGGCAGACTCAAAATTTCTTCCCTGGTCGGAGTGGAGTTCACTTGGTACTCCGAATCGGCATATACATTCCTTAACTAAAGTTTCAGCGACCGTGGTGGCTTCCTGGTTGGGTAATGGATACGCTTCAACCCATTTGATGAAGTAGTCCATGACAACAACAATGTATTTATTTCCTTCGTCACTTTCTGGGAATGGTCCAGCCACATCAATCGCAATGCGCTCAAATGGACTGCCAACTTTGTATTGTCGCATTGGAGCTTTTCGTCGTTTATGCGGACCGTTACTTCCAGCGCAAACCACACATTTCTTGCACCAACCTTTAACATCTTCCGTAAAATTAACCCAGTAAAACCGCTGGCGCAATCTTTCTAGCGTTTTGATGACTCCGAAATGACCTCCAGATCCGTCATGGATCTCTTTCAACACGTCTGGTACTCTATTCTGAGGAATAACTAACTGAGTTCTCTTCTCAGTTCCATCGGCATTTTCTACCACACGCTTTAACAGGCCATCCTCAATCACCATGGAGTCCCATTGCGCCCAGTACGATTTTACGCTCGGTGAGTGCGGTGCAACATCTTCCCATACTGGTTTGCTCTCTTCTGCTTTCCATTACAGTATAATTTTCAAAGTCGGATCTTTTTCTTGGTCTTCGCGTAGTCCATCGGGCTGCCAATTATCGTCGACTACTGTTGTTCTGGCGACGATGGAAAATTTCTCTTCTAGTCGACTACAATGCTTGCATTCGTCTGGGCATGGCCTTCTGGACAATGCGTCGGCATTACGATGGCTGGTACCTGTCCTATGCTCGATTTTGAAATTGTATTCCTGTAGTCTTTCAATCCATCTAGCTACCTGACCTTCAGGATTCTTAAATTGTAGCAGCCATTTTAATGCAGCATGGTCAGTTCTTATCAAAAATTTCCTTCCGTACAAATATTTGTAGAAATGTTCCACGGATTACACGACTGCCAAGCGTTCTTTTCTGGTAACACAATAATTCCTCTCTGGTTTGGACAAGGTCTTACTAAAATAGGCAATAACCTTCTCATGCCCGTCTTGTATCTGGGAAAGAACGCCACCAATTCCCACGTTGCTGGCATCTGTGTCTAGTATGAACTCTCCTTCAGGTAAAGGATAACTCAGGACAGGTGCGCTTGTCAAAGCATGTTTCAGTTCTTTAAACGCAACTTTGCAGTCCATTTCCCAGATAAATCTTCTACCTTCTTCAGTAAGCCTTGTCAGTGGCTTGGCTATGTTGGAAAATCCAGGTACATATCGCCGATAATAGGTACACAAACCAAGAAAACTTCTAAGTTCGTGTTTGTCTCTAGGCGCTGGCCAATCTCTCACAGCCTTTATCTTTTCCGGGTCAACTGCAATACCCTTATCTGAAACCACGTGTCCAAGGTAATGAACTTCCTTTTGGAACAGGTGACACTTCTTGGGGCTGAGCTTCAGGTTAGCCTTCCACAATCTCTGGAAAACCTCTTCCAAATTCTTCATGTGGTCCTCGAATGTCTTACCTACCACAATAATGTCGTCGAGATAGACTAAACAAGTTTTCCATGATAGCCCAGCCAATACTGTCTCCATAAGTCGTTCAAACGTTGCAGGGGCATTGCAGAGCCCAAATGGCATTACAGTAAATTGCCAGAGTCCGGTACCAATGGTGAAGGCTGTCTTTTCCTTATCTTTTGAATCCAAATCCACTTGCCAGTATCCGCTCTTTGGATCCAGAGTACAGAAAATCTTTGAGCCAGCCAAAGTGTCTTAGTCTTTATTTATGTTTAGCACTCGTCGAGTATCTGTTTATATCACCAACTGTTTAGCACGCAACGCTTATTTATATCAGACTGTCCAGTGCCTTTGCTAACGGTGCTTATATACCCTAGCCGAAAATTCCAGAACTCACTGGAAGACTTCTAGATAAAACACAATAGGTTACATCAACCGCGTAATTAGGCAGGCTCCGACCAGTCGCTTGCGTCATCGCTAACAATAGACACTCGCTCGTCCCTGCGACAACGGCGGCGACACCGACGGGGACAGAGGCGGTAACAGTGGCGGCGACGGCGGGTACTGCACATTACAATATATCGGTTTCTATTAATGACGGGAAGTAAGGATTGTCCTTATTTCCCTATAGCTAAACTTACCTCCCTCTTTGTGTTAGATATTTTGAACTTGTGTCAAATATTTATTCATGCTTATAATGAAAAATTTTGAATTTAATTTCTATCAAATTGTCCTCATTTCATAAATATTTTCATTTAAAAGTTGGCGAGACAAATGTGATAGATGACGGCGTTTTTCTTCTTAAATTTCCTTTAAAACTTTTTCTGGACAAGCCTTGACATATCTGAGAGTGAAAATGAACAGGTAAAAAATAAATCATCGGGAGTGAAAAAAATCTTATATGCAACACGAGGTGTAGATACATTGACCACTCTCGAACTTATTTACTAGCCCTCGCTCTCGCTTGGGCGCAAAATAGTCTCTTGTAGCATAAATAACTATTTGGGCATGTTTGGTTTTTGTAATCAGTGGCGTATTATCCCAGAAGCCCGTGAAGCCCGGGCTTTTGGCGCAAAATTATAGGGGGCGCAAAAATATGCAAGGAATTGAAAAAAAATTACATATTTAAAAAAATATAAACTAGCAGGCGCAGACATGAGTTGGATATTATAGTGAAAAAGATGCAATGCAAAATTTATTTTAGCTATCCTACGAGTTTGTGCCTATAGTCAAAATATTAGATTTTTGTAGGGGCGGGCGCAGAACATTGACAATGTTTTGCCTAACATTGTCATTTTATTACGGATGTTTGCTTGCAAAGCAGTGATTGACTGTACTGGCGAGAGATCCTTTTCAGCACTGAAGAGAGTGAAGGATTACCGGAGGTCCACATTATCCCAAACAAAATTAAACGCTTTGGCTATTATTTGCATCGAAAAAACTCTTTTAAATGAAATTAATTTTGACGACACAGTGAATATTTTTGCCAGTGCCAAAGCAAGAAAAAAGTAATTTTAATTTGTCATTATACTATATTAATTAAAATTAAAAGTTTAGTTTCAATGTTTGCTGAATATTACTTTTAAAAAAACTCCCATTTATCCGCCTATGATTGTCATTTTTGCAATCGTTGGTCTGTCAGTTGTTAGATTTAATTTTTATAATTATTGCATTGGTTTCTTACTAGAAAAGTTCACGTATGTTTTTTTTGTTTCATTAAAGTTAAAAAAACGGGGGGGGGGGCTTGGGGGGCGCAAAAAATTCAAGTGCTTCTGGCGCCAAACTACCTTAATACGCCACTGTTTGTAATAAGTCTCTCAAATATTTTCATAGCATGTGATATTGCCCTTCCCCTTATTTTGGTTGTCTATACTTTCTTCGCAGGTCTCTAGTCATTTGTCTTCCATCCTTATAAGAAGATGTCTCCACCAATTCAGCTGACATTCTTCAATAAAGTTCAGTATCTATTTCGTTCCATGTTCTTCCCTTCTGTTTTTGTTTCTTATTCTGTCTAGCATTGCGATACTTTTGACTCTTACCTTAATTTCTAATGTGAGATAAAAATGTTAGTTTATATTCTTTAAAATTTTAATTACTTTTTTTTATGGAAACTATTGAATATAATCTGAAGAAACCTTTTTGCTGTATGGGTATTAATAAAATTTCAATATACATAGATATTCTATAAAACATTACATTTTACCTTATTTATGCACAATTTTTTGCTAAACACAATTATGTACTGTAAAGTACTAACGAAATAAATTATTCGTGTATATTAATCATCTACTATACTACACTATAATAAGGTATGAAAATACGACGACCTACATGTATGTAATAAAACAGCATAAAATAATTTAAAATTTATAATGTTGTTTACATATTCTTACGTTAAACATTAAAGTCATAAAGATTACAAATTATTTTAATATATTAACTACCAAGTACCAAGTGGTTTTCTGTCCGCAATTTGAATATAAAATTATGCATAAATGCTCACGCATAACATTAAATCACCACAAATATAAAAAATAAAAAAAATATAACACCTCGTTTTCTGAAAATTTGAATATCCAACTACTTGTTACATTGATTCCCATACGGCACAGTACAGATCAACAATTACCACTAAATCTTCTCCGTCTGTAAAAGTGTGCATAATCACGTCGCAATTTTTCATCCCAGGTCGGAATCGTAATAATTTATATGGCATGCAATGGGGCGATAGAGGTTTGCGCGCCTCCCAATCTGCAATTAAAGTGCGGAGTGCAGTATCCACACGCACACAGAGAGGCGATCACGACGCGTACAGGGTAATTACATGGTTATGAAGACGGTAAAGTACGGTGTGGCCAAAGGCTAGAAACGGGGTAGGGAAAGAGGATGCGTAACCCGAAAATGGGAAACTGGAGAAGGTAAATTGTATGAAATAATATCGAACCAGCAGATGTATTGTATTTAACTATTTGCAAATATCATCTGTTTTAGGTATTTAACCGTATAATAATATGAATATACTGATATCATTTGTAAAAGAGCATATTATGTTATTGGAACGAAACTGATTTCCTATAGTAAATTCTTGTGATTCTCAAGTTACACTTTACATCTAAATGTACAGTAACTGACCGTCACACAATATGAATAAGTATGAAATTATGAGAAAAGAAATGAAAATTCTGATTTGACGAGCACATTGCCTTCCTCAAATTCAGTTTTTAATTATAATGCTGGTAAAGTTTGTTTGTTCCATTACTATGAATATTCAAATTTAATTAAATCTTTAACTACTATTTTTTCTCAAAACTTTACCATTGATATATTTTTTTAAAGTGTAGTTAATTTGTTAATTACTTGTATCTAAATACCTTAAGTCCAAAAATTATATATTCGAAATTAATTTGTTTATTTTAATAAAATAGATAATACTTTTATGAATATTTAATTAAGGTACATGGTATATAGCGAATGGGGTCATTTCACATTCTCTGATTACGTTTTTTCTTGAAAGAATAGGCCAAATAGACCAGAAAAGTGTAACGGTCAAATTTAGGCGCGAAATTTAAATTCAGTTCATAACGCTGAGAACATAATTTTAACCCCCGAGTATTTTTTACCAAGGAAATTTTTGCTCAACTTTAAAGACCGAGAAATCTCTGCAAAGCATTATATGTAGCACTTAGACCGATCCTTTATCTCTAAATTCGTACAATAATATTCACATGAACTGTGCATAGTTTATAATTATTTAAATAATAATACAACACTACAAAATTCAATGAACGTATGTCTCAGTTGATCCTACAATTTCGGTGCATGCTTCATCTTCTGTTGCGCTGACCTAATTACTGGCGGGTCAACGACATACGGTATCCCGGGTTGCACAAAGCTTTTTAATTTCTAATAATTTTCTTACTTTACCTTTTCTTAGGCTGTTGCAATCTATTACTGAATAAATAAACTATCGAATTCTTAGCAAGAGCTGCTTAATTTCTTTTACAAAATTTTTTTTTGTCTGTATAATTGAACTCCTATATGAAACCTATACTAGGGAATTCAAACCATGAACTCGCGCCAAAGGCAATTCTAACCTAACTTTTCTGGTATATGTTCTACAGCCTGTAGAATTAGAGATATGATTTTTTAATAGTTGCCTTTAATTTCAAATATTTCAACGTTGACGTCACAGCTTCACGGATACGGCAGTCGAGCTCTACCGGTTTAGCTACATGTGTGTTTGTGAGAGAAATGCCTGGGTGAGTATGAATGTGTAACGTCATGAATTTAATTCGTATTTCAGCCGCAAAAGTTTATTACCAAATTTATGAATGAAAAGTCGCATATATCAAACTATTGCTATTACTATATTTATTAAATGAGACGGATTTCACGATTTTATAAAAAAATCGACTTTTTTAAATGACCCTTTTTGAATTTTTAGTCTTTCAAAAGATTCCTCATTTGATAATGGCTTGACAAACTTTAGCCCTTCCTTATATTAAATTTTGTAAAAACTACTAGAAACTGATATTCAAATTCCCACAGTTGTTTAACAGTTGGTTTAGTTAAATTCATCCTACGGAAAGTTAATATTTATTATTTGAAATATCAAAGCAAGCAAAGATAGACAGTAGCAAATATATTTGTGGATGGTATTGTATATTTTCATAAAAATATTGGCCTCGTCCAATGTTGGTCACAAAAATTAGTTAGAGCTCGCAATATTCCATCAGTTCAGTCAGTTCTAAATATGACAGAAAGCAAATGACGAATGCCAACGCCTAAAATATATAACAACGTGAACATAAAATACGAATTAAAATCTCCATTTGTAGTATTTTTCATAATTTATGTTGTAACAAAAACATTGACGTTGATATATTTAGTGACTTTCGAAAAGTTAAACAAATTAATCTTATATTATAACTCTATAAAGTTGTTAAGGAAACTCAAACGTACAACAATTCTTACTCGAATGTATTATCTGATTTGCCTGAAGGGTAAAATTTTTGTCCGTACGCCTCTGGGCATTATAGCCTTCTGCGTCCTGCGTAACGATAGTGTTGTTCGTGGCACGATTTTGCAAAGTATGAAGAGCTTTCATTCTATTTTTATTCTGTTATGCGTTTACGTGTTATATGGTTGATTAATGCCAGCTGATCTTGTTTAAAATGAAACTGGCCGACGTGTTAACAGAGAATTTCAAGCCCACTTCACATGCAAGGCTGAGATAATCACAAACTCTCAACTCTACTCAATTCCAGTCATTTGCTCACTAGCGGTTAAGAGATTTCAATGAACGAAGATGCGAGACGCTGATGTGTCTAAATTTTATTACTCTTAAATACTTCAGCCTTGAGTGACGTGACAACGTGCAATCAAAATAAGATTAAATTTTATGAAAATCGAAAGTAAGATGTACACTGAAAATTGTTACAAAATCAATAAAAAGAAAACAATATCATTACTTCGAAGAAGAGCAAATCATTATATTTTCTCTTTAAGTAATCAAAAACGTTTAACATTTAACTTTATTTTTCGATAGACTAATGTGCAAATTTTGAAAACATTAAACTAATAATATCCTAAAAATACCGAAACCGCATCTTTATATCAGATTGTCGCGTCACTGGTCAAGCACCGACACTCAAATCTAAACCATAAGAGTAAAAACCAAACTCCCTGATTCTCATCTCGTCGAGAGGCTAATTGAAACAAAATTGGATGAAGAGTAAAAATCAGAGAAATATTATTAATTAAAATAATAGTTATTTATTATATGAGTGTAGAATGTCTCGTGGCCGTGTGCCTGAGTGTCTGGTCGTGAATCTGGGGAACCAGGTTCGATCCCGACCGACGCCAAATATTTCTAATTTTAAATGGCACAAAATTGACCCCTGTGGTGCACTCTCCACGCCAGCAATGAGTGCCCGTGAGGTGACGCCTGGTAAACGCCCGCACGGCACAAATATGTCATCATCATTACCGATATCTGCGTACAAAGCAGATTGGCACACCCATCAATGGGTAATATGCCATGATGATATATTTATTTATTTATTTATTTATTTATTTGTGTAGAATGTATAATATTAGTCACGAAAGAAAAAGTTTAGCCACGTAGCCCGCAGGGCGAGTGGCTAATATTCTTTAGTGACTAATATACATTCCACACGAGTGTAATACAACGTTTTATCCACTGACAACTCAATTGATGTAGTATTTTAAATTACAAAGTAGCCATTAAACGGTTTTGTTATATTGTTATTCAAAAAATTTTTGCTGTAATAATTATGGTCTGGCATTGGGAATTATTTGAAAGAAAAATACATTAAAATGGATGAAAATGAGGACCTTCTTTTAAAACGTATTCACTTAGAAGCACAAGCAGCATCTTGACAGCTGTCATTGTGTAAAGATAAGTAACCTATTTTAGCATAAATGTTAATATTAATTTAAATAAATAAGTTTCATAATGTTAAATTATTTCAAAAATAAAATAATTTTGTAAAGTAGACTCTTATTTATATTTAAAAAAAATCCACAAAAATTAGTAATAATTTCTCCGTGACTTCTAAAATATTCTCTCACGGAGTGACTAATGTTGTACATTAGTTATTTCAAATAACCATAGTAACAATAAACTTTATTCAACACCGGCTCTTAATATACTTAAGTATATTGTAACGTTTTTATTTATTTGGGTGAAGTGTAAATATTAGAAAATTATTATTAATTAAAATTAAGTGTTTATTAAACTATAATGAAATTTACTATTACTAATATTAAACTATTATTAAAAACTAAGTAAGACTAAAACTATAATTAACTAGATAACACTAATACTATTTATTTAACCAATTAACACTACTATTTATTTACACGATATTACAAATTATTTAGTTCACTACGCATTCCAAACTTAGACTGCCGGTCTGTTGCAAACTCTTGTAGACTGTTTATGCGACATTTATATCACTATATTTATATCAGTATACACATATCACGTTCAACTGTCCGCCTACTTTACTGCATACGTTCACTACGATATTGCTGTGCTTCTCAAACTCACTAACACTCTATGTGATCATCTCTATGTGACAGAATGTAACTAACTAACTCTCGATCATAGCCACGTCCCTTTTATACAGCTGACATTACCTTCTAGAAAAGCTCTAGAATGTTCGACCGCATAATAACAATGAACACAAAAGGTTCAGGTGGCCGGAAGTAATTAAACAGGCCGCGAGTCGTCTGTTTACCTCGCCCGGCTGCTAGCGCGATTGCGTCAGCGCTATAAATAGATACTCGTTCATTGCTGCGGCGATGTCGGCGCGGCTGCGACGGCGGTGGCGACAGGGGCTGCGACGGCGGGCGTTGCACGTTACAATATTAAGAGCCGGTGTTGGATATAAGTCTATTAAACGAGAAATAAAAAAGGAAAAATTAATAAAGATAACGAACACTATGAATAAACAAATATGAACACTAATTAATGACTAAGAATATTATTAAATACTTAAACACTAACATTATACAGATTGTCCGGATTTCGAAGGCCACCATTGGGTTCTCGAAAACTATAAGAGGTACGACTTGGGTGAAATGCGAGATAGGGTGCGCCTTTGGGTGGCCATCTTAGATGTGATATTGTTTTGATAATAATTCTCATAGGTTACTAGAAAATGGCGGAAAACTGAATTTGGTCGATATTTTCATTTTGAAATAACTTCTAAACTATTACTAACTAACTAAGAAAAATGTTTCCAGTAAAAAAAAAATAGATATTTTTATTGTCTATTCAGTGACGTACGAAAATTATTTTTCTATCGGAAAATTTTCGAGATATAACACAAACTTACATTTTTTTTAAATGGAACCCATATTTGATTTTTACGTCAAAAAATGTTTCTTTTTTTCTTTTTCTATTGGTATAAGGGTTTTTGTGTTTTAAATAATTTTTTATATCATGCCTTGTATACCTACTTACGTGAATTTGAAAGTATGGAGTTAAAAATAAATTACGAAGCAAGGTAGATATGAATTAAGTTATTTAAGTAAAATAAAATAATATTTTAAAAAACTAATAAAATTACTGGCAAAAACTAAGAAATTTCATGAAAAATAATGAAAAATCTAAGATTGTAAGGGTAAAATAAATTTAAACTACAATAACTCTTATACCAATCGAAAGAGAAAAAAATATGTATTTTTTTAGACCAAAAATTAAATATGGGTTCAAGTTAAATAATTACCAATATCTAACTTTTTTATTTAAAACAATTTTCTCTATTTCTGATAGTTTAGAAGTAATTTCAAAATGAAAATATCTCTGCAGTATTCTAGAATATTTCCAGTAACGTTCTAGTAAATACGAGGGCGAGCAGGTTTATTCCTGTTACAAGGTTACGCCTAGCACTGTTTTTTTACGCTGCCGCACGCGGTAATTAGCCCGCCGATCTAGACACGCTTCGAGCAGTGGCGTCAGTAGCGCGCACGCTACAATATAAGTAACATAGCCTTCAAAAGGGGTGACCAACGCACAGCGTTAACTCGGCTATGCAGAGACCGTGGCAGAGACAGATATTAAATATAACCATCAAACTCAGAGATAAAACATATCTTAGAATGCAACTTTGTTACAATAAATATAAAGACATAAGTACTTGTAAATAAACATGGCTTATTATTACTCATTGTTGAATGAGACAATATCGTTTATTGGTCTGTACTGATCTCTCTCTCTCTCTCTCTCTCTCTCTCTCTCTCTCTTCCTATAGCTTTAAGGGTACATGCGGTGACGCCTGTTAAAATTTTATACACCACTCGAGATTATGTACGTTTTATATATACGTAGTTTTATCGTTGGTATCACAGTCTGTAAAATATGTGTCACGTTTCATTAATTTTGGACGTTTTTAGATGAAACAAAATGGCGTAATTAGATTTTTTGAAAACTTAATAATGCTCGATATATAACAAAAATTTACGATTTTTTAAATGGAAACCTATATTGAAAATAGTTTCGTCTTTTTGTTTATTTTATAAGCTTTTCAATGATATCTAACAAGTCGACATTCTTTTGTTTTAAACTTGAATAAGAGATGAATTATTTATTTATTGGGGTGAAAAATTAAAAATTATTAAGACACAAATGAAAAAATCTATTACAGGTCATCATTTGCATATTTCTAATAATATTTGTTTCAGTTTTACCCATTTTTTTAATTTATTTACTTCAAAAGCAAATTAAACAATTTTTTTTGGATTGTGTCAAAGCCAACTGTAACGTCGATAAATAGTAATTTAACTAACCCGGAAATAATTGATTAAGAATAATTTTGAAAACATAATAGATATAGGCAGAATCAAAATAAACAAATGATGCACTGTAATAATTTTTTTCATTTGTTTCTTAATAATTTCCAATTATTTCACCTCAATAAATTAATAATAATAAAAGAATGTAGACTTGTTATATATTATTGAAAAACTTATAAAATAAGACAAAAGACGAGACTATTTTCAACATAGGTTCCCACTTAAAAAATCATAAGTTTGTGTTATATCTCGAGAATTATTAAGTTTTAAAAAAACCTATTTAAACCATTTTATTCTATCTAAAAAACAGTAAAAATTTTGTTAAGGCAATTTTTCTCTAACTATCATAATAAATAAGATATGATATATTTTCAAAATGAGCGAAAAACGAATTTTTGCCTGTAGCTCAGAAACAAAAGAAGATCGAAAATTCCTGTGGTGACTATTAAACTTTTCTCGAAAAGTTGACCCTGCAATGTGCGAACGGTTTTGATCTATCGTTAATATTACCCAAGATACCTTAAAAAAACATCGAAAATGAGACACTCTGTACAATAAAAATAATAGTTTACTGCGAATGATGAGCCTGTTTTTTTTTTTCATTTATTTGCTATATTTGGCTATATTAGAGTTAATATGAGTCAGAGGGGAGAATTTACGTCTAATCTATTTCTATATTTACATTTTAAATAAATTAATTGTGAAAACTCATGTTCACAAATACAAGATGATGCAAAGGACAACAAGAATTTTAGTGACGTATCCGATAAATCTGAGAATTCGTTTGGAATTTTCAACCAAAAATTGTATAAAGAGAATTTTTAAATCTTCACCGGAAGAGATTTCAGCCAAATTTTCTTTATTGGTCAGTGACAAATTTGAAAAATAATTAAGGCACACAATTAAAGAAAACGAATAAAAATAAAAAATGCACTAGCAAAAGAGAAAATCAAGATTATTATTATTATTAAACTTATAATTTTAATTATTAAAATCTAATAAATTTGAGAAAACAACCCTTTTTCGTCATTTTCTTTCGTACATCTCGCAACGCCAGTGAACTTATTCGCGACCCCTAGTTTGAATACTACTGTTGTACTTAGCACGTCAACTATTGATGAAAATGTGGCAAAAATTGATGATATCGCCGAATCACTTTATGAAAGGGTGCTGAGGAATTCCTGTTTTTTCACCCCAACGTATTGGTTCACAGTACAACACCATTGTGATGCCAGCGCCCCCGTATTCACCAGACCTGGTCTCCCTGTGAATTTAGCGACAATGAGCTGACCTACCACAGAGTGCATTCCACAAGTATGAAGCAGATTGGAAACAACGTTTACCATAAGTGCATTATATAAATGGGGTTTATTTTGAAGGGTACTAATGGTTTAATTATTTCTCTTTGAAATACTGTACCGTGACATAGGCGTTTAACATGGGAAACGGTTTTTTTCAAATATCATCTGTCCTGTAAGACTATAGTAGGAGTTTTTGATATGGTTAGAAAGATTATTTAATTTGACATCGAAGAGTATGTAAATACTCCTAATTTATTGCCTTATTATTGAAATATTTACAAAAGTATAATGCTATTTGACAGTTATTACTTATAATTTATTAAAACCATTATGCATGGAAACGTAATCGGTAGCTGAGATGGTTAGATCGAGACACCGTAATAATGTTTCCCGCCCGGTTCAAGTTATTTTTATTATTTTTTAAATTTATTTGGTAAAATGTATTATTAAATAAATTACCGTACTGCCAGGATGGTTTCGTTGAATGCGGTCGACCGTCGTCACTTGCCATTTAAACTTCAGTGAAAATTGATTCTGATATACTTCTTTGGGCTATGCTCGAGGAAGAGGAGAAGGTTAACATTTTAGAAAATATTGCAAGAATAGCAGAGCTGACTGATTTGTTCCAATCTTTGTTAATAAATAGTCAGCTAAAAACGAATGACTTAAAATTTAGACAATTTTTTTATTAATATTTCATCTTTGTAATCAGTCAATTTGGGCGTCACAAGTACTAGCGAGGCCGTGGTCAGACTGCTTTTGAAGTGGTCAGGACGCAGCAGCTCCGCGGCTGGCAGTGTTCGATTTGTATCGCACCGCTCCAACGAAACCATGCATATGTATGGTATGACTAGCGAATGAGAGTTGACGTTTAAATTATTTTATAGAGGTGGTTTCTTTTGAAACCCTACAGGAGAATAGAATTGTACGAAATATTCAGGTATGAAATTTTTGCACAAACTCATTTAAATATTGGACTATGAAAACACAGAAATACATTACTATGTCTGTCTAAAAATAGATGGCCGACTAGAGTAACTGAATATCAAAACAGGGGTGCGTTTAAAATATTTTATACATTTTTCGTTTATGTTGAATATAACAAAATATTTTGATCTTTAAACCATTTAGTTTGGCAATTCTATGAAATAAGATTATTTTTAATTTCCTCTAACAGTAATTCCGACTCGAGGGTTGCTTACACCTGAGACGAACGAACTAGAATTTGCGGTATTAATTTTTTTAAATACATCCCCGAATCCTGTTGCTAAGATAATTTTAAATGCTTCCTGGTGTTAAGTACAATTCTAATCTTCTGTAACGGAATACATAAGGGTCAGTTTCCTTCCGTGGTTTTCTTTCAAAACAAATATAGGGATATGTTTTCAATAGAAACCACATCTATTAAATAATCTAAACGTCAACTTTCATTCGCAAGTCATACTAAAACAACACTGAAGCAGTCCAATACTGCCGTCCGCAAATGCCGATCTCGACCGCTGGCAGTGCCAGCGAAACCGTCACTTTACGTCTAATATAAACCTGTGTTTAGGGATTACTTTTTATATTTTGCTTAATAATGTGATATTGATGTAACAAAGAAATAGTAAATGCAATAAATACTTGATTTACTAAACAATTTGGCTCGTACCACGAGCACGGTTTTAACTAAAACGCTGTTTTAAGAAATGTCAAATTTCATTATTTAATATTCATAATAAATAATATCAAATTTATCAAAATGTGATTTTAAAGCAGACCATGATTTGTATCCAAACAAATATTTTTTTAAAAATTATTCTTTAAACATAAGGGCGAAATTAAATATTGAAATTTGAATTTGACATTTCTAAAAACAGTGCTTTAGTTAAAACCGTGCTCGTGGTACGAGCCTTATGTTTTAATTCTGTAATTTATTTAATAATACATTTTTCAAAATAAAATAATAATAAAAAATCTGATGTGGCCAGCACATTACCTTCCGTCAGTTCTATGTATTTTGTACAAATTTCATACGGAAAGTTCCTTGCTAAATTAAATATTCTACTTCTTGTACATTACCTTCCGGCAGTTACATGTATTTTATGCAAATTTCATACAGAAAATTATTATTTTGTGACGTTTTCTATATACAGTGTAATGTATCTGCAGAAATAAAAGATTTATTATTATTATTTCTTGTACATTACCTTAAAGCAGTTGTATGTATTTTATACAAATTCCATACAGAAAGCAAAAGATCCTATATTTCCAGTAAATTATAAGACAAACACACTATGTCAATTTCACTTGACACTGACATCCACAGCTGACATCTTTCAATCAGAATTTGCTTAATATAGTAGCTGTTTCCATAGCTATGGCTACTTTATGAAATTTAATTTCTTTATAATTTCTTAACTCTATATCCATTTAATATTAAGTATAAAATGCAGTCAAATCGTATAGAGAATAAAATATTCTTTAATATTTATAATAACATCAAATGTGAAAAAATTATATTTAACATAGTTTTTTCAAGAAAAACTGTTAAAATCTTCAAATGAGGGTACTTCCGGTTGACCAATTGTAACCAAAATCTAATCAGCTCTTCATATGTATGTAACGAAGAAGTATACGAAAAAATTATAATTTTTGTAACTGTAGTATTAGAGTTATCGCAGACGAAAATTTTGTTACACACACACACACACACACACACACACACACATCCACACACACACACATCCACACACACACACACATACACACACACACATACAGACATCATCGTTAAAATAGTAAATTCGTATTCTAGGGACCCTAAAACGTGCTTATTGATTAAAAATTCATCATCGAATGTTTTGACCAAAGACAATACCTTCCTTACCTAAAGGTGACGGAAGGTAAAAATAACATGAACCGGGCGGGATTTGAACTCGAGAAACATTATTACGGTGTCTCGATTTATTCATCTCAGCTACCAATTATGTTTCCATGATTACTGTTTTTAATAAAATATAAGTATTAACTGTCAAATAGCATTATACTTTTGTAAATATTTAAATAATAAGGCATTAAATTAGAAGTATTAGATACTCTTCGATGACAAATTAAATAATCTTTCTAACCATATCAAAAACTCTCACTATAAACTTACGGGACAGATGATATTTGAAAAAACCATTTTCCCATGTTAAACGCCTATGGCACGATTTTCAGTGTTCGCACTCTACATGTTTATATTTTTTTAACTGTTTTGAAATATTCTCTCATTTATTTGCAACTACCGAGCTAACAACAAAACCAGTAATAGCTTGCAACCAGTATGTTCCAAAAGAAAACAAAACCCATTCGTTTGTAACCCCCTAAAGAAAACTATAAACATGATGTGCACATCAACCTACCACAGGTTGCGAAAGAAGTGGAGCAAAAAGCTCGGGAACAAATGCGAGTGTCTCTCATCTTCATGAATCTCGCGTGGTTTTTCTCTCTCTGCAGGTAGGCAAAACAAACATGGTAATTAGACAATCCTTACTTAGCTCCAGTAATTAACCCGTAAATACGCTCTTTGGAAGTCGTTAGGAGATGTAGATTGTAAATTGTTTCGCAGCACCATAAGAAATATGATGAGAAATATATAACTTAATTAAATTTGAAAGTAATTACTTTCCCAAGAAAAAAATATTGTTTTTATTCTCTGTGTGTGTTTTGAAAAATAAATCTGAAATTGATTTACTGGAAGTTATTTCAGATGCACAAAAAATTCATATATAATGAAATAACAAATGCAAAATTTTGTACAGCATTTGTACGAAGAAATCTTATACCAAATGCCAAATATTTTATACACCAAGCCATTTGTACGACATTAGGTACTTTATACGACTATGGGGACCTGCAGAATCCGCTGGCGGCGCTGTAAGCGCACCTGTCATGGCAGCCAGTAGGACATGTCATATTTGTTTACATTTTAAACGACCGTTTTCTGACCGATTATATTAATAAAAGTTTAAATCAACATAATTTTTAAGTTTATTCAGTCGAATCCTTTAACAAGAAATGTAGTTGAAGGGCAACAATTCGTAAATCCAAATTTAATTACGACTTATGACTACATGACTTGGATCTACAATCTACAGGGACAAATACTAGTAAAATCAATGAACCTACAAATTTTATTTATTAATACTGTCAAAAGTTGTATTAAAACTACATGCCTGCAAAATTTTATTATAATTTCTTTTGGTGAAATGCAAAGAAAAGGCATATTTATTTATCAGATTAAAGTTTTACGATTTATTTAATTTTTTTTTCCAAACGTTCAATCGATCAACTTTATCTTCTTTGCTAAAAATTATGGAGAGGTGGGCGCGGGCCGGGATTTTGTCGGGTAACGATGAGTCACGACGTGACCCGCGTCATCGTGAATATAATTCAAATTTTGCGTCGTGATTGGCCGTGAGCGTGGGGCACTAAAAAATTATCGTGCGTGATCAGGCGTGATTGAAATTTAATCGGGCGTGAATACAAGTTTACTTCTATTTTTTATTTTACAAAATTGTCTTAATTTCTATCTTTTACTTTATATTCTTGTTATTATTAGTATGCCAAATATGTCATCAACAGTATAATTTTTTTGCATAAAAATAGTGTTATTGTTGTACTCAAAATTGGGTACACATTTTCTCCGATTTCACTACAGATATACATATCGTTAAGCTCGTTTGACACGATCATAATTTTGTTAACAAATTTGTAATCAAATTTATAATGATATTTGTCCATAAACATTAGTTTCTAATGGAACCAATTTGTTACCTAACTTATTACCAATTTGTTAACAAATTTTATAGCAGCTTATGACTGTATTACACAGACTTAAATGTACATAGAAACAATTACGTGACACGAACGTGACCTGCCGGGCGTGATCGGGCGTGAGTGCTGAAATAAAATCGTGAGCGTGAGTGATCGTGAATCAAACATAAAAAGTCGAGCGTGAGTGGTCGTGATTACATTTTTAGTTACGTGAGCAGGCGTGATCGTGAACAAAGTTACTCACGCGCCCACATCTGTATGGAAGATACTTTTTATTTGGATTGTATAACTGGTTGTAGTATAATACGATATTGTACTTTCCGGTATCATTTGAATTAACACCACTACGCGCAACAGAAACATGGCGGCTTCATTATGGTCACTCAGTTCGGTACCAAAAGTTTAAAGATGCCGGCACAGAGTTTCGCTACTGACATTCATTTTCTTTAATTCGCTTATTTTTTACACATTTTCAAATGAAATTATTAAATCTAAGCGTGAGAACATCTTTGTTTTTATGTTTAACGAAATGATGATTTTTGACGTTTACATAATTTGACATGTCCTACTGGCCGCCATTAATTTAGCTCCCTAAAATTCCGCTGATGTCGCATGCTATTCTGCGGGTTCCAATACAACTCATCGGAAAATAGATCAGTCAGATAACTAAATTTTTCTTAGTTACGGTGGATAACATCGGTTGTGTTTCGCGAAACATAGTTGGATGATTCGTTGTGTAGACCTAACATAGGTGCGTGAACTTGGCAGGCAAATTGAAGCACTAACGAAATGAAAGGCGCGATCGAATAGTGCTTCGTTAGTGCTCTTTAGTGCCTTTACAAAATTTATTGTATGAATCACCATTACGTCAGAAATAAGGTTCGATTTATTTTCTGTCAACTTCATGCCAGCAAACAATTTTTAAAATAAATGAATGAACTTATCGTCTTATGTTAGTGCTTCGTTAGTGCTCTTTAGTGCTTTTACATATTTTATTTAAAAAATTACTATGGCGTCAAAAATAACGTTCGATTATTTTTTTGCCTAGTTCATATCAGCAAACAGTTTTTAAAATAAATGAATGAATTTTGGGTCATTGGTTAGTGCTTCGTTAGTGCTCTTTAATGCCCCTAAAAATGTTATTTCAACAATCACTATGACGTCAAAAACAATGTTCGATCCATTTTCTGCCAAGTTCACATTAGCAAACAATTTATAAAATAAATTAATGAACTTGGGGTCGTTGGTTAGTGCTTCGTTAGTGCTCTTTAATGCCCTTAAATATTTTATTGCTAAGATCACAATGACGTCAAAAACAACGTTCAATTATATTTCTGCCAAGTACACATCAGCAAACAATTTTTAAAATAATGAATCAGGGGTCGTTGGTTAGTGCTTTGTTAGTGCTCTTTAATGCTCATAACAAAATTGCAAGAAGTATTATGGTGTCAAAAACAACAAACAATTTTAAAAATAAATTAATGAATTTGGGGTTGTTTTTTATGACTATTTTTGTCGCTAATCTTTTTATTTAATTATTTACGATAATAAATTAAATACAAATTATTACTAAGGCAAATAATACGTAAATTTTAATTTAAAATACATTTTGAAAAAAAAATATTTTTATTTAAATTTGACGTTTTAAACTGTCATTATTAACTCCATAGCAACAACTTTAAGTGTCTGTTTATTAGCTAGTGATTTAATTTTTCATAAATCACTCTCACAGAATTTTATCTCCCTCTGTAATAAATAATACATTTAAAATATCGCCAGGCATGAAAATAACACTCACCACAGTTTTTATGAGACAGATCAGCCATTTTTATTATTTTTCACGACACAAATGACAGGAAATAAAGATTGTTTATAATTTATAAATAAACGACTTGACGTCTGTTAACGGCGATTGTCATGTCAACTAATCAATTAGTAGGCAGTCTACTAATTGATTAGTTTTTATTTTGTCAAAATTAAATATTAAGGTTTTTATTATTATTTCGCCAAAATTGAATAAAATATTGTATGAACCACGTGAGTCAAGAATGTTTATTCACTCAACGAATTTAACCCACTCGCGGCTTAAACTTTCTTTTCATGAATAAACATTATCTTAACTCACTTGGTGTATAAATATCTATTATTCAAACTTTCTTTAGTGCTATTTAAATGTGAAAAATTGATAGGAACCACACATACATTTATTTTAGATTTTGCTGTCCTATCCTTTTTCTTATCAGTACCTTCTTTGGGAATGGGACCATCTATTATAATTATAAAATACAGGAACACAGATTTACTTGAATTATTAATTATTTTAATTCAAACTATGTCTGACAATTCATCAGTCATAATTATATTTATTATATCACCTATTTTCTTCATATAATACTATGTTTCATATTTACATTTCATGGCTATTATTATAAAAATTATATCTGTTTGTCATTCATAACAATAGTAATATACTTTTTTTTTATAAATATAATTTAGAAATAGCATACATATATTTTAAGAACATTTAGGTCCACTAAGAAAAAAATAACATGTTCGTGACGTCACGTCTATGTATATTTTCAAATTTCGCGGGACTACAACTCTCTTATTAAAAGGAATTTTTTCACGGAATTTTCACCACTAGTTTTAGTTTGATTTATACTTTCCGATGAAATTATAAAAAATATCGTGAAATCCCCTATATATTATTATCAGTGTTGTGACTGATCTAGATCACACTTATCTAGTTCATTTAATATAGTTTTTGATCTGATCTAGATCCGTTTATGAATTCAGATCTTGAACTGGATCTAGATCTAAAAACTATAATCTATGATCTTAAAAAAAATCAAATATATGGGAAACAGTTTAAGCCATGACAAATGAGAAAATAAATACAAAAATTTGAAACCAGAAAATTCATGAACAAATTAAATACAAGTAGGTTTTAATTCATTTAACTCAGTTAAAAAATTCAGTGGTATATCATGATTGTCTGCCTATTGATGACCTTTCTTAATTTATTATTTTTCAACAATTCTAATGGTTAAAAGTATTATTTTTGTTTCTGTTTCTACTTTATTCGTTAATTCAGTATTAATAAAACTAAGTATGTATTTAATTTTTCTTCCCAAGTGTAAGGCATACGGCTAGGTATATTCTTTATAATTAATATACTTTTTGCATTCTTACTTAATTAATAAGAAAAAAAAGCATTTGAAAATCGTTATTGATCTTTTCTATGATCTAAGAAAAACAGTTCCCAAACTCCTGATCTGATTTGAAAATACGATCTGATCGCAGAAATTGACCTATGTTCTTATCTAGAACATATTAATTATAAAACTGATCTGTCATAACACTGATTATTATGCTATTACTTTAAAAATATTTTTTTAGGAGCGTGTATGTTTCTTGGGTAGTGATGCACGCGAGACGAGTCTTGCGCACTACGTATTTACCTCGGTATTTACGTATCAGTTGAACTACAAAAGACAAGTTAGCACCAAATCGTTCCGTCTTCCGTGTATTTATAGTCGTATAACTATAATAAAGAGACGAAACACTAAATTCTAGTCACCAAATTATTTCAATACGAACATCTGTTAATACATTCTCTCATCAATAAAACTAATTAAACATTAAAAAAAAAATTTATAAATAAAAGTTTCTACACTTTATCATTAACTATATGCCACTATTTAAATAAGATATAATTATAAAAAAGCGCTACACTGGGAACCCGCTGGCAACCAATTCACTCCGTGTTGGCTCCTATCGACGCTTAATATAAGATCCTTTACTTTTCAGGGACGACAAGAATTTTATTAACCGTAGTTTTAACTGAGATGAATTAGGAGCTGAAATGTTGGAGAAAAACTAATTCTATTAGATGCAAAACCGATTTAGTCTTTATTTTGCATTTCCTCGCTCTGCAACCGATATAATTCGACTCTAGATAGACTCAAAAAAATATAGTCAATTCATATAATTTTTCACATTCACGTGTTCTATGCACGAATTACCGTTGACTCCACGCCCTGTACTGTGCATTTTTCATTGAATTTATGAATTAAAGCTATAAAATTACAAATACTTTTTATTGCGAGACTCTCGCGAGAATCTCGCGAGATTTGTCGCTTCTCGCAGTTGTTATATCGATCTCGCCTAGAATTTTAAATTGATATCTTGCTCTCGGTCTCGTCTCGCATAATGCAACGAGACGAGACGAGATGCGAGAGTACTCTCGCCTCGTTGTGCATCACTATTCTTGGGTTATCCGATATTATAAAATATTAAACTTGTTACTTCGATTCATTGTTATCTGTTGTTTAGATTGTTATAATTAGTTTATTATTATTACTTTTATACATAATAATAACAATACAATGAATAATTAACATATAGCTCTGTTAATAATTGAATCGCTTATTACTAAAAGGACTTAAGTCACGTTACTATTATAGTAACGTGACCTAAGTCTTTTTATTAATATCCTTATAGTTTTCAGTAAAACGTGTTTAATTGTTTACAAGTACATATATTTATATACAGCAATTATTATGGTTACTGATTATTTTTTTTGTATTGAACAATCCAAGTAAATTGTTGACACAGAAGGGAAAGGAATCGAGGTTAAAGGTTGAGGACTTGAGTTTTAATTATTTTATTTTTTCATATGCATTGAACTTACAATATTACATATTATATATAACATAGGTTCAATTAATTTTTATTTCTTCCTTTTTTTATTTCTCAATTTTCAATTATATCTTGATATGCCTTTATATTCTTCCAGTACCCATCTGATTAGGAGTTTGCGATGTTTTATTTTAGATTCGAGAATTGGAATTTTATCTTCTGAATCTCGTGGCCGAGTGCCTGAGTGTCAGGTCGCGAATCTGGGGAACCGGGTTCGATCCCGACTGACGCCAAATATTTCGAATTTTAAATGGCACAAAATTGACCCACGTCAGCAATGAGTGCCCGTGAGGTGACGCCTGGTAAGCGCCCGCACGGTGCAAATATTTCATCATTGCCGATATCTATATACACTGGCTTGCAAAAAAATCGCGTACACCATAAAAATCAAGTAAACAAGTTTTTGTATTTTTTCAGCTCTTTAAATAATGTAAAAACTGACAATGTTGTCACTGTCATCACTATTTGATCTATTATGGAGCTAGTTCTTCATTGTATTTAATTTACCTACTGTTAAATTACAAATATATTCCAGAAAAATTAAAGAACAACCAAGTATGTATTTGATTTTCTTTTAATTTTGATATCTTAACACTAGTTACATTGACAAAATAAAAATCAAGATCGACTCAATACAGCAAAAAATAGGTGTACGTGATTTTTTTGCAAGCCAGTGTACAAAGTAGATTGGCACACCCAGCAATGGGTAATACCTAAGCCGTGGTGATATATTTATTTATCTCCTGAATAGGCTTTTTGCTTTGGCGATGTTATATTTTTATTTGGCATTACTAATTTAAAATGATGATGGTAAAAGCTATGTATGTAGGTACTCGGAAGCCAATATATACCCATACAACTTCTCGTGTATAATATGATGCATTTTGAAAATCGAAAAGATTTCTATTTTATTTCTGGGACGTGTTTGTGGTTCATTAGAAATGCATGTTTTTTTATAATACGATGGCCACCAATCTTTTCAGTTAAAATATCAGCAGTAGCAATTTCTTTAACAGTAATATTGTTATTGTTACTGGATTTGATTATTATCTGGGTATAGTTATGAACGGCGTAGATTCTATCAACTTTTCGTAATGATCTTTTAATAACAACGAAATTTATTTATTTATTTAATTTATTTATACAGTCTAAATTTCAATCTTAAATTTACTTGGAAAAGCAATGTTATTTTTCTGCAATAAGCAAAGAAGATAGAAAATAATATTTTTACGAGTACCTATTTAAAATAAAAATGCAGGCATGAATATAATAGAAAAATAATCAAATGTTAGTTTTGACGTCAAACTGACTTGTGCCGTAAAATTTTGTAAAAGCACTAAGGAAGCACTAATTAATGACCCCAAGTTTATCAATTTATTTGTTTGCTAATGTGAACTTGGCAATAAAATAATTGGACGTTGTTTTTGACGTAATAGTAATCTGTACAATTAATTATTTAAATGCATTAAAGAGCACTAACGAAGCACTAACCAATGGTCCCAATTTCATTAAGTTTTTTATCTTCCGTTATCTTTAGGTAGGGCAAGTATTGTCTTTGGTCAAAAATTTCGAAGAGTTTTTAATGAATAATCACGTTTTCGGGTCCCTAGAATACGATTTGACTATTTTTACGATGATGTCTGTATGTATGTGTGTACGCATAATTTTTGCGTATTCCTTCTCTTTATATCCATATGAAGAGCTGATTAGATTTTGGCTATAATTAGTCAACCGCCAGTTTAACAGTTTTTCTTGAGAAAACGCTGTAAAAGATACTTTTTTCACATTTAATGTTATTATAAATATTAAAGAATATTTTATTCTCTATACGATTTGCTTACATTTTATACTTCGTATTCAATGGATATAGAGTTAAAAAATTATAAAGAAATTAAATATCATAAAGCAGCCAGCTGTGCTATAATAGCCATGGAAATATCTGCTGTATTAAGATTCTGATTGACAAATGTCAGTGTCAAGTTCATTTGACATAGTATGTTTGTGTTATAATTATACTGGAAATATACCGAATCTCTTACAAGAAACTTTATGTATGGAATTTGTACAAAATACATAGCACTGACTGACGGTAATGTACTGGAAATTAGGGATTCACCAAGCCAAGCTACTTGGCTTGAAATAAAAAAGCTTGGCTTGGCTTGAAACTTCAAGCTTTTTTTAATGTTAGGCTTGGCTTGGCTTGGGCTTGATGAACACAGAGCTTGGCTTGGCTTGAAAACTTCAAGCTTTAAATATTTTAGGCTTGGCTTGATTTTCAAGCTTTATCAAGCTTTTTCAAGCCTTTTCAAGCTATTTCAAGCTTTTTCAAGCTTTCAAGCTTTATAAATGCTCATGCGCACAGTAGGTATATAGGTCTTGAAAACCATTAGTAGTTGTTCGGTATCAAGATTTTAATATAAATATTCGATGTGAATTAAAAAATATATATCGATATACCGATAAATCCGATATATCGATGTATTGGAATATTGATGTATCAATATATCGATATGTTATGTCGATGTTTCATTGACAAGTAACAATGTATAAATCACGTTTTGTTTTACATAAATTTATTGTTGTACAATTGAAAAATATCTTCTTATGCGTAAAGATACACAAAACGATACAATAAATGTATGAAACTTATACGAACTGTTTTTTCTTTGCAATTATTAAAATATAAAAATTTTGAAATGTATAGTTTATTCATTTATTTTATTTTTAAGAGTAAACAATCAACATAAATTTATTATCTTTTATTAAATATTTACGATTCAATTTTTATGTGTCTTTTATTATTTTCGTTGACTGCATCTATTCAAGTAAGCATATGCATTAGTTGGACTTTATTTATTTTAATAAGTAAAATGAATAGGACTTAAGTTCATTTTTACTCGAAATGACCTCCCAACAAACTGTTTGTCATACTATACAGTTCATATTCATCCTGTATAAATTAAAAAAAAAAAAAACTCAAGACTCCAAACACGCAACAACAGAGTTCAAATAAATACACAAATATTTTGGAATGTACAATGGGATGAAAATAACCCGAGACTTTTATACCTACTTCAAATACATCTGGAAATCATAAAACCCTACAGACGGAAATTTCCCCGAAATTTTGTTTGTTCGTGACATAAATACCTACTCGCCTCTTCTTATGAAATTTCTACTGATTTTTGAGTACTAAGTTAAATACATAAATATAATTACAGTAATCATGTGCAAATTCAAATAATACACGAAGAAATACCCTCAACGATACGAATATGTCGTTATTACCGAAATTTGTGAAACTTTTTCAACATCTTATCAATTTATTTTGTATACTTGATTGTGTGCGCGTTCTACAATGTGCGACTAGTTGGTTCAGATTGCGAAAATAAGTGGTCTTTGCATAATAAGAATTTTGTAGCTTACTGGACTGGCAGGTAATGAAGGCTGGTCCTTTTGGAAATTTCAATTCTTAGAAGTTCGTAAAAATGTGCCGGAGCAATGAGAAAGTACGTTACCACCATAAAATTACGGTTTTGTCGGCCTCGACAACATTTCTGAAGAAAAGCTTGAAAAAGCTTGTTTTCAACCAAGCTACTTGACAGTCGGAGGCTTGGTTTGGCTTGAAAATTCAAGCTTTTTAAATGTTAGTTTGGCTTGGGCTTGGTGGAACAGAAGCTTGGCTTGGCTTGAAAAGTCAAGCTTTTTTGAACGGCAGGCTTGGCTTGATTTTTCAAGCTTTTTCAAACCAAGCCAAGCCAAGCTTTCAAGCTTCAAGCCAAGCCCGTGAAACCTTACTGGAAATATGGAATCTTTTGCAAGAAACTTTTCATGTGGAATTTGTACAAAATACATGGAACTGACGCAACTGACGGAAAGTAACGTGCTGACCACATTAGATTTTTTTAAAAAACCAGTTTGCTGATGTGAATTTGGCAGAAAAATAATTGAACGTTGTTTTTGATGTCACAGTGATATTTGCAATAAAAATTTTAAGTGCATTAAAGAGCACTAACGAAGCTCTAACCAACGACCCCAAGTTCATTAATTTATTTTAAAAATTGTATGCTAATGTGAACCCGGCAGAAAATTGATCGAATGTTGATTTTGACGTCATAGTGATTTTTGTAATAAAAATTTTAGAGGCATTAAAGAGCACTAACGAAGCACTAACCAATGAGCTCAAATTCATTAATTTATTTTAAAAACTGTTTGCTGATGTGAACTTGGCAAACAAATAATCGAACGTTAATTTTGACGCCATAGTAAGTTTTAAAATAAAATATGTAAAGGCACTAAAGAGTACTAACGAAGTACTAACCTATGACCCCAAGTTCATTAATTTATTTTAAAAATTGTTTGCTGGCGTGAAGTTAACAGGAAATAAATCGAACGTTATTTATGAAGTAATGGTGATACGTGCAATAAATTTTATAAAAGCATTAAAGAGCACTAACGAAGCACTATTCGATTGTACAGTTCGTTTCGTTAGTGCTTCAATTTGATTGCCAAGTTCACGCACCTTCATAAACAATTCGAGCTTAGAAAATCATCTGAAAATTCGGTTTGTGGACAGTTGCTTGAAAACACATCTTGTCCTCTCAACTGTATATTCGATTATTTTTGAACCTCTTTTTGTATAACTTTAGACAATATATTTTGTATACCCCTTTAATTTAGTTAGAATAAAAAGAAAATTAAGATGATTACGCGTTAAAATGTCTCGATTATTAATCACCCTCATTATTAAAACACTTGATAGTTAAATAACTATTTATCCATACTCATCATTAAATTATTAAAAGATAGATATACAGAAACACACTTTTTAAGTTACTTATTTTTACACAGACAGCTGATGAAACGGATACTACAGGAAACCAACTTTAACTCGTGCTTAATAATTTATTTATTAGTGGTTGCTTCGTGTCCAATACGGTCGAAGCCACAGCACAGCTTGTTTATTTGTGATTAAGATGTTGTTTAAGGTTATGTAAATCTATACCTTAAGGTTTAAGGCTTAAGCTTAATTTTAACATTAGGAATAGAAAAAAATGTTTAATAGGTACTAGTAATAGTTTATACTCCCACATATATGTATGTGAAAAAAATGCTATATTATCAAAATAAACTGTATGTAATACTTCTTTCTAAATTGTATCATTTAATATAAAAAGCTTTTTTCACTAATTTATAAAACCTTATGTGTACTTATTAGCTGTAATAAATTATAAGAAGAATAAATTTTGTAAAAAGTAAAAAGCCTTTTAAAGCTGAATAAATTATCGTTTTTGAATTATTTCTAACAAGATTTCATTCTTGGCGATTGTAAAACTCGTTCCAAAGTGCGACAAGTTCTGGTCTCGGGTATTTCTTCTTATTTTGGTGTTATTAAATGAAGAAGTAATTTGGTCAGAGCATTAATAGTAAAGGCAGTAGAAAAACCTTTGAATAGCTCGCTAGTTGTAAATTAGTAAATAGTGCACGTATTACTAAGTCAATTATTAAAATTATTAGCACAGTTAAGGCTGGAAATATCTCGATTAGTAAGCCAGGTGATCGGATTTTTACGTAATTTTGTTCATTTTATTGGCACGTGCAGTTTCTACCTCGTCTGATTATTTATAGAATCGTCCAGCACCAGCTCTTAGATGATATGGATAATTTTGTTCATTAAGTTTTTGTTCGCCTGCAATTCTTGTGGATAAAAATACGGTTTTATATTTATATTTTCATTTTCTCACATGTCAATTTATAACTTCAGAACTTGTTACGGTCGTAAAAAATTATCACGCCTTATCCTTGTTATTTAGTTAAAAGTAGATGCAAGATTTTTATTCTCTTAAAGATAACCTTCTACAAAGAAATTGAATTTAAAATTAACTGTCAAATTAGGCTCTAATACGGGTCAAGATATGGGCACGTTAAAGAAATATTATGTCTTATCCTTGTTCTGCCACTAAAGTGGAAACAAATTTTTATAGTGTCGAAAACAACCTTCTTCAGAAAATATACTGTGTGTAGATGGTCAAGTGCGAACATAGGGATTTATAACATGGGATTTTAGTTTTACGCAATTTCCTGCACTCTTATTCATTTTACCGAAAAACCTCTAAAGTGCAAAATTGTTCAGAATTAAAAGATGCATACAAAACTGTGTTTGCATTTTTTATTATGTCTCTAGTTCCTTCACAATTTAAAAATAAATTTCTGTTAATTCGTAACAATTGCCATGACACCGGTTTTCTTTACCTTTTTCATAAATTATTTATAAAAATGTCAAACGTCAATTTAACTCATGGAAAATAAATTCCGAATTATTCTATTTCTATAACTAGGTACCATAATAATTCCTTATTATTGCATTTTTTTTTGTTTTTAGTTTCTTCACAATTTTAAAAAGAAATTTCAAGATTTCTGTTACATCGTAGCAATAGCCGTAGCATTTACTTTCTTTTTTCTGGTTTTAGAAATTATTTATAAACATCAAACGTCAATCTAAATCCCTTATTCTTCGATAATTATTTCCATCATAATAATTCTTTGCAAAGATACGTTCCTTATTCGAATAAACATTAATTATTTAATTTAGTTTATACAAGAAATAAATTTGACAGAATGTTGTTTTCTACAATGCCATTGCTATTGTTACTAAACTTCATTTTACATAAGAAAATAGTGAAGGGAAGATAGGTGCAGTTTAATCTTGTTTTTTGATTGGATAATATCCCGATTATCTAATCAAACAACAAGATCAAACTGCACCTATCTTCCCATCACTATTTTCTTACGTGAAATGAAGTACAGTGTGATCAAAAAATTCCTAACTCGGAATAGGTTATGAACAATTTGACATGAGATATTGTCAAAAATGTTATCTAAAGAAATCAAAGATTTTCTTCTTGAATCTTGTTTTAGAAATGGCGAATGTCAATATATTGTATTCTTCTTTATTGTCTTTACTCCTTAAAATTACATTTCAAGATCAATTTTGACAACTTGTCTTCTGAATTGAATAACGATTAGACATACGGTTTTCTGTTCATAGCCTATCCCGAGTTAAGAATTTTATTGAACAAACTGTATAATTAACGGAAATTTTGAAATTTACTTTTAAAATTGTGAAGAAACCAAAATCATGATAACAAATGTAAAAATAGCTTTGTATATAACTTTTAATTCTGTACAACTTTGTACAGCACTTATCCTAGTTTTGTAGATGTAGGAAAAAATAGGTACCTATAAGATTTTTATTTTGTTGAAAACTTCTTTTCTATTCTCCAAAAAAAAAAAAAAAGAAAATTTACAGAAAAAAAGAGTTCTCAAACTTTAAAAGTAATATTTTGTATATTATCATGTACCTGCACATAAATACATTCGTTTAAACATTCGATTAAAGTACTTGAACGGTAGGCAAAACCTAAAACCTAACGCTCGAGTTATGCGGGTGTAAGTTTGATGCGGTAGGTTATGTAAAGGTTTGTTTAAAAAAAATGAATAGAAAAACACTGTTTTGTCTTTTACTTACATTTTTGCATACAACGTTTAAAGTTTATTTAATTTTTAAACTATTATCGTGCAATTTTTTATAAACGTTCATAATATCTTTTTTATTGTTATTTAGGCCTATTTTATTGTCAACGTACTCTTTTTTAATGTGCAAATAAATTGGACTCGTTTTTATATGCCGCGATTTTAATGAAGGTCGTACAATATTGGCACGTAAATAAAATACCAAATTTTATTGACACTTTTCAAACGTGTCATTAGAACAAATATTTCGTAGCATGCAACAATCTTATTTTAATTTGCACTGTATTTATGCATTTTATTTCATTTTCAAGTTATTTTTTCGTGATTGTTTTACAAATATGCATAATATTTTTTTGTTGTTATTTATACCTGTTTTATTGTCAACGTACTAATTTTTAATGTGCAAATAAATTGGACCTATTTTAAATTGCCGCGATTTTAATGAAGGTTGTACAATATGGCATGTAAATACCAAATTTTATTGACACTTTCAAAACATATCCGAATAACTTGAGCAGTGTTACAAATAATTGTTTTAATTTTAACTAATGTTAATATAACGCACTTTTATGTAAATAAATGGGAAATAAATAATAAAAACACGTGGTCACAATGATGAAAGGTTTTATGACAAGATTATTTTTTATGGTTAGGTTTTGCTCGTATTCGAAAAAGAACTTTCAATCTTGAATTCAAAAGTGACCTTTCGTAATCTACAATAAAAAATAACTATTAACAGTTCCAGTTGTGACATTTTATACTACCAAAACTGCATCAAATATTTTTGGGTTCTTCGCTGTATTCTTGGTGCTCCATTTTCGAAAAATCCGATCTAGAATAGAAAATTCTCAAAATAAAAGTTAAGAAATTTTAACTTTGTTTATATAAAAATCTGTGTTGCCAAGATGTAAATCTAAAGGACTACACTAATTATTTTTGTGCCTCCGTCCGATATAAGTAATATTACATAACTCTAAATCGTCCGGAAACTCTTATGTACAAAGTCTAGGTCTGCAAAAAAGTTGACATTAATGTTCTAGTGATATGTCAATTTAGGACTATTTTTAACACAAGAATTAATAAAATTTTTACAACTTTTAATATGAAATTGTTAATAGTAAGTCAAATGAAAACTTTTTAAGCTAACTGTAAATAAATATATTTGAAATTACAATGCAAAATCGATAAAAAAAATCTGTTGTGGCCATCACAATACCTCCCGCCATTTACAGTCCGAGTCACAAAAAAGATTAAGTTAATCCTTATTTTTGGATTAGCGAATTTTACTCTAATTTTGACAGTTTATTTCTTAAAATATAGTCTAATCTAATCCAAGTAACTACCTTTTTTCTAAACCCCTCAACAGGATTAAATCCCAATTACAGAGTGGGTTCACATTCACACACATCCATGCCTTAGTGGGATTCGAACCTATAACCCCGAGGACACTCATGACATGAGGCGTTGCTCTAACCATTGAACCACCGGAGCTATAATAAAATGAAGATTAAATTTTAAATACCGGGATAGAATAGAATTCACTAATCCAAAAATAAGGATTAGCTTAAACATTTTTTGAATCGTTAATTTTTATTAATTTAAATACATACCTATTCTATTTACTTTTTTCTTTTCAAACGTTGCTAATATTATTTTGAAATGATTAGTTCTTTGATAGTGACATTTATCTGTCATATACATTTGAAAAACTGCGTTTTGTTTGTTTAAAGCGTAGCTCTGGGATTTAAATTATAGATTATTTTATAAATTTATCCATAAAATATATAGAAAAAGTATAGCAAATCTATAGAAAATTTAATAATCTTTAATTTTTATAATAACATTATCTCGAAAAAATAACATTTAAAGGTATTTTTCGAAGAAAAACTATATTGAGCTTCTTGTAAAGTGTTCCGGTTATCCGATTTTCACCAAAATCTAATGGGCTCTATCCATTTCAGAAAAAGTTCGAATAACAAGGTTTCAAAATTTTCTGAATGATAGTGTTTGAGTTAGAGTGGAGGAAACACACATACATACACACACATATATACACACAGACATCATTGTGAAAATGTTAAAATTAGATTCTAAGGACCTTAAAACGTGGTTATTTACCAAAATCTCGATAAGCGATTTTTATCACGATCCCTATACCTCCCTTACCCATAAGGGTAGCAGGAGGTAAAAATGATATTTCAGATTACGTTTGTAAATATATGTGATTTGAAATTAAAATCTTCTGATGAAAAAACCGTAGTATTTCATATTTGGACAAAAAGTCAAACTCGTTTATAATAAATTTAGGGAGAAGTCGGCACAAAAAATCTTATGTCCAGAAACTGATTTACGAGTGCTCGTATTTATAAACCTCGCCTCCGGCTCTGCCTGTCAATATTATGAACATATACTCGCACTCGCAAAAGTGTTGTTTTTAGACTAGTAAGACAAATAACTGTTTAAATTGATTGAATTTTTAAATAAATATTGCACGTCGAGAAAAATTATGCATTTCTTTTTTATTATTAGCTTTGGAATTTCTTAGGTCACCGAATTATGCACTTGTGTACATAATTAAAAGTTTATTTCAGTCATTATCGATCAAGAAATTACTGTCATATTATTTCCTAAAAAAGAAGATGAAAAAATATAAAAGCAGAAATATATAATCATATGAGCTGTCGGGTAAAATAACCTAAAGTTAATAATAAATCATTTTACGCTTGCACACAACATAATTTATGTTTCTCCCTACTTATGATTAAATAATTGTGCTACAATTTACATTTGTGTCTAACTAAATGTTTTTATGTGTGTGTCTTCACGATAATACGATTTTAATATCCTGAACTACATTGCGCATCCAATAATAATGTCCTATAAATGTATGTCACTAATTTGTTATCTTGTAAAAAATAAATTATTCACTTGCATATTATAAGAACATCATCTCTAAGAATAAAAAGTACAAACAATTTGAGTACAAAATGAAATGAAGATACGACAAATGTAGAGAACAAAAGGAAAACTCTCTTCTTCTTTTCTTCTTCTCTATCTTCTTTCTTTGCACCGTGTGACCTGAAAGTCCCACGCTGATTAATTGTCTTGTCAATTTCAATCGACATATGTTCATTGACATCATTGACTTGTGACTCCAAATTACAAAAATCCACTACACGTTTGTACAGCGTTCAATGGATAACTCTTTATAAATGTCTTACAAGTTCTGCAGTTTTATAAACTGTGAAAAATTACCCAATCACGAATAATCTATCTACGTCTGTTATATACGATGGAAAGACGGTATTTTGTAAACAAAAGCTACTGTAATTGCAATATTCATTTTATATTTCATAATTAATTTACATAGTAGCGGTCTATAGTTTCCGACCCAATTTATTATTTTTGTAATAAGATCTTCAATTAATATAATTATAAGTAGTTTGAACTTAGTTATCGGAAATATTTTTTCTAAAGCAGTCGTTTATGGAATATGTTAGTGAAGAAAAATAATAATAATCAATAAGCAATATTAATTTTACATACGTACCTTCGACATTTTTATACCTAATTTTTTTATTGATTTTCATGGCTATAACTTTCAGTTGAAGCATTTTTGTCTAAAATAAATTGGGGAGCAATACGCACTGAAAAACTGTTTTTACATGTTCAATGTACATATGTATGCCTTACTACCTGGTATATCTGTATAAAACAGTATCGATGCTGCCAGAAATTCAGGACTAAAGGCCCATTCAGAATAAAAAAATTAGCGGTAGTGTAAGAATTAGTGGCATCGGTAGCGTAAGAAATTTATAGTAAAAATTATTTCCGTTCACAATGAAAAATTATTGAAATTATAGTTTCTAGGAATTTTTATTATAAATTACTCGGATGCAAGGTTGACAGTTATAGCTGTCATTTTATTTTTGCACAAAAAGCAACTGACATAGATGATGACTTATTAATTACACTTAGCCACAAGCACTCCATTGTGTAAGATAAGCGAAGAGATTAAGGGAGTTTAAAATTATTTCAAATAAAGAAAATGCGTGGGCACAAATTGCCTTTGAAATGAAAATGGTAAGTTACGTGTTCACTTTTAATTGTGCAAAGTTTATTAATAAGTATGTTTGTTTATACAGCGCAACGTCTGAGGCACACCACAAAATGATCCTTTTTCTATTGCTCATTTTATCTGATGAAATAAGAAATCAGATGTCAATAAACGTCAAAACTGTCAAAAAATTAAGCGGTAGCGTAGTGGCAACGTAGAAGTTTGGAGATTACAAACTCTTACCGCTGCCATTGCCACTGCGCTACTACTAATTTTCTTAATTTTTGGATGTGAACGAATACATTTGCTATAACGCATTCAATCTTTTACCCAGGCCACTACCACTGCCACTAATTCTACCGCTACGTTAATTTTTTTGTTGTGAATGATACTTAAAGATTTGTTCGCAGAACAAAATAAGCAACTAATTGCTAATTTTTCAGTACGCGTGCGTAGTTTGAAATTGGTTGCAAAGTTATTGGAAATTTTTGCGTTCTGCGAACAGAATGAAAGGTTTATTGTTATTACTACCACCTGGAAATGTTTTTATCTTATGTTGATTGTTGTTCCCGTCATTTGTCATACTCACGGAATGAATTTATAATTTTTAAAATTTATTCCTGCGTTTATTTCTGTTTTTTTTTTTTACCTTCCGTCACCTTTAGGTAAAGTAGGTATTGTCTTTGGTCAAAAATTCGGTGGTGAGTTTTTGATAAATAAGCACGTTTTGGGGCCCTAGAATACGATTTTACTATATATATATATATATATATATATATATATATATATATATATATATATATATATATATATATATGTAGTATAACATAACATTTATACAAAATACATAGAACTGACGGAAGGTAATGTGCTGGCCACATCAGATTTTTTAATTTATACTCGATAATCTATAGATTATCTATATTTGCCATATTGTCATGTATATATGACAATTCACAGTACTATTTATGTCGACTAATGGACCTACACCATCATGATAACATGCACAACATAAAATCACATTTCTTCTGTTTGGATTCTAGAATTGTATCTTTCATTTGTTAGTCGTTCGAAATACTTCATACCATCATTTAAAAAATCTGATGTGGCCAGCACATTACCTTCCGTCAATTCTATGTACTTTGTATAAATTCCATACAGACAGTTCATTGGAAATGCTTCTATCCTTCGATTAAAATTATAACTCGAACTTCTTTAACTTTTCCCATTCGTTAGTGGTCGCTATTCTTGATTTTCTTCTTCCACTCATTTATATTTTGCAGGTCGTCCTTATTCTATTGCTTTTCTCTCAAATCTTCCGCAAGATTGTCCTTTCATCTTCTCTTTGGTCTTCCTCAGTTTCTTCTACCCTCTACTATTACGCTGCTCATTCTTCTTCCAATATATTCATCTCTCCTCATGATATGTCCATACTAATGTAATCGTCTCTCTTTTATCTTTCTAAAAACTTCACTCGAATCTATTTTCTTATCCTCGCATTCCTTATATTATCTTTCAGTGTTTTACGAACATACTATGTAAATTGCACTTGTCACTGACATCTGCCAATTAGAATTATTTGAATATATCAGCAGTTTCCATGGTTATAGCATAGCTGGCTGATTCATGAAATTTAATTTTAGCTCTATATCTGTATAATATTAAGGAAAAAGTAATAATGAAACCATATAGAGAGTAAAATAGTCTTTAATATTAATAATGACGGGAAATGTCAAAAAATGATATTTTCAAAGAAAGACTGTTAAGAACTGCAAATGAGGGTACTTCCGGTTGACCAATTATAACAAATATGTAATCAGCTTTTCATACGGATGTATCAAATAGGTATACGAAAGAATTATAATTTTTAGAATTGTAGTGTTGTAGTTATCGACGCACGCCCGCACGCACATACATACACACACACATCATCGCAAAAATAGTGAAATCGTATTCTAGGGACTCTAAAACGTGCTTATTCATTAAAAACTCACCATCGAATTTTTTGACCAAAAACAATACCTTGCCTAAAGGTATGACGGAAGGTAAAAAAAATTGATACATTCGAAAATAGCACTTTTCAATAGTCGACTTCATTTCAACGTTGATATGTTTTGTGAAATTTAGTTTCGTCTTTTTATTTCTTCTACTAACTAAAGGTTTTTTAACACCGGCACGTCTAATAGGTCCTACTTCTTTAAGATGTCGAGACACAGTACTTCGGCTGACATTGGCAAGATTTTTGTTCGAATTTATTTCGAAATATCCACAATATCTTGGATGTGCTATTGATTTTAGTTTAATTATTTTATCTATGTTCGCTTTGTTGGTTTTTAGGGCTTATCGCATCTTGGCGTATCAGGTAATGATTTTGTCAACTTATATTTGGTAATAATTCTGTTTGTTATGCTTTTATTGATCATTAGTAAGTCGGCTATCTTACGAGAAACCTTTCCTTATAGAGTAAGGTTTATTACGGATTCTCGTAAATGAAAGTGGGTATATGTATATTTCACCATTTCGTTAAACAATAACCTAATTTAATATTAAATTGGGAATTTAATGATAAATATATATGAACAAAGTATATAAAGTCTGAACAAGAACTTGGCTCGATTCTTTTGAACACGAATAATTTCATTTATGCTCTAAAATACAATAAAAATAAATTTTAATACATGTCAGCTACTAATCATTATGTAATTAACATTCCTAACAATAGTTAATATGTAAAAGTATTACAAAAAAATATGTTCTTTTATAAAGAATAAAATAAGTTTGGCTCAATACTGTTGCACGCAACTGTATATACTATTCTTTTCGGAGTTATTTTTCTACAGATAATAAAAGGAGAAATTTGTTTTCATGTAATAAAATTATTTTCAATTTTAAATCAATGGTGACGGTTTTCTTTCCTTTTCTTAAATTTCAAGGTTTTAAATCTTGTTTAAAGAGAGCAATAAATAAGAAATTAACTCCCATGTTGACAGGTGTAGCTATGAACAATTGCAGGTAGAAACAATGGAGTAATGTTTAATACTCATGCTCGTTTATTGTAATTTAAAGATCATATTTCATCCGAACGCCATCTCGACTTGATCTGTGCCAACAATCACACACTGCAGCGCTGATGACATGAAATCCTTACATTGTACATTTGTTTTATCAGAAAACGACATTGTTCTCCACAGCAAGATTGTGGGACTTGTTTTCTTTTTTGATACTCTCGGGGAATTGTATTACATATTACAAAACATAAATTATTGCTACTGGCTGACATGTTTAGCATTTTTATACAAACTGAATATAATATTAATTTGATGCTGACTGAATCTGAGGAGAAGATCATTGATAAAGTTTTTCTATAACATTCCAGAAGCTTATAATTGACAAGCGTATCTGTTTGCAGTACCGCTCAAAAGTATAGCAGAACCTGTATAATACGAACACCAAAGCTGGTAGTTTTATTTGTTCACATATTTTCGTTTATAATAAAATTCGAATTCCAATTATTCGGATTGCAGAGAAATTCAGATTAAAAAGTGTTAGATTATCGAAGTTTTATATCTTATAAATCTCTTACTACAAAGAACAAAGTGTTTTCCATTTCTTTTTTATTGATATTCTTTCTAAAATGTCTTTTATCTTGACCATTTTTAACTACTAACACAATACCTTGAAAACTTTAAAAATTCGCTACAATATTTAATTGCAGCACTGAAGGTATGCAGGGCCGCTCCGTGGATATAAGGCGCCTTTGTGCAAAGTAAAATTTTAGCATCTTTGTGCGGGGCACAACCTGCCCTCCTGCCCACCCGCACGGAGCGGCTCTGTATATATATATATATATATATATATATATATATATATATATATATATATATATATATATAGTATTTATCTTTTGTTGTATTAATATTGTTACATCGAAACAGTATCTTAAAAATCTGATGTGGCCAACACAATACCTCCCGCCATGTTCAGCCCGAGTCACAAAAAATATTAGCTAATCTTTATTTTGGAAACCCCATGAGGTCTCGTAGCCGCGTGCCTGAGTGTCAGGTCGCGAATCTGAGGAACCGGGTTCAATTCCGACCAACCCCAAATATTTCCAATTTTAAATGGCACAAAATTGACCCCTGTGGTGCACTCTCCACCCTAGCAATGAGTGCCCGTGAGGAGACGCCTGGTAAGCGCCCGCACGGTGCAAATATTTTTATCATTACCGATATCTGTGTAAAGCAGATTGGCACACCTAGCAATGGGTAATAAGCCGTGAGGATATATTTATTTATTTATTTACTTATTTTTGGATTAGCGAATTTTACTCTAATTTTGGCAGTTTATTTCTTAAAATATAGTCTAATCTAATCCAAGTAACTACATTTTTGATAATAAAATGAAGATTAAATTTTAAATACCTAGATAAAATAGAATTCACTAATCCAAAAATGAGAATTAGCTTAAACTTTTTGGCGAATCGTTAATTTTTATTAATCTAAATACATACCTACATATTTTCATATGCTGGAAACTTTACATTTTTCTTTTTAAAATGTTACTATTATTAATTTGAAATGATTAGTTCTTTGACAGTGACATTTATCTGTGAGTTACAAACATTTGAATAACTGCCAACGAGTATTGTTTGTTTAAAGCGTAGGGTCCGGGATTTAAATTATAAATAATTTTATAAATTTATCCATATAATATGTAGAAAAAGTATTAATGCAAATCTGTAGAAAATTTAACAATCTTTAATTTTTATAGTAACATTAATATCGAAAAAATAACATTCAAAGGTATTTTTCGAAGAAAAGCTATTTTGAATTTTTAGTAAAGTGCCATTTCCGGTTATCCGATTTACACCAAAATCTAATGGGCTCTTTCCAGTAAAGAAAAATGAAATACAAGGTTTCAAAATTTTCTGAATGATACTATTTGAGTTAGAGTGGAGGACCCACATACACATACACACATACACACAGACATCATCGTGATGTTGTTAAAATTGGATTCAGGGACCTTAAAACGTGGTCATTTACCAAAATCTCGATATGCAATTTTTAACACGATCCCTATACCTCCCTTACCAAGGGTAGCGGGAGGTAAAAAAGGAATCAGCGTGTTTGAGTTTCAGTTAGAAAACTAATCTCAAGTACCTAATCAAAGAAATAAAATTGCAGAGTCTGCATAAATCAAAGATCTAGAACAAAATAAAACTTATAAATTTTACGAAAGAATTAAATACTAGATTATAAAAGATGTCTTTTAATCGGCTAGCCAAAGTTAAAAAATTTCAGAACTCAAATTAATATTGATGAAAACTATTCTATCATACCGTCACAGCTTCTATAGATGGATCAAAAATAGTTTAAGAGTGCATTTGGAAAAGCAGAAGGGTTTAAAATTTAAATTTTATGGTGCTGTTTTCATAGTAGTATTTCTGTTATTTATTATATACCTACCTTCAGATTTTAGTTTGCGAGAAAAAAATTCTTCATTATAATAAATTTAATTTACTTTCAATAAAGAAAACTGCATGTTATTTATCTAACCCGGGCAAATTAATTACATACAAATAAATGCTTTACCAATAACAAAAAAAATTATAACAATTATTGGATGGTTTTATTTGAACTCGAGTATATAGGTATACGAGTCCGTTAGAAAAATACCGACCTTTGGCCTGGAGAGTTGGAAACCTAATCATCTTCAAACTAGTCTCCTTGGGACTCCACACACTTCTCCCAGCGGTACTGCCATTTCTGGTCCAGGATAGAATTCATCCTCGTAATTGTTGGAAGTATTCCGAGAAAGCCTCTTTCGGAATGGAGTTTAGTTTAGATCAGCTTTCGTTGCAGCCACAATGTCCTCTCTTGTCTGAAATCGCGTTCCTTGCAATGGCCCATTGAGTTTGGGGAACAACCAGAAGTCGCAGGGGGCCATGTCAGGAGAGTAAGGAGCCTGTTGAACCACAGGAGTCTTGTTCTTCGCCAAAAAAGTCTGAATCAAGTGCGAAGAATGTGCTGGAGCATTGTCGTAATAAAGGCGTCAATTTCCTGTTGACCACAACTCCGGTCTCTTCCGCCGCACAGCATCACGTAGGCTCTTTGGTGATTGTTTGACCCTGTGGGAGTCAAACAAAGCAGACAGCATCACTTGGACGTTGCTGCGCACTTAGTGGGCTTTCTTTGGCCTTGGTGACGTGGAATGCTTCCACTGTGACCTCTGAATCTTCCGAATGGTTTCCACCTGGCTGTCATCCAGTTTCAGGCAAAATTTAATGCAATAGTGCTGCTCCAGTCGTTCCGTCATTTTCCTTGCATTGAAAAACGGACGAGGGCACTATACACTATCTCACTCAAATGCTGCTTGCCAGCAACAGACGCTATCGACAGGCGAGAAAAAATTCACGCATGCACACGAAGGTTCAAGGTTGGCTCATGCAAGTGCGCTTGATTCAAATCTATTAGGTTTTCGCAAAAAAATAAGGTCGGATACTTTCCTAACAGACCTCGTATGTGTATCAAAGATGCAGGTAATTTAATAAGAACATAAAGAAATAAAATAAATATATCTTGGCATCGACATATTACCCATTGTCAATCTACTTTGTACACATGATGACATAATTACGCTTGAAAAAAAAAAATAAAATAATAGGAGGTAATATATTCCTTCAGGTTTTCTGATTACAATAAATAATATTTTATTATAATAATGAAAATGACTAATCACACAAAAAATTATTATAATAATTGTTATTGTATATTGTAAAAACTAGGTTTGGCAATGATGTGTAGTCAAAATTGTTAAAACCGAAAACAGAAGACCGGAATAGGCTGGTACTATATCTATTTTAATTTTCAATTAATGTTTTTTGATGTACACATTTATTATTATTATTTAAATTTATATTTATACGGCCTTGACTTTGGTTTCGAATCGATCAGCTCATCGGGAAATTCTCGCTATCCCGCTGGGTCAGTACAATTGTGAATTCTACCATTATTAGTTAGCAGGAGAATATCTCGCTGAAGAGCTATCGTATTACTGATGATAAATGTTATTGTGAAGAATTGCATTAATTTTATTGTAAACTTTTAATAATCCTTTTCAATCAACTTTAATATATTGTTCTATATTTCACGGTAGGCACTTAAAATAATTAAGTTATAATTTACTTCCACTTTTATCACCTGTGTAATTAGAGGATAAAGAACATATTCTGTACAACAATAATTTATCGCTACTAGCATGTCAGTTTCCAATCACGATACAAAATAAACTACAGGGGAATAATAAATATTCCTGGCACCATCCTCATCCAAAAAACAAAATGGCGTAATGAAGCATCATTACCTTCCTCATTTATCCTTATTATGCATTGTTGTGGACGATGTTAAGCACTCATAAATAAATGAAACAATAAACAATTGAATAACTAATATAAATACCTCTCATTACAGAAGGCATTCTATTCCATTCATCATTCGCTAATGCACGCATTCATCAAACGTGTTTCAATTACGATGACTAGGAGAAGAAGAAGAAGTTACTTACTAAGCAGTAGGCTACATACATCGAGATTCAAGATAAGAAATATCATTGTGATTGTGGGGATGAAGAAATTAAATGATGTATTTGTTAAATTACATATTTCGTATAAATTTTCTTGACCCTTGAAGTAAATAAGTACATATGACCGGATTAAAATAAAAACATATAAGTACATAGGTAATAAAATTTAATTATTAAAGTCACTTTTTTGTATTAGTCATTTTCATTATTGTAATCAAATTTTCTTTATTGTAATTAAGGATATTTTTTCTTGTAATAAAAAAATTCAATCAAGAAAGACAATAATCACTTAAGTTTTTCAATAGACCTTTTCAATTTAACGGCTATCTCTTTCTATCGCTACACATAGTAAGTAAAATGGCGCCAACAACTGCCAGTTGGGTTTTCAAACGAAACATCAAAAATATTGCAGTCATTCAAATATACCTGTATTCTCGATGAAAATTTGCATCGTTAGACATTTTAGCTTCAATAAAAGCTTTTGTAAATTCTTTCGATAAGTTTTTTAAAGTTGTAGACTTTTCTCACATTTTACGTCTATTTCTTTTAGAAACAAACGCCATGGACCTAAGTTGTTCTTACTGTGCGCAGATCCCCATCGCGCATATCTTTTATTTCTTTTTATATTTTGCGTTCATAATGAAGTCATTACGATACGCAATTGCGTATCGTAATGACCTTCATTTCGATACGCAATTTTTTGTTTTAGACGGTTGGTACTAGATGACGTTTCTTTAATCCATTTTTACCTAATTTATTTTTAGTTAATTGACATTTCATTTTAATAATATAATGTCGAAATTATTATTATTTTTTTTTATTTAGGGAAGATTATTTACATGAAAATGTACAAATGGTTACAAATATAATCACAAATTGAGTAAGTAAATGTTAATTGTAGAAGGCGCAAAATATAAAAAATAGTATAAAGAACTCATTTTATAAGACTTTCTTTCGCACTTGTCAATTAGAAATTTTGACGCGTACGAAAAAAACTTGTCTTATAAAACACGTTCTTTAATATACTATTAAATTGAAAAGGTCTATTGAATATTTAACTATGTTCGCACCAATAACAAGGCGTTACACATTGACAAATTTGTCTGTTGTAGGTATGGTATGACTAGCGAATGAAAGTTGACGTTTAGATTTAATAGATGTGGTTTCTTTTGAAAATATTTCCCTATATTTGATTTGAAAGGAAACTGGACCTTTATGTATTCCGTTACAAAATATTAAAATTGTACTCAATACCAGGAGGCACTTAAAATGACCTTAGCAACAGGATTCAGGGATGTATTTAAAAAATTTAATATCGCAAATTCTAGTTCGTTCGTCTCAGGTGTAAGCGAGTCGGAATTAATTTTAGAGGAAATTAAAAATAATCCTATTTCATAGAATTGCCAAACTAAATAGTTTAAAGATTATAATATTTTGTTATAATCAACATGAACGAAAAATGTTTAAAATATTTTAAACGCACCCCTGCTTTAATATTCAGTTACCCTAGGCCCATCTATTTTCAGCTAGACATAATAATGTATTTCTGTGCTTTCCTAGTCTAGTATTTAAATGGGTTCATGGTTCATGCAAAAATGTCATACCTGAATATTTCGTACAATTCTATTCTTCTGTAGGGTTTCAAAAGAAACCACATCTATAAAATAATTTAAACGTCATCTTTCATTCGTTAGTCATGCCATTCTCTTAGGCTTGATTTACATTAGCGGTACAATGACGGTATGGGTACTTCTTGCTTCAATGTATTTTAATGGACCCATTTACATATACGTTCACGGGACGATGACAACCCATTGATATTTAGTAATTTACATATCGTCATCGTACCGTTATAGTACCGTCATTGTACCCCTAATTGTATTCGTAGTGACTCTAATATACGCGGTTGGCAAGATTGGAGCCGGTCACTAGGATGCCGGCAATGAATGGTGAAGGACTTCTGTTCTAATAAAAATATGTTGTCATTACTCAAATCTAGTTAAACAGAACACCCAGAAAAGATAAAAAGTAAACGTTTACTACTAATAAGTAGAACTAAGAAACATAATTACAGTGTGTCTACTTTTATTTTTATTCTTTAATATTCATTTTCTTCACTGGTGGTCAAATATATCCGGTCATAAAATATTGTTAAAAATTGAAAAATAAAATTAATTTATGCTTCTATTCGCGGATTTCGGCACCGGCGAAGCGAAAATTAAAAATAAACAATATAATTTTAGAAAAATATATTCTGAATAGTTTGGTTTCGTTGGACACAATACTTTCCACTTGTAGGATATGGTTAAGTACATTTTTTCGCAAAGTTTATTCAGGTCCTATATTTATTTATCTGGAGCTTAAGGGGATTTTTTACATCAACGCTTCCAAAAAATTGCTTTATGAAAGTGAAACAAGATCTTCGAGCTCCAGGTTTACATTTATTATCTTGGGTCATAATAAAGAGGCAAAAGGGATAACACTTCGAGCTTCACAATCACAACGTGAAATGGGGCCGTGCTCTACGAAAAGTGTAGTGATAAAACACATATCTGCATAATTGTATACGGATGCATTTGTATATATCCTCTGTTTGGCTAGAAATGTAACAAGAAATAAAGTCAAGGAGATTTAATATGTAACACATAATTTTTTAACGAGTCGTAGAGTAGTTCTGAAACTTGAAACCCTTCATAACCGTAAGATATAACTTTCTGGTCATCGTGCTTACTGCTTACAATATTTATCTGCCATCAACAATATATTAAAACGTACGAGTACAATATTCTTTTTTCTTGCTCTTAGTTCTGCATTTCTGGCATGGTTGGCACTGTTTCGTACAGATATAAATTGCGGTTTAAAAATACTTGAAGCGATACGTCGTTCCGATTGACGTTCAAGGAATGAAATATCTGTCACAATGCAACAACACTTTAGTAACAACATCGTTATCAGATGGAACAGTGATGTCTGCTCGTTTTCGTTTTACTCTTTTTGTTTGCTGCTGTAGAATTTTTATTTCTATTTCTTTAATCTTTCAATTCTTCTAACAAATTTTATGTTTTTTTTTTATAAATAATTGAGTAGCCGCCCCGGTGGCCGAGTGAGTTGAGGCAGCTCTCGGTTCTTGGGGTTGTGGGTTTGATTCCCACCAGGGGCTTGGATGTTTGTGACTGTCCTTTCATCATCACATCTCCATCAACGCACCGTAAACATGTATAAAAAAATTTAATGTAAAAATTGACTCATCCTCATCAAATTGTAATAAGATGTAAATATCTGCATATACAATAAAGATTAATAGTAATAATAATCATAGGCGCCCAAAGGGGGGGGGGTCGAAAAGGTCGACTGACCCCCCTTTCATTTATGGACTGTATCCATTGTTAAAAATTATATTATAATTTTATTTTTTCATTTCAATGTATCATTGTATTTTTTAATAATTATTGGTAATATTTTCTTATATTTTAATCAAAAATTTATTACATACTATCTATTACTAAGTACGAAATAGCTGAAGTGTACTGTTATTATATTACATTATCTTCGGTGTTGTATTTTCTTTAATATGCCGTAGTTTATTCTAATCATTTTATGATCACGTTCTTGTCAAAACTTTCACAATTATCGATTTTACTGTTATATAGAAATAAAGAAATAGAAAAGTAAATAATGAATAGACATTGCATATTTATTTATATTAAAAGTATCTACGTATGATTAGGGTTGCTGTATTTTGTGAGGAGCGCGATTTAATTAACATTTAATTATTACACATTTTATTTTGAACAGTTCAATAGAATAATTATATTGTTACTCAGTAATATATTTTAATTTAATGCAACATTGTATTTTCAGATTATCTGTTTCTGTAGTTATTGCTTATGTTTGCATCTCGCATCATAAAGCCTAGTAGAAGGGGCAATTCTACGCTTTTAGAGCGTACATACGCATTTTCGTCATAAAATATTGATTTTATTTTTTTAAGAATTTGTTAAATTTGCTTCATTGTAAAGAACTCTGTATTATCTTACTTTGCATTAAAACACGTTTGACCTTGAAAATTATTAAAAATTCGCCTGCGGCGCATTTTTTCTTACAACAAAAATTTCGACCCGCCTTGTAAAAAAGTCTGCGGGCGCCCATGATAATAATAATAATAATAATAATAATAATAATAATAATAATAATAATAATAATAATAATAATAATAATAGTAATAATAATAATAATAAAAATAATAATAATAATAATAATAATAATTGAGTATCACTAGAAGCAGAATTTCTTATTAATAATTTAATCTGCAAAATACCACAATTTCTTTTAGAAATTATTAACTATATCTGTATAATATGGTGAAAAGATTTTCTGTGAAATAATTCTTCTTGTTGACCATTTATTCTATCTAACTACGCAGGCTCTAATGGCATGTAATCTAACGATCTAGCCATCATCTAGTCTAGACTCATGCTAGACTTCTCTGCATCCTCTGCAACTAGCGGATTGCGTTTGCACTCTTCGTCTCGCCAGCATCCTGGACCAGTGGGTCTCTAGGTCTGCCAGAGACGAGACTGGTTTCACTGCGAGACAGAGATGCAAGAGGAAGATGGAAAAAATGCAAAAAGATGCAGGAAAGTGAAAGGAGATGAAAGAGAGTTAAAGATGGCGAAAGAATCAATGATAAAAGAAGGAGAAAGTGGAAATTAGTAGGTAATTTTTCGTAAGGAAATAAGTTTGTAAAACGGAGACCTAATTTTAATATGGGAATCCAATGACCCCAAAAATATTTATATTTAACATTATTTCACATCTATCTACACGACCGGAGGTTTCGCACGTTCTAAATTTAGAATATAATAGGTGATTCAAAAGTAACGCCCTTGTTTTTAGAATTTGATTCAGGGAGCTGAATTTTCTTATACGAGGCTAGCATCGAAAGTTTTTGCAAACTATTGATAGTAAACAAAATTTTCTAGAAATTATTTTTTCATTGTTTTTCGAAATACTATCCTTTTAACTTAACACATTTATGCATTCAATAAAACCAATCGTTAAAGCAATAAATCCATTCTTCTTGAGACACTTGAGAGACCATGTTTTCGAAGGCTTCAACCGCTTCATTTGCACTCGTATATTGGAAACCACACATTATTTCCTTTAATTTAGGAAATAGAAAGAAATCATAAGATTCAAGGTGAGGACTGTATGGTGGGTGCTCTAGTAATTCCACCTTTGATTCTTTTAAATAGGCTTTAGTTTGCGCAGCAGTATGTGAGGATGCATTGTCCTGAAGCAATAACAGTTTACCTATTTTCACGCACTTTTTCAAACACCCGTTGCAAACAAATTGTTATGTACAAATTAGAAGTTACTGTTACTATTGATAGTAGGACCGGATTTTGAGAAAAAGGAGACAATCATTTTTGTACCAACACTTCGAACTCGTTTGACTTTGACAGGACTGGGGTCTGTTAGAGGAAAGATCCATTGAGCTGATTGTCGTTTTGTTTCAGGTCTAAATGCATACATCCATGATTCATCACCTGTTATAATATCATACACTGCTTTAGATTTTTTTAATGCACCATTCCACAAGATGTTGCTTTTGACCATCATTTAAATTATGAGGTATCCAACGGTAACAAATTTTCCTGCCTTTTAGATGGTCGAGCAAAATTTTATTTATAGCGGTCATTCCAATGCCCAAAGTAGCCCGTATACTTCTGTATGTAACACGGTTGTCTTCTTAATCATTATACGAATAGCAGCTATGTTTTCATTCGTAACTGCAGAAATTGGCCGATCTTCGCGTAAATCGTCATTGAGAGAAACTCGATGAAATTTAAATTCATTGTACCAGCTGTGAACAGACCTGATACTAGGTGATTTATTTCCAAAAGCATCCCGAAGCTTTTTGATGTATTGTTTTGGAGAGAGCAAACTTTTAAAATTGTAAAATGTCATGACTAGGAAATTTTCTCTTGTTAACTGCATTTTCATTACGACGTGCTTACTTTAAAACTGCATGGAAAATTGGTGATAACAGATAGATTTGTAACAAGAACTGACATGCTACCTAAAGATGTAGTTTTGTTTTGCCATGCATTTATTTTTCGTAGCTACCTTGGTTATATTTGTTTGCTACCCTCATATGCATTTGAAATAATAATCTGAACTTTTATCTGGAAAATGACCTTAAGGGATATTCGAAAAAACAACCACGCTAACCGCGGTTAGATTTTTCAGTAACCGGTTACAAATTCGGTTCATAAAAACTTTGGTTATTTTTACATGACCACAGCAACCGTGCGAAGTTGGCGGTTACGGTGGTTAGATATTAGAAATTAGGTTAAAATCATATTGCAGTATGTAATTTGTGTGACAATTATGGAGATAAGAAAAGTAGCAATAGTAGTATTCCAAGTAAACTTATCATGGGCGTAAACTCCGAATAAACAAGAAGTATGAAGTATCCAACGGTAATGAAGAATAGGCTTTTTCGTTTTCACTGTACTAAAAGAAGAAAAATTGTTAGAAAAAATACTATCAGTTAAAATAAACTCGTTAAAGAATAAGCACGCTTCCAAAAATTTAATTTATCTTTCAACAAAAATTTTACTTCATTATTATTCAAAAATTTCTTCCTCGATCTTTCTTCAATTTTGAGAAAGGCTACCAGGCACTGGCCTTTAAATCTGAGCTGTAGGGTGGATGTTCTATTTCATGAAAACCGTAGTATTTCGTTGCAGCCTTGAGAAAAACAGCCGAGAAGAGAAAAGTTGAGGCAACTATCATGCGCCTAGCATTGTCATGAAAAGCTTCAATTGTTACGGAAAATTTATTTTTTATTTATTTCAGCTTCATCAATGTATCATTAAGCAGTTTCTTTTTGCTATGACACACATTAGTCACAGTTCTCCCTTCCACTGGTTGACCATTGTCAGGATCGTCATCAATGACCTTTCTTTGGCCCAAATAAACGTCATCAACCAAATTTGAACTTTTTTCCTTCGTTTTGTCAAAACTAGATCTTCAACAGTTTTGATGTTTTCCTTCTTGCTTTCTCGTCGGGGTCACCAATTTATAGTGGTGTCAGCCTATCAAAAAGAGGCAAAAAAATAAAATGTATAAAACTTATCATGCAAAATGATTCGAATTTTAAGTGTTTCCTTACAAGGAATAAAGTGCTTCCTAAAAATAAATAAAATTTATTGCCTGATATTATGAATGGTATATAAATAATCAAACATAAATTACTATTTATATGGTAGCATTTTAAATATAGAATTGCTGTAATCTTATGGATACGAAAGTCGTAATTTAAACAAATACTTCCAACTTACTTAAGCCAAGCCATAATGTAGCATAAAATCTTTTCTTCGGCTGAAAACCCCAATCAATACTTGAAAAATTCAGGATATTAGTAATGCGAAATTTATGTTCAAGTCCTTTTCATATTAAAATTGATAAATGGATATTGAAGGACATATCATAATAATTAAAAAACTCATATAGCAACAATGTTTCAAAATATTAATGGCTTGGTAATATTCATAAAGCAATTTACGAGATTTAATTGTCGTAAATTTATAAATAGACATATTTTCATACAAAATTGTACGCCATTTATGACGAAAAACAATCAAATTACATTAAAAAATTTTAAGTTCATTGTTGTACATATTGTTCTGCTTGTTTTTCAAGATATGATTTCTCTGGAATCATTGATTCTTGTTTTTTGGTTCATTAGTGACAGCAAATTTACTTTTGTTGGCGGCAGTCGAAATAATACTTGGTAGCCTAGTCCCTTAGTAACTGTCAATAAAATCATTAAAATTTTGTTTTTACATAACAACCCTATGCAAAACGATGATAAATATCATTTATATATCACCGTGGGATAAGTTATACCATATCGCACTCATTTTAGTTGTGTAATGGCCTTGTTAGCCCAATAAGTGCGGTAAGAAAGCTATTACAAATTACATAATTAAAACGAGTTCGATATGGTATACGGTGATAGATAAAATTTTGTACGATATTCCTGGGATACTACATCATTAACGCACTATGTGATTACCCCAACTCGCCCTACAGGCTCGTAGGGCAATTCACAATACGTGCGTTAATAATGTCTAAGTCCCACTCATATCGTAAATTAAAATATTAAAGATTCTCGAAAAAATAATATTACGCAATGGACGAAAAAATTAAAATTCTGATTCACTGCATAAGCTAAATTAAATGACGGCTTCGCCTCATTTATAAAACTTTGCCGCCGTCAAAGAATCTGCTACATTTTTTCTTTTTTAAAATAATAAGTATTTCTGCCGTTTACTGCGTAAGAAAAAGTAATTATCAGAAAGTCAAACAAAGCTGTTTCTATAAAGTTAAATAAATAAAATAAATAAATATATCATCACGGCATATTACCCATTGCTGTATGTGCCATTCTGCGTTGTAAACAGATTTCGGTAATGATGATGACAAATTTGTATCGTGCGGGCGTGTACCAGACGTCACCTCACGGGCACTCATTGCTGGCGTGGAGAGTGTGCCACAGGTGTCAATTTTATGCCATGTAAAATATTAAATATTTAAAAAAAAGTTATAAAAAAAAGTTTGTATCCAAATATATATTAAACTGAAGAATATTGACGGATGATGCATAAAAATGAAGGGAAATCAATATATTCCTTGTTTGCAACCGGTTCGGTTTTTATTAAACCATCCTCAGTGCTAAAGGAAGAAACAAAATGTTACAAAAGTAAAAACAAAGCAAATGCCCAGCAGATAATTATACAAAATAAATAAACAATTATTATCTGCAGGGAATTTGCTTTGTTTTTATTTTGTAAAAATTTGTTTCTTCGTCTAGCACTGAAGATAGTTGAATAAAAACCGAAACGATTGTAAACAAGGAGTATATTGATTTCCCTTCATTTTTATTCACCATCCGTCGATATTCTTCATTTTGTTATAATTTTGGACATTTGAAGAAAAAATAAATATATCATCATGGCTTATCTATTTACACTATTTACAGGTATGCCAATCTGCTTTTATTCGCAGGCTAACTTTGTTTATTTTATATTAAGAAATATCATTTAAGTTGTAGTATTCACATTCAGTATTCTACCTCAGTAATGTACTCGAAATTGCAATAATAACTAAACGTATGCAATAATTTTTACATTACTGTTTTGTATTCTACTAAGAAATATCTAAATTAACTTCTCAGTATTAAATCTTCTTCTATGGTATTTTTGTAAAGGAAAGGCTCTAATGAGTACGTAAGAAAAACATCTTCGCGAATCTGTATCTCGATGACTGTTGCAATTATACTAATTATCAATTATCAATTTCTGAGCCCTAGGGGCGCGCAAGCGGATATATTTTTTCTAGTTCATTCATCTCAAAGAATCTTTCTTTTTACACAATACTTTGTTATTAAAAACTAGTTTGCTGCTGTTCCCTGCTAACGTCCTAAGGCGATGAGATAGGTATATCAGGATTTGAAATTCTAATTATAGTTAGGAGATTACATGTTTCACTCATTAATTCAGAATTATTATTTTAAGGTCTCTAGAATCTAATTTAAGTTTTCTTTGCGATTATTCTATGGAAATATGCCTAATGTGTAGATGTGTAGATCCTGTAAGTACTCAATTAGAATGAATTAAATTATTTAAATGCTCTTTACACTGCTTAAAATGTCATTATTTTTTGACTCTGTCTATCGATAGTTTGTACTTAAGAAAGAACTATAGTTATTTAAGTATTAAAGGCAGAAGTGCTTCGTACCGGTTGAGAATGATTTTCCAATACATCCGACACACACACACACACACACACACACACACACACACACGCATTCACACACACACACGCGCACGCACGCACGCACACACACACACACACACACACACACACACACACAGACAGACAGACAGACAGGCAGACAAACACACACACACATATATATATATATATATATATATATATATATATATATATATATATATATATATATATATATATATATATATATATACGCAGCATAGGGGTTTCAATGGTAAAATCTTAATGTGCAGTTATTTGCTCCCCGTATTATTTTAGAGCAAAATTGTATTTAGGTTTTTGCTACAGGAAAAAAATATTGCATCCTAATATGCTAATGTTTATAATTTTTCAATTTGCGGAACCGTAAAATAGTCGAAAACAATAATAACATTCTTAATGAAATGTTAAATTTCGTTCTCGGTTAATTACATTGTTGTAATCAATTATTACATTGTTGTCATCAACACTACAATCAAGGCGTTTTCTTTATCCTCGTTTTGAAAATAAGTTTAAACGTCAAGATTCTTTGACAGATGTTTGCACTTTTGTTTAAAACGAGGAAAATAAAAACATCTTTATTGTTGATGACAACGATGTAATAATTGTTGATTACAACAATGTAGTTTGACGAGAACCAAATTTAAGATTTCTTCAAGTAATGACAGAGGTTTGCGTTTTTGTTCCATGGCATCAATGATTTTTGTAAAAATGTTATTATTGTTTGAAACTATTTTTACATTTCCGGAAATTGAAAAATTATAAACAATAGCATATTCGGATGCAGTATTTTTTTCTGTAACAAAAACTTAAATACAATATTACTCTAAAATAATTAGGGGAGCAAATAACTGCACATTAAAATTTTACCATTGAAACCCATATGATGCGTCGTCCAAGTCACCACTCTATATATATATATATATATATATATATATATATATATATATATATATATATATATATATATATATATATATATATATATATAAACACAAACACAAACGCACACACACACAAACACAGAATTAGAGAGAGAGAGAGAGAGAGATCATGGTAAAAATATTAAAAATCGGATTGTTGTAGGGTCCTTAAAATGTGCTTATTCACTAAAATCTGTAGTCGATATGTAATTTTTGCATGAATCTCGAGAGCGAGAGGTAAAAAATTATTATTTTCTTGATAAAATCTAAAATTTAGAAACTATTTTAACATGAAGAAAATGTGTTAGATACTATTGCTATGTTGTCAATTTAATCTTCTTCGTCTACTCATCATTATTAACAAACTATCACATTCTCCCATTTCCGAAGCCCACATCCTGACTCTTGACCACCTCAACTGAATCTGCGCCAGCAGCGGTTGCTCGCCTTGACCATGGCTTCATGCTCGACATTGAGGCAGGGAATGGTCAGCACGAGTCCACTGCAAGATGCTGCTGTCCGCGGCTTGGCTCGAGACACCGGCC
>OY720454.1:39601953-39624453 GCA_963082715.1 Harpalus rubripes
GTGAGCGTGCGTGATCGTGAACAAAGAGTTACTCACGCGCCCACCTCTACTGTTAAATGAAGGAACCCGACTCGATGTCCTAGTTAAGGCAGAATTAGTTGTCGCCGTGGACCGAAAAAATCAGCACAGAGTGGAATATGCAAATAGATGGACCCTACAGTAATGCGGAAATAAACGCAAAAAAAGTAGTAGTGATGTAATCGAGTTTGCGTCGACAGTGGCCGTATTCTGTACAAAACTGTTTGTTGATTAATATCAAATTACGGCAGTGGACAGGCGCCGGTTATCGTTTTTGGGATAGGTGCTGCTTACACGGCTGCCTATTTACCTATTATTTATTTATTCGTGTCAGAAGCAATAGATCATGATTTATAATTAAGTACACAAAACATAAAAAAAATGTTTTAGGAAGACAGCATATTATCGATACTATACCAATTCAGCTCGCAGTCGATGTATTACAATCTGACTAGTCGTCTAGGCGTTTTATAAACAGCTTACTTAGCTTCTATATTTTTCTAAAAATAACAAAAATAAACATAACCTAACGCACAAAAGTCACGCATGCAAAACTCAAGCCAAGTTTTGTGTATTAGGTTAGGTTACTATTGTTATAGTTAGAGAAATATATCATATCTGTAGTCACAAATTAGACTTCATAACTGAAGTCGGGATCAGACTGCGGTCCATTTGTCAGGACGTAAGGCACATTGCTGGATGAATAATAGTCAACAACTTTTATTTTTGACGTAAATAACAAATCATAAATAACTCGATAGAGTTATGTATATTATGATAACTGTCAGTTGACTGCCATTTAGTTTGTATCACCCGCCGATAATTTCTTTGGGAACCCACGCGGGTTGCGGAGACATTACCTAAATTATACATAAGAGTGCCAACTTTTGTTGCGATTTTTTTTACAGATATACGATTTTGTACAGAATACGACCATTAGGCTTGGTTATTAAATAATAATATAATTGGTGCATGCATTCTACCTAACCAAATTCCACCTTGTATCTTTAATTTCTAGATTAAATTGTTAATTCTAACAAGATGGTGCACCGGCACATTAGGTATAGGAAATAGTAAGAAATTTCCTAAATCAAAATATCTCTGAAAGATGGCTTAGTAGAAATGGACCGCATACCATGGTTTTCCAGACCATCGGATCTGAATCTATTGGATTTAATTTTCTGGAGTTGTTTGAAAGAAAAAGTTTAGGTTGAACCTGTTGCGACGATGTCGTAGCTCGTATTCACGCTGTCATAGCATTAATAGACAAAAATATGAACACATTTTGTGACAACAGATGTAGAAAATATAATGTTTTTTAATTTTATTCGTTTTTGATAAAGTTTAAATATTAATATTTATTTTATATCGATAACGAAAATGAAAGATAATTTGCAAATATTTACTATTATTCTTAATTTTCGAATTTTAGCCCTTTGAATCAAATCCTCAAGCACGGCCGTCACATTTGTATAGTGATATGAAAACATGAATACAAATTACTAACATCGATATTATTGTTTATTAATGACAGAATTCAAATATTCGTTCCGAATTGTTATTTGTTCTTCACGCTGGCTGTAATATGAATAGCCTTGACTGGTATTCAGTTTGGAATTATTTAAATACAAGTTCAACGATATTATTTATAGTTAATACCTAGATACTTCTTTTAATTGAGTAATCTCCAATTTGATTTTCCCTTTCCGAAAGAAAAAATACAAATCGACTGGTTCTGGTACATTATCTTCATTTCCTTTGATCTAGAAGCTGCTTTTGATTATTGCGATACAACAAACAAATATGATCTTCTTCTTCGGAAATGAGTTGATCGGTGATTTCGCAATAGTAATAATTTACTTATTTGTAAAAGGAAGAGTGGACGACGGCAGCAGGAAGTTTGGTTTCCGTTATGTCGCTTATTTTCGCCGGAGTAAAGATTCGGAGTAGCTGCAGCACGGATGCATCCTGCATTATGTATGCCGGCTACGAAAACCTGTTGAACTAGTTTCACTTGCAACTCTGTTAAATGTACCGCTGTAGCAGGTACCATTCAGGCACGGAACGGGCAAAATTCTACCAGAAGATGGTACGGGAAAACTAAATCCCAGAAGATATTAAAAGTTTTGAACAAGGTGTTAAGTCAGGGACATTTTATTTTAGACACACTGAATAGAATGTGGATAAATTTCTGGATTGTGGTGTAGATTTGTTGTAAACAATTACTTGAAATTTCAGTCATGTATTCTCATAACACCAACTATTTGGTATATATGTGTAACTTCATCAGGGTCTACAAGAAACAAAAACAATTTAGTACCATTAATAGGTATATTCGTTTCGCTACTTTGCGTCTACGGTTTACAAAAAACACCTACGAGTAAATATCTATTAGCTCTCAAAATTGATAAAAGAATAATCTAGATAGCAGCCGGAAATATCTTGTGTTTTTTTTCAGTGACATCATCGATACCGATTCCCATTGATCGTCGGCAAACAACCGATTATGTAGTATTGCTTCAAACATTTAAATAAACTGCAAAAAATTTGATTTTTTTTTTAAATTTTTCAAATACACCAAAATATACATTGTTTAAGCTTTGTTTATTAACTCTTGCGTTGATATTTCCAATCATTTCTAATATGTTGCACTAAATTATATATCTGTTACTAAATTGATTTATGTATGTATCTACATTGGATATTACTGAAATATATATATATATATATATATATATATATATATATATATATATATATATATATATATATATATATATATATATATATACAGAGTGACACTGATAAACGGCGACACTCAAAATAAGTTTTTTTATTTATAGTCATTTTTTAATCTACTTAACATATTTGTAAATTAGGCTTAGGGTATTTGGCATGATGGTAGCGCTTCCGGTTTAACCGGATCGCCAAACCCGTTTTAATACATTACGGCAAAGAAAAAACAGGTAATAATTTATGTCGAATACTATCACGTTTGGTATCAAATTAAAACTCTACGTATTGCCAATTACTCTAGATCGTTAGTTATGTAATAGGTTAATTATATACAGGGTGTGTGTATGTATGTGTGTGTATGTATGTATGTATGTGCGTGTGTGTCTGTGTGTGATAAAATTTTCTAATGCGATAATAATTCTAATACTACAATTCCAAAAATTATAATTCTTTCGTATTCCTCTTAGTTACATCCATCTGAAGAGCTGATTAGATTTTGGTTATAATTGGTCAACTGGAAGTATCCTCATTTAAAGATTTTAACAGTTTTTCTTGAAAAAACGTTGTTAAATATCATTGTTTCACATTTAATGTTATTATAAATATTAAATAATATTTTAATCTGTATACGATTTGACTGCATTTTATAGTTCTTATTAAATCGATATAGAGTTAAAAAATTATAAATGAATTAAATATCATATATTAGCCAGCTATGCTACAACTCTGGAAACAGCTGCTATATTAAGAAAATTCTGATTGAAATTTGTCAGTGTCAAGTGCAGTTGACAGTATGTTTATTTTATAATTTTACTGGAAATATAGGATCTTTTGCTAAAAACTTTCTGTATGGAATTTATATAAAATACATACAACTGTCTTAAGGTAATGTACAAGATATAGAATCTTTTATAAGGAACTTTCTGTATGACATTTATACAGAATACATAGAGCTGACGGAAGGTAATATGCTGGCCACATCAGATTTTTTTTATTTAGAATTATTTTTTTTAATTTTTAAGGCTGTATGTCTTACAACAAAACAATACATTTTGTTGTATCAGCTGTACCACTAAATACATTATGGAAGGAATTTAATTGCAACGTTCTCCGGTGATAGTATTCGACATAAATTACCTTTTTTACTTTACCATAATGTATTAAAACGGGTATATGTTTGGCGGCCATTATCTACAGATCATGTGAATAATATAAAAAGCATCCCTAACAACCTTGTAAACATAATCCGAAGAGAAAATCCGTACACGCACACTTTCAACTGTGCATACCCCAAAGATCCATGCACTATATTGATAATTTTCTATTACGCTTTTGTAATTTATTTCTTCAATAAAAATGCACTCCAAACATATAGTTGAATTCGAATTTTAACGTAGATTCCAAATATATAAAAATATATAGGGTATCTTATTTGAAATAAGAAAGTTAATGTCACTTCCGGTTAAACCGGAAGCGCTATCATCATGCCAATTACCTTGATTTGTGAGCCCCTAAGCTAAGTTTGCAAATATGTTAAGAAAACTAAAAAATAACTATAAATAAAAATCTGATGTGGCCAGCACATTACCTTCCGTCAGTTCTATGTATTTTGTACAAATTTCATACGGAAAGTTCCTTGCTAAATTAAATATTCTATTTCTTGTACATTACCTTCCCGCAGTTGCATGTATTTTATGCAAATTTCATACAGAAAATTATTATTTTGTAACGTTTTCTATATACAGTGTAATGTATCTGCAGAAATAAAAGATTTATTATTATTATTTCTTGTACATTACCTTAAAGCAGTTGTATGTATTTTATGCAAATTCCATACAGAAAGCAAAAGATCCTATATTTCCAGTAAAAATTATATGACAAACACACTATGTCAATTTCACTTGACACTGACATCTTTCAATCATAATTTTTTTAATATAGTAGCTGTTTCCATAGCTATGGCTACTTTATGAAATTTAATTTCTTTATAATTTTTTAACTCTATATCCATTTAATATTAAGTATAAAATACAGTCAAATCGTATAGAGAATAAAATATTCTTTAATATTTATAATAACATCAAATGTGAAAAAATTATATTTAACATAGTTTTTTCAAGAAAAACTGTTTTGTAACCAAAATCTAATCAGCTCTTCATATGGATGTAACGAAGAAGTACACGAAAAAATTATAATTTTTGTAACTGTAGTATTAGAGTTATCGCAGACGAAAATTTTGTTACACACACACACATCCACACACACACACATCCACACACACACACACACACACACACACACACACACACACACACACACACACACACACACACACACACACACACACACACACACACACACACACACACACACACACACACATACAGACATCATCGTAAAAATAGTAAATTCGTATTCTAGGGACCCTAAAACGTGCTTATTGATTAAAAACTCATCATCGAATTTTTTGACCAAAGACAATACCTTCCTTACCTAAAGGTGACGGAAGGTAAAAAAGTTATTTTGAGTGGCCCGTTTCTCAGTTTCATTATATATATATATATATATATATATATATATATATATATATATATATATATATATATATATATATATATATATATATATATTAAGGTATTAAACAGAAAAACCAAAGTGAGTAAATACTATTTATTCAATCAAGGCAAAATCATCTGACACACACTATTTTTCCGTAATACTATGACAACAGGCAATACACTGCAGCCTGCTTCTAACACTATAACAATATATATATATATATATATATATATATATATATATATATATATATATATATATATATATATATATATATATATATATATATATATATATATATATATGTAGATACATACATAAATCAGTAAAATATAGTATAAATCACAGAATAGGTGGCATTTGTAATGGCCATTAACAGTAGATGCGTCTAAAGGTACAAGGTACAAAAGGTACCCTCAGTATTATTAGAAGTGAATGTTTCTTGCTGAATTACAAATTCTCAAAATTATGATATATTGACATAGGTTATTCTTGCATTAAGCTACAGATAGATCGTTATTGATGAAATCTCCAGTTTAACACACCCAGCAATGGAAAAAACCGTTATAATAATTTGACTCCGTTGTTGTTGTAAGCAATGTTGCTATGGGAAAATACAAATAACTTTTCAGTTCCTTCCAACTCTATAATACACGTAAAGACCTTCTTTCTTGTGAGCCCGGACCTGGCGTAACATGTGCCACAATTTTTAAAAATAGTACAGCGCATCTCTGCATTAAATCCACTGATACTTTTGCTTTTATTCGCTCCATCCTGCAAGAATTCCAAACTTTACGACAAATCCAATTTTTTTCACGTTTTACAGCTGTATTACTTAAACATAGTTCTTGCAAAGTCTTAATCTAGCAATGGGTGTTCTCTAAACAGCTGTAAATTATGCAAAAAATATGTAGCATGCAAAGATGCACTTATTGACTAATTAAAGAGGGCAGAATTCAATTTGTTAATTAATTTTTAATGTCAATTTTATAGGTTTCGAGTATGAAGTATAAATTTTATGAGTTAAAGGCGCAGATTTTATTGATATTGTAAAGGATATGTTTTATTTGCGACATATATTTTTCTCAGACAAAAATACACATATTTTGTTACAAATAAAATATAATGGTTATTTATGGTGCAAGTGAGAAAAGACAAATGAGGAAAGACATTTCTGAACTACAAGCCGAAAGTGCTAATTTCCGTGAATGGATAAAAAATCCTTAGAGGTAAACATAACATTTTTTTTTCAAAAACCATATGGTTATTGTAATGTGTTGTGCCCGCTGTCGCCGCCACTGTCACCGCCGCTGACCCCGTCGCTGTCGCCGCCGCTGTCGCAGGGACGAGCGAGTGTCTATTGTTAGCGATGACGCAACAGACTTGCCGGAACCTGCTTAATTACGCGGTTGATGTAACCTATTGTGTTAGAGTTTTTATCTAGAATAGTGCTCTAGAAATTTCTGGAATACAAATGCCGGAGTATATAAGCACTGTTAGCGAAGGCATTGGACAGTCTGATATAAATAAGCGTCGCGTGTTAAATTGTTGGTGATATAAACAGATAGACGACAAGTGGTAAACATAAATAAATATAGTTGTATGAATAAATAAGTGAGCTATATATTGTTTAAATAAATAATCTTAGTGTTTAAGTGCCTTATAATATTCTTAGTCTTAATTAGTGTTTCATATTTGTTTAATCGGAGTGTTTGTTATATTTATCATTTTTTAATTATATTTAATATCTATTTATCGTTATAATAAACTTTTATTTTATTTAATAATAATTGTCTAATATTTACACTTCACCCAAATAAATAAAAACGATGACATTTATGAATTATTCCTACATTGGACAACTATGTCATTTTTGTAGTTATCAACGCAAATTTTGTTAGTTTGCTATGAATAAATAAATAATTTAACTTACAAGTGATTTATTGATTAATAGATATTTTTATCCATCCTCGTTATTATAGTGTTGCTTTAAAATGAGATTTCAATACATTTACTAATTGTGCGTATACTCAAATTGTGTCCCTCCTATAGTTTTTAATGAAAACTTTCGTTGGTCTATTATTGCATTATATGGTAGTTTTCTTAAATAAAGTGGTGTTTATAATGTGTTCTTAGTGAAAAATACTTTAAGTGCGGTATTTTCATAATAAAAGGCAATATGCCGTCTTATTGTAGTGCTTTTGGGTGCACAAATAGACATAGCAAGGATAACCCTCGACAATTTTTCAAGTAAGTATTATTGTTCATATATATGTATACATATTTATTCATACTATTGTTTTAAATATTTTACAGATTTTCTTTAAATAATAGTGGTATATTACGATTGTGGATAGATGCCATAAAAAGAAAAGATTTCACACCTACAAAAGCATCAAAAATTTGCAGTGATCATTTTTTGAAACTGATTATTTGAAAAGGCTTAGAACATATAAAAGATTAAAACCAGACTCAGCATCTTTTGTATTTCCAAATTTTCGACCATATATGCAAAAGGCATCTATTTAATAAGCAAATATTATTTTTAAATTCATACTCCCATTTTATTGTGAATTTGCTATATATGTAATAAATATATATTATATTATTAAAATAATAATTATAATTTTTAAAATATATGCAATAAATATTAAAAAATCTGTTAATTCATCCCATTTATAATTTGTTTCTATATGTAATTTTAAATTTGGCGCGTATTTTGCTTTTTCTACAAATGGCTGCCTTCCAGTTGCTTGCCGCAGTGTTTATATTAATATCCTTGTTCTGAACTTAAACTAATGGGTCAATACTGAACAAATCTGTAGGTTTACAGATCGGTAATCCTGTGAACAGAACTAACAAAAACGCATCTATTTTTGTTAATTAATATAAAATTATACATTAAAGTAGGAGTGGGTGACTTACAGATTAGTTCAGAATAGAGCCATAAAAGTTAGTTTTATATTATTTTTACAAGTTATAATTATTTAAGACTATTATGTAAACCATCAGCGTAGTTAATATTGAGGTTTCGGTCTAAAATATGTTCTGCCTGTCGAAAACATTGTTCTTTCTAACCCAATATTTAAATGGCGAATCATGTAATCACTTCTCATTATTTAATTATGTATTGAAAATACCTATATGTGTAAAAATTAACGTTTTAAGATATGAACGCTACTACAAATAGTAAGAAAATTTATCAGCTCTATCCATATTTTTGGATGGTACTGTAGATAAAATATCACTTTATTCCGTATTTTTTACCGTTATCTCCTTCAATCTCATCAGTGTAAATATATATAGTAAAAACATAAAATCATTTTCATCGTTATTTCATATTATTTTCTAACGATCATCATTCTAACATGTTTATTCCCTCAAATGTATATATTTTATCTCTATCGTTAGCTGAAAATCATATCATAGTTTTATTCATATTTGCGCAAAAGTGTAAAGTGTTTATAATATTAGATAAAAACATCTTAAAGTGCACTTTCCGTATGTAAAAAGATACTAATCTCTAAATTAACATACTAAAATAATTTCACGCAGAAAATTTATATATTAATATACTCCAAGTCTTCCATAGAAACATATAAAAATATTATAATTACGCGCAAGTCACATAAAAGGTAAAACGTATTTTCGCAATTTGTATGCATGCCGCATCATTAAGGGATTCTGGTTATGGTGCTTACATATAAAGCATGTTTTACACTATACAATTTATTAAATAAAATTTAGTTCAATTCAATGGTCTGGATGTCTGGATACAACTCAAACTCGTGTTGGTCTAGACTAAACACGCCAGTGCAATCTGTCAAATTCATATATGTTGAATTGAAAAATGTGTCTATGTAAGTACAATGGATGTAAGTTTGTTAATAATAGAAGAATTATTGGAAACGAGTCTTGTGTAGTGATATCCAAAGCTACATAACGTCTATATTGAAAGTGACAGCTAATAAACTTGCACTAAACTTTTGCATCACGTTTCATTTAAAATGGTCTATGGAAAACGCTATAAGATTTAGTACAATTCACAGAATATCTAATTTAATTGAAACCTCCACCATAGTAACAAATTAGAACATATAAGCCATTTATTTTAAAACTACACTTCAAAACTGCATGCTAAGGACAATCAAATTCTTAAAAATGTTATTTGTTTTTAAAGAATTAAAATATTGAATGCTCTCAACATCTATGCCATACATCTACTCTGTGTCAAATTCTTACCACAGCCCTCTGCTATCGCCTTTTTGAAATACGTTGTTAATCTATTACCTGTAATGTCATATATATTTTATTAAATATATCCTGGCTCGAAAGATGAAAATGAAACCAAGATAAATTCAAATCGTATCAATATATTTTTTTTTCAATTATTACATTCATCTATTATTTTTTACGATACTAATCATGATGACAAATTATTTTTAATTACAAATTCTAGTTACTATATATATATTTTTTTTTTGTAACCCATAATATACGTAATCCATTTTCAAGTAGGTATATGAATGTGTAGAAAATAACGAAACAACAAAAGTACTAGTTATTTACGTATAGAAGGTCGAAAGAAAAGGTTTACACCTGCGGACGAAATTTTACGCACTACTGCAATCAAATAAAATGTTTTTATATTATTTTTTAAATATATTTCCAATTGTATTTTTGGCGGTTTGTTCAATTTTATCGTTCGCATTTGCTACTTTACCGCCCGCATTTTCTACTTTACCGCCCGCGTATCTATTTTACCGCCCGCATGTGCTACTTTCCCGCCCGCACGGTGTAATCTTTCAGATTCCGCCATAAATAAAAATAAAATAAATATATCATCATGGCTTATTACCCATTGCTGGGTGTGCCAATCTGCTTTGTATACAGATATCGGTTATGATGAAATATTTGCACCGTGCGGGCGCTTACCAGGCGTCACCTCACGAGCACTCATTGCTGGCGTGGAGAGTTTCTGCCATGGTAACTAAAAAGTAAACAAACAATTTTAATGAAGTTGTGCGTAAACCGAATAATACTTCTTAGAATATAATATAATGCCACGCCAGAAAAAAAAACACGAGCGTTTATATGGAACTGAAAGATATGTTTAAAAACAAAGGCTGCAAGTGACAATCAAAACATGGACTATAATTTACGTAGTTATTTTACTAAATTGTTTGTTATCTATGCATATTTCCAATATTCCAATTATTGATTCCGAAATCTATTTTAAGCATCTTTACCTATATATTTTTATAAATGTTGAAATTGATCAATTTACGTGACTCCAATTGTTACAGAACTCCAGTGTTTAAGAACAAGAAGAGCTTAACATATACATAATAAAATATTTTTAATAAAATATTACGGCTTAACGTACAACGATAATTAACAATAACAATTTTAACTACAGATTGCTTTTAGTTTAGATGAAGTTTCATAAAAAAATATGGACTTCATGTAAACAAACTGAAAATTAATCAATATCAATATTATGTCGTAAAAAAGTGCACTTCCTTTTGGTACATTTTTAATATTTAGAATTATCGACGAAAAAAATTTATTCCAAATCAAAAACTACTTCTTTTACTCGTTATAAAATCCAAATCTGGATGCAGATTTAATGGATTAACTTCGAATATTAATTTGCTATGCCTGAAATGGGTATCAACTCATTATCATTATTGCAAACTGGTTAATCAGAAAAATGGTTCACCGAGGATTTTTCACATTTTAAATTAGTAATTAGTTAATTTTTGTTGCTTTTAATAACTGGTTGAGTAAGTGTGATGCAAGTTCTTTTAATATAAAGATAAATAAAAAAATAGCTTTTAAGAAGCTTAAATGTAACAAATCTTAAAGAAACCTATTACGACTATATGTTGAAATAATTGCGGGTGTCATTAAAAATAATAATGTAATACATGTTAAATAGTTTTCATAGGTACTGTTACTTTATAACTTATTAAATCAATTATTTATAAATAAATGTAGCAATTTACTTCTGCTCAGACGTCAGTAATTGACAATTAATTTTTTTACATTACGTATAGTATACTTACTACTTACAAGTGATTTAACGAGCAATTACATTTATCGTAAAAAATGCATTACAATGTTACTTTTGCACAATATGCAATGCATAATAAATAAATAAACGTGTATTATCATGGCTTATTGCCATATCTGGGCGTGCTAATCTGCTTCTATATTCGTAAATTTCAGTAATACGGATATTTTTTTTATATAGAACCGATACTAGACTTCGGACATAGATTCCTATTATCGGCGATAACTAAAATACTTCTACGCAACTTACATCATCTCCTTTTACTATGGACAACTTGTCATCTCGCCGCTTTCGAGTGTGATTAATGCCTAGTTGCCTAGCATATTTGTATTTTTACAAATGAACACTTATCCGCCGGTAGATTTGAACCAAAGTACTTTAGATGCGATCAGAAAATGAAGAGTCATAGTGCGTTAATGTGAGCTTCCATCTGCTCCTAAATACTCGTCTGTATTGGAGAACATTCCTACTTTTTACTTATTGCTTAGCACAATCTTCTATTTTACTGTATTTTTACCATAAAGGATAATTACGTTTTATTATTAAATCAAAAAATACCGTAATGGTCATTTCTATTAGAAAAAATAGCTAAACTTTCAAATCACTATTAATAATCGTTAATTTGAATATTTTCATTAGTTTTCATTTTGCATACCTATAACAAAACAAAATTCTAATGCTCTCCTCTAAAGAACTATCCATTTTTCTTTGTAAATTTAATTAAATGGGATTAACATCTTAAAAGCAGTGAAAGCGTTTTCGATCGGACTCTGATAGTCGCAAATATTTTATTCTAATGCTTTTCTCTAAAGAACTATCCATTTTTCTTTGTAAATTTAATTAATTGAGATTAACATCTTAAAAAAAGTGAAAGCTCTCTCGGCCGGACTCTGATGGTTGTAAATATTTTGCTGTCTAAGGAAGAAGTCTGCTTAAAAGAAAATTGTTTATTTAAGTCCTAGTTCATACTTATTTTTATTTCTTTATTATCTCTCCAACGATTAGATATTACATGGATAGTAGGTGTTTATGGATCGTAATATATTTTTACCTTCCGTCACCTTTAGGTAAGGAAGGTATTGTCTTTGGCCAAAAAATTCGGTGGTGAGTTTTTAATGAATAAGCACATTTTAAGGTCCCTAGAACTATTACTATTTTTACCATGATGTGTGTGTGTGTGTGTGTGTGTGTGTGTGTGCGTGTGTGCGTGTGTGTGTGTGTGTGTGTGTGTGTGTGTGTGAGTGTGTGAGTGTGTGAGTGTGTGTGTGTGTGTGTGTGTGTGTGAGTGTGTGTGTGTGTGTGTGTGTGTGTGTGTGCGTGTGCGCGTGTGTGTGTGTGTGCGTGCGTGCGTGCGTGCGTGCGTGCGTGCGTGCGTGCGTGCGTGTGTGTGTATGTGTGTGTGTGTAACAAAATTTTCGTCTACGATAACTCTAATACTACAATTCCAAAAATTTTAATACTTTCGTATTCTCCTTCGCTGCATACATATGAAGAGCTGATTAGATTTTGGCTATAATTGGTCAACCGGAAGTACCCTCATTTGAAGATTTTAACAGTTTTTCTTAAATAAACGATGTTAAATATAATTTTTTCACATTTAATGTTATTATAAATATTAAAGAACATTGTATTCTCTATACGATTTGACTGCATTTTACACTTCATATTAAATGGATATAGAGTTATAAAATTATAAAGAAATTAAATTTCATAAATTAGCCAGCTAGAAACAGCAAACAGCTACTATATTAACAAAATTCTGATTGAAAGATGTCAGTGTCAAATGCATTTGACATATTCGTAGAATATATGTGTTATAAATTTACTGGAAATATAGGATCTTTTTGCTCGAAACTTTCTGTACGTAAGGTAACGTACATACAAGAAATTTAGAATATTTTTGTATGGATTTTATAGAAAATACACAGGTATTTACGAAAATTCTACCTGTAGATACCGCATCTACTGACTGTGTTCGAAAACACGAGTGGTAAAAAGTTACCGTGTTCGAAAATTGTTCAATATCTACCAGATTCATTTACCAAATTCATGAAGAATCTAATATCAAAAAAAGGTAGTGATGCAAAGCGAAGCGCCCGCGTTATAAGTGGAAATGTGTTCAAGGTAGGACTCCGCTCAGTTTGTTTTTCATCAATTTCATCCTCTTTTTACCACTCTTTCATGTATTTATTATGCACTGGCAGCAGTGAAAAGAATTAATCAGACTTTTAGACGACAGTATTTCCTGTGCTATTCTCTTCACACCAGCTTTGAGAGCCCGTGAGGTCGCCTAATAAACACTTTCAGACAGATTTTAATTTTGCCCCCTCTCCCCCTCTATAGAAAAACAAAATAAATACTGTGAAAAATATATTTATAAAATTCAAAAACAATATACTCAAAATTGAAACAAAAAGGAAACAATCAATAAAATGTAACAAAAATTTTTCTTATTTAATTTTTTATTTTACCATTTTTTTTTCTGACGAATTGTAACAATATCTTCTACTTTTAAACTACTGTTTACCATGTTCGATTGAAATTAATAAGAAGTTCACAAGTCGTTCTTGGACCATTGATGAGAGAATATTTGATTTATTACTAGAAAAATACTACAATATTAAAAAATTGCAACAAAAGCTGTTTTACGGAATCCTGTACAGAATAATAGGTAGGTATGTATAAAAGTCGATATTCGGCGGGAACCTATTTTGGTTTTTTGTCATTTTCTCGAAAACAGTAGCTCGTAGCGAAATTTTATAAATGAACAAAATTGAAGGGTGTAATTTTTTGTGCTAAAAGTATAATCAAATATTTTGAACATCTACAAATCAGCTCATTTCCAACTTTTTATTCAAAATTTCGCCACGCAACAATATTATGTATTTTACAGGTATCAGGATATTAATCCATTGTTTACATATACAATAGTAGGCTAGTAACTAGGTAATAAAGGTATATGTAAGGTAATATTATTACCATACTGACATGTCAAAAACAGTCTACAAAATAAGAAAATAGTATATTGTATAACTAGTGCTGAAAGTTGGATATTTCACACGTATGTGAAGTTTGAGCCACGAGCCGAAGGCGAGTGGTTCAGTCACATGAGTGTGAAATACCCTTTCAGCACGTGTTGTACGCGTTACTTTTCCGACGACCACAATTTTTTGAATTGACAATTGCATGTATATACATATGAAAACAGATTATGTTAACATCATTGCTATCAGAATTCACCAAAAATTATGTTAAAATCTGATAAATTAGGGTTCAACCTTCTTAATCCGTGTAAATTCAACATATTATCTGCATCTGTCAAACTTTTAAATACAAATTTTTAGGTTACTACGCTCAGTTATCGCAGCGTGTGATAAAATCATATCACACAGTTGCGGACGCATGTGATTGGCTAACGAGCTTCATATCACACAGCATTGCTAGTGATGTGCAAATACCAACTTTCAGTAATAGTTTAGCGTGTGAATTTATGTACTGTTCGTAGTGGTCATCGGAAAAATATATATCATCACGGCATTTTACCTATTGCTGGGTGTGCCAATCTGCTTTGTACACAGATGTCGGTAATGATGCTGACATATGTGTACCGTGTGGGCGTTTACCAGGCGTCACCTCACGGGCAATCATTGTTGGCGTGGAGAGTGCACCACAGGAGTCAAAATAAAAATAAAATAAAAGAAAGTATAATGCTCGTCATTAGCAAATACAGATAACATTAGTTTATCGGTATTAACCCGGTTTACTTTATTCTAAAATAATAAACATGAGGTATAAAGCACAAAATTTGAATAACTGTCATATTACTTATGTCAAAATAATTGTTTTGTTTACCATAGCATTCTGAATGTAACATTAATGAAAGAAATTCAAAAAATAATAGTTATTAATAAAGTTTTAAATTTCTGAAACCGATAAACTATTGAACAAACCACGGATGTTATTAATCCTAAAAAGCCTTAGATGTCTTAAAATCCTCGCTCTACGAGCTCGAATTTCAAACCGTTATCTGCGTCAGTTATCATACTCATAACAATTCTAGGTATGTTAATAGCTATAAAACATGTTAAAGAGCTGGTTGTGGCGCCCCTAAATTTTGGCGCCCTGGGCGACTGCCTAATTCGCCTATAGCTCAGGCCGGCCCTGTCAACGGTACAGATACGAGCCCAAGCCCACAATAGTATGGCCGGTTTACATTTTCAACAAACTTACACAAATGGTCAGAAATTTCTACATTGAAAAACAATTTCGTAAAAATCCATTGCGTACAGTAAAACCTAGCTTGCAAGACATATGGGACAATACTCACAGAAAAATTTGCAGAACTTAGGGAAACTATTCCTAATAGAATAATTAGCTGGTATTAATAATAAATACAATGTAACCTGTGCCGACGCAAAGCACACTCATTTTATATTTATATTTATATTTTATTGTTTTGTAAACAAGTAGTACCTAACCTATATATATATATATATATATATATATATATATATATATATATATATATATATATATATATATATATATATATATATATATATATATATATATATATATATATGTTTTCGATATCTAAGACATATTTTGTTATTATTTATTGATTTTCATAAGTTGTTATTTATCATCGATGTGATAAGTTGCACATAAAACCTCTCTTCGTAAATGTTCGTTTTTATTCCTTCTCCGTCTTGACTAAATATTACGAAAGCTTTGATCGGCCACAGAAAAAATAATTTATTCTTGAAATTTCATCTTTACAAAAAGTTGAAATTTCAACTTTTTTCTAGAAATTTCGACATTTTTTTATAGCAGAAGCAGAATATTATACTCTTCTATGTGGAGGTCAACCCAACCTAACCTAACCTAACGTGCACACACCACACAGTTTCATTCACAGACAATGTACGAGATTTTAAACCGTATAATAATTTACCAGAAAATATAACTTGAAAAGATGTAATTTCAAGAAAAAAGTTGATATTTCAACTTTTTGAAAAAGTGAAATTTAAAGAAAAAAGTTGAAATTTCAATCTTTGAAAAGGTGAAATTTCAAGAAAAAAGTTGAAATTTCAACTTTTTGAAAAGGTGTAATTTCAAGAAAAAAGTGTCTGGTCGCGAATCTAGGAAACCGGGTTCGATCCCGACCGACGCCAAATATTTCAAATTTTAAAATGGCACAAAATTGACCCCTGGGTGCACTCTCCACGCCAGCAATGAGTGCCCGTGAGGTGACGCCTGGTAAACGCCCGCACGGTACAAATATGTCATCACCATTACCGATATCTGCGTTCAAAGCGGATTGGCACACCCAGCAATGGGTAATATGCCGTGAAGATATATTTATTTATTTATTTATTTTAAGTTGATATTTTAACTTTTTGAAAAAGTGAAATTTTAAGAAAAAAGTTGAAATATCAACAATAAACATTTGAGAAAAGTACCGGAATGACACTCCGGACTGTTCCGGTTACAGCACACCACTGTTTAAAATTATTAAAGAGTGCACTACAGGCAACTCTTCTGTTCAATAAACAGAAATTAATTTCAGACAGATTTGAATCTAGGTTATCGGAACTAGAACCTATCACTTACGGCCACGTACCTTTACCTATTGTACTTTAACATCTTTGTGATATTAAGGTAGTTAGTAGTTACCTACAAAATAATCAAAATATCTTCTCAAGTGGGCAATTTTCTTAAATAAATATTGCTCTCACAGTTTAAATTCCGATAATCAAAACTATTTGTTGAGCAATTTAGCAATCAAAATAATAGCGGAGATTACCGATTATCCGTCAAAAATCTCGGCATAGTTTTTACCAATACCGCGCAATTACGATCTCCATATAAATTGAACGAAAACAAAGAAAAGTTCTTGAGAAAAATCCGTAATCGGTGGAGAACAAACGGTAATGCTGCATTTAACGATTTTATCTCTATATGGACAGGAAACTGAATTGTCGACGAAAATAGTTTTCATTCTACAATCACCAGAACAGAGAAGTTCTACAAGATATGAATATGGCACATAAGTGCTCTCAGTAATTTCTTTATACGAAATTGAGGCTGAAATGTAATTGTTTCAGAGACAATTTTACCTTGTACTTGGAACAGGTTTTTAGCTTACAATCTTTATAAGTATCATATAGTAATTGAACTCTTAAATATATTTGGTAAATACAGAGTGTCTTAAAATAAACGTACCTTTTTGTAATTTGAATATTTTAAGGGCCGGTACTTCAATCTCCTGGTAAAGTGTCAGTTAATATTTTTCGCTCTAATATTAATGTGATATTTTCATTTTCTCTGGCAGCTAAATTAATTGAGACTTTACCTTTTACTAAAAGATTGAAGTACCGGCCCTAAAATATATAAAACAAATTATTTATATATATATATATATATATATATATATATATATATATATATATATATATATATATATATATATATATGTCGTAGGCTCATAGTGAAATACGGCTTTTTATGAAATGCCTAGGCAGTTCATATAGAACCGAACCTAACCTAACCAAACCTAACCTAACCGAACCTAACGTAACCAACCTACCGGTTCTACATGAACTGCCTAGGCATTTCATGAAAATCCGTATTTCACTATGAGCCTACGACATATATATATATATATATATATATATATATATATATATATATATATATATATATATATATATATATATATATATATATATATATATATACAGGCTGTCCGGATTTCGAAGGCCACCATTGGGTTCTCGGAATCTATAATAGATACGACTTCGGTTAAATGGGACAAGTGGTGCACCTTTGAAGAGAAATCTTGTTTTGCGGAAAACTGAATTTGGTCGAAATTTTTATTTTGAAATTATTTCTAAACTAGCAGTAATCGAGAAAAAATTTTCAAATAAAGTTAGATATTTTTATTGCCTACCCAGTGGCGTACAAAAATAATTTTTCTATCGCTAAATTTTCGAGATATAACACAAACTTATGTTGTATTTTTTGGAACCCACATTTGATTTTTGCTTCAAAAAATGCTTATTATTTCTCTTGGTGTAATAGGTCAGTTGGCAAGAGTTTACTGTGGAAATAATTGGTGGCAAGCTGAAGTAAATCTTTATTGATACCTCCAAAATACTAATTTTGCACCCTCTAGCGATCCCGGATTTTGTTACCATCTTGGATCAAAAGTGCAAAAAGTGAGTTTTTGGCCATTTTATTGAAAAGAGTAGCCCGTATCAGAATTTTATAATACAAAATTAAAGATCGTAATTTCTTGTATATAAAAGGGTTCTTACACTTTTTACCTGAACTCGCATAGAGATGTGTTAAAAACGAGTGATCCAGATTAACAATTTATGGTAGAAATTTAAATTACTCAAAAAATAAACAATATTGGGTGTTTAATACTTAGTATAATAGGTTTTACTATTTATAACAGTTTACATTCGTCGTGAAATCAAGAGAAGTAAATTATTGTTGATTTTAAATAATTTCTTTCAACGATTTCCTAAATATTCATTCACAACTCTGACCCGGTTGAAGATATGATAACTTAGTTTAAAAATTTGAAACCAGCATGAAATTCGCCTTCATACATGATTTTTGTCGATGAGCGATTCACGAGTTACATAATAATTTAACTTACAATAACATTTTCTAAAATTTAAAACATCTGCAAATCGACTTAGTCCTTATTTTTTTAATTTTGACACGAATAAAGATAAACAATATTACATATTTAATACGTGTCGAAATTTCAGATGAAAGAATGAGATGTAAACCGATTTGCAGATACTTAAAATTTTAGAAAATGTTCATGTAAGTTTCAGCAGAATTTCACGCTGAATTGAAATTTTTAAACCGCGTTATCGTATCTTTAACCGGGTCAGAGTTGTGGATGAATCTGTAATAAGGCGTTGAAAAAATTATTCAAAAATTACCAATACTTACTCCTTTCGATGTTACCGCCCAAATATTGTTTAATAAAAAATGTTACAGTATGAAGATTTTCGTCTGCCGTGATGTCTATTCTGCACTAAAGACACCTTCTTTAGTAATCCCAGTCTCATCAGTGAACAATACTAGCCATTCGCAAAATTTGAAGTCTGCTATGTGCTGGAAACTTTGAACTTTTTGCACATGGTTGCTTTTTTAAAAAATTATCATATGTGACACTCCGTACTGTGATAAGATGTACAAGATATACAAATGTGCGAATATTAGGAACAGAATTTGGAAAACGCTCCGTTTAAATGCGTTGGCAACTCCATGGCAGTGTCTTTATGTGAATAACAAAGTAAAATGTACAGATACGAAAAAATAAATAAACCATTGGTAAGTAATTACATTGTCGTGTACTCGCTATTCGTAAACGTAAGCATTTTGATAGAATTTTACCTTATAAACAAGTCTATTACTAATGTCAAAATTTAATTACAACAAATGACAGGACTGCCAATGGCTAAAACAAAATTTTTCATAGCTGCTGCTACTGTAATAAGTTATTAGAAAAATATGTGGAACGACTCGTCAATTAACGGGGTTGTAAAAATGCTAAAAAATATACGATTTCGAGAAAAAGTTATTAAGAAATATTGATGCTCTCAACGAGTTACAAAGACTGGTTAAATTGAATGTACTTATTTCATTTACACCCTGTATATAATAATATATTTACTTACCTTGTGATTTATAAAACATAGTTTTATGTAATAAACCTACTGGCTACTGATAGGTATATGGATTTGATATTTGTACTAGATTTAATATTCATTGCTTGCCCTTATATAATGTTTTCGCTAACTTCACATTTAGAAAAAATGTAGTGCTTAATAAATTAATTGCAAATAATTTTAACAGCACTAATTAGCACTTATTATGCACTAATTATACTCCTGAATAAATTTTTTAATTTGCTAACCTTTAATGCTAGCGTGAAGTTAGCGAGATATCTTTTATTGTCCTGTAACTCTTTTAAAATGTAAAATATGCAACAACTTATTTTGGCACCAATTAGCACTAAATAGGCACTAATTATTCCACTAAAGGTCATTGTCCTTTTTAGAAGCTTTAATGCCAGCGTGAAGTTAGCGGGAAAAAAATTAAAGCTCATTATTTCAAAAAGGAGTGGTAGCAGGGTAAATTTTAGTACGTTGATCGTTCTTGTTCACAAGAACCTAGCCGCCAGATCGGCTGAGCCCCCGAAGATATAGACTGATTTTTTTACGAATTTTATTTAAAAATCCTGTCAATAACAATACCTAACGCACAAAATCGAGTCCGTATGCTTGTTTTTTCAACTTATTTTAAAAACTAATATAACGACCCGGGTTTTGTGCGGGCGCTTGGAACATGCATCGTGCTTCTTTTCGGGGCTTGCATTCAACCACAGAATTGTATTAATAATAATTCATACTTTATTTTTTTAAATAAATTCATGAACTATCAGAATGGTGTTGTGGGTGGTAGCGATACCGCTCTGCAGCCAATGGATTGAATCTCCACATAAAGTCTTTCATCTCATCGGTTGCATATGACCAAAGCATTGCACAAGTGTTCATAAATTAGAATAAAAAAACCATCACTGACTTTTGGCTCGTGTAGTATTTATTACATAGCTAATTACCATAATTTCAAATTGCTTTCAATGAAACGTTAAATAAATCACTGCTAGAGATATAAATAAATCATATTTTTAGTTACGAGCAGTTGCAACTCAGCATGTAGTTCATTTACTTGAAACTCGGTTCGAATATCATAACTGATCATTTTTATTCTACGAAAATAATTACTATTCCAGTTACATTTTTTATGACTACGCGATGGGGTATGTGACCATAATGGAATTTCAATATACGGGTCCTAAAATATAAAATTTAAATATTATAGTTTCTCATTATAATAATAAAAATTATAGTTATTTAATTATTAAAGTTGAGGACGATTTTAGAGTTCGTAATGAAGTCGAAATCTATAATACATCCGATACTGGTAGAAGAGCACTTACTAACCGCAATGCTTATTACATTTTTTGATGCACAAAATTTTAAAAAAGGAATTGAAAATTATTTTAAAGTAGTTAGTTGTCATTTTTACGGTAAACTTTGGTCGTTGTAGTTATTTACTTCCCGCCTCGCTTCGTAATCGGCAAGTAATCACTATCACTTATCGATCAGTCTACCTAAACGAAAAGTGACACTTTATCGTTCCCGACCGACGCCAAATTTTTCGAATTTTAAACGGCAATAAATTGACCCCTGGGGTGCATTCTCCACGCAAGCAATGAGTGCACGTGTGGTGACGCCTGTTAACGCCCACACGGTACAAATATGTCATCATCATTACCGATATCTGCGTACTAAGCATATTGGCACACACAGCAATGGATAATATGCCGTGATAATATATTTATTTATCACTTTTCCTCCGCAAACCTTTTTCGTCCGCAAAACCTTTTTCGTACGCTAAGCCATTATTTTTCGTCCGCAAACCTTTTTTGTCCGCAAACCTTGTTCGTCCGCTAAGCCTACTACGATTTAATATTATTGTAAATGTGTGTACTACCCCTCTAGATCTATTATTTGTAAGGTAGACAGAAAAATGTAATATGCACCTCGGCAAAAAATGCATATTATAGCCTCGGGCCCGCGCAAACTCAAGCTCTACTATAATAAGCAATTTTTTGTCCTAGGTACATAAAAAACTAGTAATATTTCCATTTGCAACATTTCGATTAAATGAATGTGCTTAATGTACAAAGCATAAAGGCGATGCACAGAACAAAAATTTAAAGTGTCATTGTCAAGGATTACGAAGATTTTGTATACTTTACGGAAACTAAAAGCGCTGCCAATGTGCGAGCTTCTTTACTGCCGCCAAATTCGAAGACATGGTATGAGAGAATAAGCAGTACATTTCAAGAGTGGTGTCTTTCCAAAAAAGTTGTAGATATTAAACTGTATTTGTTAGCTTATACATATTAATAAAAGAGCTTCGATATTAGAGGTTATAGAGGGATGGAAAATGCAAAAATTAACCATGCGCGGTAAGTGACCTAGTAGGGTAAATCAACTTTACTGTCCTTACCT